>CAUDMG010002970.1:105000-122500 GCA_958450375.1 Homarus gammarus | reverse complement strand
GGGTGCGGCCCTCCTAGTGTTGGAGGTACAGGGTGCGGCCCTCCTAGTGTTGGTGGTATAGGGTGCTGCCCTCCTAGTGTTGGAGGTACAGGGTGCGGCCCTCCTAGTGTTGGAGGTACAGGGTACGGCCCTCCTAGTGTTGGAGGTACAGGGTGCGGCCCTCCTAGTGTTGGTGGTACAGGGTGCGGCCCTCCTAGTGTTGGTGGTACAGGGGGCGGCCCTCATAGTGTTGGTGGTACAGGGTGCGGCCCTCCTTGTGATGGTGGTACATAGTGCGGCCCTCCTAGTGACGGTGGTACAGGGTGCGGCCCTCCTAGTGATGGTGGTACATAGTGCGGCCCTCCTAGTGATGGTAGTACATAGTGCGGCCCTCCTAGTGATGGTGGTACAGGGTGCGGCCCTCCTAGTGATGGTGGTACAGGGTGCGGCCCTCATAGTGTTGGTGGTATATGGTGTGGCCCTCCTAGTGTTGGTGGTACAGGGTGCGGCCCTCCTAGTGATGGTGGTACATAGTGCGGCCCTCCTAGTGATGGTGGTACATAGTGCGGCCCTCCTAGTGTTGAGGTGTTAAGTAATAATGGTGCCTGGAACGGGTGTTACTGGCGTCTTTAAGTCATTAGCGCCACTAACTATCAGTAAGACAAACACACAACATGACTACAGTAAACATGAGCGGCAAATACTAACTCGGCTCCGTGTCTTGGCTGATGTTAGTGTGTGATAGCTGTTATTTTGGCCACATCCGAGTAGACTGTGGTGTAATGACTGTTTGACTGGAACGAACTGTGTTTGGCCGAGTAGACTGTGGTGTAATGACTGTTTAACTGGAACAAACTGTGTTATTAGAAAGATGTGTTGGAGTGTGGGTACAAAATAATGCCCTTTTAATTAACCAACACAACCCTCCATTCCTGACCTGACAAATGAGTGTTTATCCAAGTGAGGGATATATTTTTTCAAGTGCATCAGCTGTCACTCATGCATAGTCACACTGTTTTTAACGCTGTGAGTGACCGTGCTAACTGTCTCCTGCAGTGAGTGACTGGAACTACTGACAGTGGTGCTTCTGTTGATGACTGCAACATCAACACAAACTGGAAACAGATAATAACTCTGATTTTTTCTTCTGTACTTGTGGTGACAGTGTAAATAGTAGTGATGTATTAGTGTAGAAGGTTACACTTAAATACTTACTTAAGACAGTTAAGTTTATCCTTGTGTTGTTCTGTGTTGAAACGTGTATAAAAATTTAAGTGTACTTGTGTTTAAAAAAATGCAATTATTTGGTTCTTGTGTAAAAAAAAAATTAATTAACTTTTTCTTTCAATTTGAAATAGAAATCTGGGAAATATTTTCTGTATATAAATTCATTATATTTTTGGTTGACAATTTATATTAAAGAAAGTTGACTCAGTGTTTTAATAATGTTGATTAATGTACAATAAACTTAGTGAAAATAGGTTAGGTTAGGTTAGGTTACTCTTCAGGTGAAATAAGCTGGGGTTAATTATCAGGTGATACAGCTGTTCTGTGTTAATCGAGTTAAATATTTATTACGTTATTATAGGTAGATTATAGACTTATATTATAGTTTAACACCTAATATAATTTAACACATAATATAGTTTAACGCCTAATATAATTTAACACATAATATAGTTTAACGCATAGTATAATTTAACACATAATATAGTTTATCGCTTAGTATAATTTTACACATAATATAGTTTAACGCATAGTATAATTTAACACATAATATAGTTTAACGCATAGTATAATTTAACACATAATATAGTTTAACGCATAGTATAATTTAACACATAATATAGTTTAACGCATAGTATAATTTAACACATAATATAGTTTAACGCATAGTATAATTTAACACATAATATAGTTTAACGCATAGTATAATTTATCACATAATATAGTTAACGCATAGTATAAATTAACACATAATATAGTTTAACGCATAGTATAAATTAACACATAATATAGTTTAACGCATAGTATAATTTAACACATAATATAGTTTAACGCATAGTATAATTTAACACATAATATAGTTTAACGCATAGTATAATTTATCACATAATATAGTTAACGCATAGTATAAATTAACACATAATATAGTTTAACGCATAGTATAAATTAACACATAATATAGTTTAACGCATAGTATAATTTAACACATAATATAGTTTAACGCATAGTATAATTATCACATACTATAGTTTAACGCATAGTATAATTTATCACATAATATAGTTTAACGCATAGTATAAATTAACACATAATATAGTTTAACGCATAGTATAATTTAACACATAATATAGTTTAACGCATAGTATAATTTAACACATAATATAGTTTAACGCTTAGTATAATTTAACACATAATATAGTTTAACGCATAGTATAAATTAACACATAATATAGTTTAACGCTTAGTATAATTTAACACATAATATAGTTTAACGCATAGTATAAATTAACACATAAAATAGTTTAACGCTTAGTATAATTTAACACATAATATAGTTTAACGCATAGTATAATTTAACACATAATATAGTTTAACGCTTAGTATAATTTAACACTTAATATAGTTTAACGCATAGTATAAATTAACACATAATATAGTTTAACGCTTAGTATAATTTAACACATAATATAGCTTAACGCATAGTATAAATTAACACATAATATAGTTTAACGCTTAATATAATTTAACACTTAGTACTATAAGCAACAATACCAATGAGGCAAGCGTGTCTGTAAAAGGCTACAGGTCACAGGTCAGGGGTTACAGGTCACAGCTCAGGGGATACAGGTCAGATTAGGGTTACAGATCAAAGGTCAGGGTTACAGGTTGGGGTTTACAAGTCACAGGTCAGGGTTACAGGTCACAGGTCAGGGTTACAGGTCACAGGTCAGGGTTATCACAGGTCAGGGTTACAGGTCACAGGTTGGGGTTTACAGGTCACAGGTCAGGGTTACAGTTCACAGATTTGGGTCACAGGTCGGGATTGAAGGTCAAATATCAAGGTTACAGGTCACAAGTCAAGGGTCACAGGTTAGATATCCTGCGGTTAATACGTTTTGGGGTTAGTCGAAGCCAAATCCTGTGCGGGTTAATGCTGCGGATAGTTAAATTGTGGATCTTAGTGCGGTAGTTAAATATTGCGGTTAATTGATGTTTCCTGGGTAATTGATGTGCGGTTAATTGATATTGTTCGGCTAATTGACGTCCGGTTAAATGAATGGTTGTGGTAGTTTCGATGGTGTGGATCATAGTAGGGTAGCCAGACATTGCGGGAAAATAATGTTTTCCGGTTAATTGATGTTTTCCGGTTAATTGATGTTTTCCGGTTTATTGGTGTGCTGCTAATTAATGTTTGGCTAATTGATGTTTTGCTTTTAATTGGTGTGGGGGGATAAGTGAAGGGTTGCCGTAGTTGAGATGTAAAGGAGTATTTCTGACATGTTGTTCTCTTAGTAGGGATATTCTGGTGAGTGACTCGGTAAACACAAGAGACGTATTGAATTATTTGTGAATATTGAGCCAATCTCTCTCTCTCTCTCTCTCTCTCTCTCTCTCTCTCTCTCTCTCTCTCTCTCTCTCTCTCTCTCTCTCTCTCTCTCTCTCTCTCTGTTTTTTGACATAATATAATAAAATAATTAGATATTTTTGGCAGACGATTATTAAAAAAAGTATTAAAATAACGATTCACCCACACACACACACACACACACACACACACACACACACACACACACACACATTCGCAGAAATATATAAAAAAATTTCCCAGCGATAAGAAAACTTCACTACCGCACTTTCTGAAGACGATTTAAATTTCTGGGAAAATCTTAGAATGTTGGTAGTAAGTTAAGTGTGTGAGACGACACCAAGCTGTTTACAGGAACTCTCGACGGCAGCTGCTGGTGGGGGGTGGTGGTGGTGGTGGGGGGGGGTTGTGGTGTGGGTGGGGATGACAGTCTTATATTTTATTTAAATTTACTGAGAACTCGTAATTATACGTTGAAAAAGTGTGTGTGTGTGTGTGTGTGTGTTCAGTTTATAGCGTAGGTATTGTGTTTTAAAGGTGCTTGTTTGGTGGTTGTTACCCTTTGTCTGTTAATGGTGCCCCCCCCTCCCCCCAATTAGGTAGTTTTGACGGAACGGTAGTGACTGATGGGATAGGGGAGGAAGAGTAGCTTTGATGGGACGGTGATGGGATAGAGGCAAGAGGTGAATTATTTCTCCTTTGTTCCACCAGAGGAGCCAGCCTACTGCCTCACTTTATCTGGAAGGGTGTGGGAGGGGTGAGGGAGGTTGTGGGGGAGGATGTGGGAGAGTTTGGGGCGGTGTGGGGGGAGGGTGGGAGAGAGAAAGGTGGTGGTGGTGGTGGTGGTGATATTAATGAGTGTTGATAGTGAAATGCTGGTAGTTTGGTGATGGTTGTAATGAAATGGTTATAATTGTAGTGATGGTAGTGATAATTGTGGTAATGGTGGTTAATAGTGGTTGTGGTTCTAATAGTGGTGGCACTGATCTACCTGTCGTGTTGACATGCTGGCTTTGGCGATCAAGTTATTAATTAGTCAGAGGGAAGCTGCTTACCTGAGAGAGAGAGAGAGAGAGAGAGTCCTATCCAATGTAGCAGTCATTACCTGAGCTAATTACTCTACAAATATTACTAATTACACCTAGGTTAACACCCCTATCAATAGCTCAAACGAGGTAATTAGGACACTAGCTAATGAGGCGTATCACCATTACTAACAACACTTGCGAGAAATAACCTGAACTATTTTAATGGGGATAATTAGGCTATTGACAATGGGTGTAAACACCATTAGGAATTATTTCGATATGTATGATGGTATCCTGGACTGCTGTAATGGGGTAATTAAGACACTCGAGCTAATGGTTGTGTACTAATGGCCTTGTTAGATTATAGGCGCCGCGTATTGGAGTGGTAATAGTTCCCAATGAGTGGTTAGAGTGATTAACGACTGGACTTGTTATGTTCTTGTATTGACTTTTGTTAAGGATGGATGGTGTGTGTGTGTGTGTGTGTGTGTGTGTATGTATGTGTGTGTGTGTGTGTGTGTGTGTGTGTGTGTGTGCGCGTGCGTGTACAGTGAGACCTGTAACTCTGAGGTCAGGATGTTCCCTTAACACCCACTTCCACCCACCACCCACATCTTATCCCATCACCCTCCACTCACCACGCTCCACCCACCACCCTCACCCTCCACCCACCACCCCACACCCTCCACCCCACACCCTCCACCCACCACCCCACACCCTCCACCCACCACCCGACACGCACCACCCTCACCCTCCACCCACCACCCTCCACCCTCACCCTCCACTCACCACCCTCCACCCACCACCCGCCACCTCACACCCACCACCCTCACCCTCACCCTCCACCCTCCACACACACACCCCACCACCCACACCCACCACCCTCCACCCCACACGCACCACCCTCACCCTCCACCCTCCACACACACACCCCACCACCCACACCCACCACCCTCCACCCCACACGCACCACCCTCACCCTCCACCCTCCACCCTTACCCTCCACTCACCACCCTCCACCCACCACCCTCCACCCGCCACCCACACCCTCCACCCACCACCCTCACCCTCCACCCTCCACACACACACCCCACCATCCTCACCCTCCACCCCACACCCTCCACCCACACCCTCCACACTCCACCCACACCCTCCTCATTAAGCTCTCCAATATTGTGTCAAAAGTTAACAAGAGGCGAAAGTAAAAATGACAACTTTGAACTTGAAGAACTTTTGAATAAGTTTATTTTCCTCAAACTTTGTGGTGGTTGCCAAGACTCTCTAAGGAGCGTGGAGTCTTGAGACGGTGAATGAAGTGAAAGAAATGGATAACTGTTGAATAATTATTAGTTGGTGAGTCTGTGAATGAAGTGAAAGAAAACAGACAAATTGACAGGCACAGAGGCAGAGTTTGTTGGACAGATTGAAATGTGTGTTGCTAAAGTGAAGGAAGAGGTGTAGTGAAGGAAGAGGTGTAGTGAAGGAAGAGGTGTAGTGAAGGAAGCGGTGTAGTGAAGGAAGAGGTGTAGTGAAGGAAGAGGTGTAGTGAAGGAAGAGGTGTAGTGAAGGAAGAGGTGTAGTGAAGGAAGAGGTGTAGTGAAGGAAGAGGTGTAGTGAAGGAAGAGGTGTAGTGAAGGAAGAGGTTTAGTGAAGGAAGAGGTGTAGTGAAGGAAGAGGTGTAGTGAAGGAAGAGGTGCAATGAAGGAAGAGGTGTAGTGAAGGAAGAGGTGTAGTGAAGGAAGAGGTGCAATTAAGACAGAGATTGAGATAGAGATAGACAGTGGACAGTGACAGATAGACAGTGGAAAGTGACAGGTAGAACCAAAGAGACAGAGGAAAGTGACAAAGACAGTGACAGATAAGAGACAGAGAGACAGTGACAAGTGAGAGATAGAGAGACAGGGATATAGACATTGAAGGAAAAACAACAAAAAAAAACATACACAATTAGGAAAAAATATCATGAGTCAATACCAAAAAAATAAAATAAACCAAACGAAGAATTTATTTTTTTACATCTTGGAGGAAATGGGAAAAAAATCGTCAATATTAAGATGTATTTTACCTGAGACGTTCATTATGTTATTTATTTGTTTACAATGTTACAGAGACCTTTAAACCAGTGTCGTGTTGATGAGATTGACAGGTGTGTGGATTTAACAGGTGTGCGGATTAACAGGTGTGCGGGATTGTGTTAAAGTGACGTAAGGATGTAGGCCCAGCTGAGTGGATGGGCCTTGTGGTGTGGCAGAAGTGTTGATCCAGGAGGGACTTAAGGAAGAACAAGTCAACTAGACGAATGTTGGAATGATCATTATAGGAACATGACAGTATCCCTAACATAACAGTCACCTGGGAGAGGCTCTGATACGCCTTCGGCAGCTGGGAGAGGCTCTGATACGCCTTCGTCAGCTGAGAGAGGCTCTGATACGCCTTCGTCAGCTGGAAGAGGCCTTTGGCACTCCGTCAGCTGGGAAAGACACTGGTACTCCTTCGTCAGCTGGGAGAAGCTCTGATACTCCTTCGTCAGCTGGGAGAGGCTGCGGAGTACTCCTTCGTCAGCTGGGAGAGGCTGCGGAGTACTCCTTCGTCAGCTGAAAAAGGCTCTGGGCACGCCTTAGCCAGTTGGGAGAGGCTCTGACACACCCTCGCCTCGCTTCAAGGGACTATGAGCTTCGCCGCTGCTGGTCTTGGTCTTGGTCGCAAGCGGAAGGTCATCCCACGAAGAGCAGCCTCCGAGGACACCACCACCACCTCCCTCCACAGCTTCAACTGGACCGCGTCAGAGCCCTCCTCACCTACCAGATGTCCAGCCTCCTCCTCCTGGCCTGGGTCACCCTCAGACTTCTCTTCTTTACCTGTTCTTCCCAAGCGTGTGTGGGGAAGCCCTGAGCCCTTACCTGAGGAGACGGAAGGTAAGAGGCTCTCTGTTTACCATTGTGTGGCCAGGTCCACTTTGTGTCTGTCTGTCTGTGTTGGTGTGGTGTGCGCTTATTCGCTCTTGTCTATTGTGATGTCAGGAGTTTTCCTCTCTCTCTCTCTCTCTCTCTCTCTCTCTCTCTCTCTCTCTCTCTCTCTCTCTCTCACTCTCTCTCTCTCTCTTTATACCCTAACGTAACCTAACCCTAATCTAATCTAACCCCAACCTCACCTCACCTTACCTCACCTCACCTAATCTACCTTACCTTACCTCACCTCACCTCACCTAATCTACCTTACCTAACCTCACCTCACCTTACCTCACCTCACCTAATCTACCTTACCTTACCTCACCTCACCTCACCTAATCTACCTTACCTAACCTCACCTCACCTTACCTTACCTCACCTAATCTACCTTACCTAACCTCACCTCACCTCACCTTACCTTACCTTACCTTACCTTACCTTACCTTACTTCACCTCACCTCACCTCACCTCACCTAATCTACCTTACCTTACCTTTCTCAAGCCTGTCCCATCGACCCATCCAAACCTAATTGAAGGAGACGCTACCTCCTGCAGGCATTATGGTATACAAGAGACCAATCAGCGTACACCATGCCCTCACCCGCGTGGATTTTGAATCTTCGCCCATTGGCACTGCTTCACCTGTGTTGCAAGTGACCAGTGTTGTTACTGAGAGATATAAAGCGGTGTTCTCTCATTGTTCTGTGTGTGTTTCTGTTGTTACTGAGAGATATAAAGCGGTGTTCTCTCAGTGTTCTGTGTGTTCTGTTCCATACCGATAGGCAGAGTAGGAAAGGAGGCGGAGTAGCACTCTATGTTAGGGATAATCTGAAGTGTGAAATAAATAAGGAAATAAAAACTGAGCGGAATACAGAAACAATTTGGATAGAATTAATCGACGGTAGAGAAAAATTAATCACAGGAGTAATATATAGACCTCCCAATCTTGATAGAGTCAAAGAGCTACTTATCTGGGATGAAATGCGCAGGGCTTCCATACACAACAAAGTCTGTATAGTAGGCGACTTTAACCTTGGCCAAATAGATTGGACTGACCTTACAGGTAACTCAGAATCAGAGAATTTTCTCGAGACTATCCAGGACTGTTTTCTATGTCAACATATAACTGAACCCACACGGGGTAATCATATACTCGATTTAGTTCTGTCAAACAGAGAAAACCTCATTAGCAATGTCGAGGTAGGGAACGAATTTGCAAACAGCGATCACAAAGAAATTAGATTCCAGTTAGATTTTCAGGGCAGACGTAAGGAAAATTCCACTAAAGTACCAGATTTCAGAAGGGCGAACTTTGACAGTTTAAAGAGGCAGCTGAGAGAGGGGGTGTCGCGCTTGGCCATGAACCTGTCAGATGACACCGACCTGATAACGAGATCTGAGATTGCCGAGTTCCACGACAATTTAAATAGTGAGTTCTTAATGCACAAAGGCAGAACATACCATACAAAAAACTCAGATCAGACAACAATGACCCTAAATGGATTAATAATTATTTAAGGAACATCATTGGCCAAAGGAAGGCTATAGGTAGAAGGATAAATCGTGGCGAAATTCACCTCCGGGACTATTATAGGGTATTGGCGAGTAGGGTTAAAACCGAGATAAGGAAAGCAAAGAGGAATAATGAGGTAAGGATAGCAAGGGAGGCGAAGACAAACCCCAAAGGATTCTACCAAATGTATCAAACTAAAACACGAGAAAAGATTGGACCAATACGGTCAGACACCGGCGAGCTCACTGATAACGACAGAGAAATGAGCAATAATTTGAATAAATATTTTTCAACAGTTTTCACCACCGAAAATTTAAACATGATACCCAGGGCACCGACTCTATTCAGAGATAGTGAAGAAAACAAATTAAGCGAGATAGTAGTGACTAGTAATGATGTTAGTAAGCAAATAGACAAACTAAAGCCTAATAAGTCACCTGGTCCCGATGAGATATTTGCCAGAGTATTAAAGGACTGTAAGGAAGAGCTTAGTATGCCATTAGCAAAGTTGTTTAACATGTCCTTAAAAACAGGTGTAGTACCAGAATCCTGGAGGATAGCGAATGTAATACGATTTTCAAGAATGGGGATAGATTACTATCCTCTAACTACCGCCCAATCAGTCTAACATCAATCGTAGGCAAATTACTGGAAGCAATCATCTCAAACTCTATTCGAAATCACCTGGAGAAGCACCGATTGATTAATGATTCCCAGCATGGCTTCACAAGCGGACGTTCATGTCTAACTAATCTATTAACATTCTTTTCATCAGTTTTCGAATCGGTGGACGAGGGGCACAATTATGATGTGGTATATCTCGACTTTAGCAAAGCCTTCGACAGAGTCCCCCACGAAAGACTAATTAGAAGCACATGGCATCAAAGGTGACATCCTTAAATGGATTAGGGCGTGGTTACAGGACAGGAAACAGCGAGTGAGCATTAACGGCACTAAGTCCCATTGGAGCAACGTCACAAGTGGTGTTCCCCAAGGCTCAGTACTTGGACCATTATTATTTATTATATACATAAACGACATAGATATCGGCATAGACAGCAACATAAGTAAATTTGCTGATGACACTAAAATAGGACGTGTTATTAAATCTGACGAGGACTCGGCAAAACTACAGGAAGATCTAAACAAATTTTTCGAATGGTCTGGAAAATGGCAGATGAAATTCAACGTCGACAAATGTAAAGTACTCAGTATAAGAGATGTAAACAGGGAAACCAGATACCAAATGAACAACGATGCCATAGAGAAATCCGACTGCGAGAGAGATTTAGGAGTAATGATAAGTAGGAACCTTAAACCAAGTAAACAATGTGTTTTTGCTCGTAACAAGGCTAATAAAGTACTTGGCTTCATACAAAGGAGTGTTAGTTACAAGACTAGCGAGGTCATCCTAAAACTGTATCTTGCTCTTGTGAGACCACACCTGGACTACGCAGTTCAGTTCTGGTCACCGTATTACAGAATGGATATAGAATCCTTGGAAAGAATTCAGAGGAGAATGACAAGACTAATCCCGGGCATTGGGAACCTTGGGTATAGAGACAGGCTAAAGCATCTTAATTTGCACTCCCTCGAGAGACGTAGAGCGAGGGGCGACCTGATAGAGGTGTATAAGTGGAAGTCAGGGCTAAACAAAGGGGACATTACAAAGGTACTCAAACTATCCAACCAGGAGCAAACTCGTAACAATGGTTTTAAATTAGATAAATTTAGATTTAGGCGTGAAATCGGTAAACACTGGTTTGGAAACAGAGTAGTGGATGAATGGAACAAGTTACCAAATATCATCATTAACTCGAATACGCTGAATAGCTTCAAACATAGGTTGGATGCTTATATGAGCAATAGGGGTTTGGTGTAAACGGGACTACCCAGTATGGGCCAATAGGCCCGCTGCAGTTTCCTTCATTCTTATGTTCTTATGTTCTTATGTGTGTTTGTGTTGTTACTGAGAGATGTAAAGCGGTGTTCTGTCAGTGTTCTGTGTGTGTTTGTGTTGTTACTGAGAGATGTAAAGTGGTGTTCTCTCAGTGTTCTGTGTGTGTTTGTGTTGTTACTGAGAGATATAAAGCGGTGTTCTCTCAGTGTTCTGTGTGTGTCTGTGTTGTTACTGAGAGATATAAAGCGGTGTTCTCTCAGTGTTCTGTTCACTAGACCTATGCTGTTTGTTTGTTAGTCTGTTTAATTCCTACCAAAAATGAACGAATTGTAGAGAAATATATATATTTTTATTCCCTGACGACCATAGATGTTTGAGCAAATGGACACAACGCTTGCTATCTGTACTTAAGGCACCCCTAGTCGACCCAGCTGCAAATGGGGACCACAGTTGGTAAATTGTGGGAGTGAAAGTTGTTGAGTGGAATGACGGCCACTTGTGACACCGTGACAACATTATGTTTGATACCCCTCTGTTGGTGTGTGTGTGTGTGTGTGTGTGTGTGTGTGTGTGTGTGTGTGTGCGCGCATCGATCTACAGCTGTTAGTGTCATGGTAAAGTGACCGAAGCAGCTATTTTGTGGTGGTGGCAAAACTTTTGACAATTGACATGTTGTTTCCTGCTTGTGGGGGACACATGTTTGTTGTGTGTGTGTGTGTGTGTGTGTGTGTTTTTGCAGTCGGGTACACATGGTCAGATGTACACAGTCAGGTACACATAGCCAGGTAACTGTTTCCAGTCATTAGTGTAGATAAAACTCTCACCTGTCCTTCCCTTATTCCTCTAATTTACCTCATTATTCCCTGTTTTATCTCACACACACACACATACATACACACACACTCACACACACACACACACACACACACACACACACACACACACACACACACACACCATCGATCAAAAACAATCGAGCCGAGATTCAAAGGTATCTGACGTGTGTGAAATATTTAGTAGACCTCTCTCTCTCTCTCTCTCTCTCTCTCTCTCTCTCTCTCTCTCTCTCTCTCTCTCTCTCTCTCTCTCTCTCATTATTCTTCTCTTCATTCCCCTCTCTTCTTATTCCTCTTTGTCTATTTCCTTCATCTTTTCTTTCTCTTCTTCCTCTTTTATTCCTCCTTTCCCTCGCATTCTTTCTTCTGCTTAATAATCCTCTTTTTGTCTGTCTCTCTCTTCCTTCTCCTTCTCTTCCTCTTTCTCTTCTTCTTCCCCCTTTTCTTCCTCTTCTTTTCTCTCTTCTTGTGTCGCCATTTCTTCCTCCTGAGAAAGAGAAGGAGAGGAGAAGGAGGAGGTGGCTCGAGAGGAAGTGGAAGGATAGGAGTAGTAATGGAGGAGGAGGAGGTATGGAAGGAAGGAGGGAAGAGAAGACATTAAAGGAGGAGGGAATAGGAGGAGGATGGCACATGGAAAGGAAGGAAGGAAGAGAAGAGCAGGAACCGTCATAGAAGAATGAATAATAGGAATGATAGAGGCGCAGGAGGAGGAGTAGTAGGAAGAGGGAGAGGGGGGAAGGAGGAAGAGGAGGAGGAGGAGGAAGAGGAGGAGGAGGAGGAGGAGGAAAGGAAGAGGAGGAAAGGAAGAGGAGGTAAGAAAATTAGACACGAAAGAGACTTCAATGACAGGCTTGTGTGTGTGTGTGTGTGATAATCAGCTAAACACTACTTAAACTCTCTCTCTCTCTCTCTCTCAGGTATGTTGACATCTCTAATGAATCCTATCAGCCCAGGTAACACACTGCCTTGATGAATGACCCAGCACTATACACTTTGAAGGGGGGGGGAGACGTAGGTAGGGAGCAAGGGAGGGGGAGAGACGTAGGTAGGGAGGGGGAGAGACGTAGGTAGGGGGGGGGTGGGGGGAGGAGGCGGGGGTAGTGGGTAGAGTAGGTGTGTTCTCTCTGTTCTTCATATAGTTTATGGCTATGCATGTCGTGTTTCGTGTCGTGTCTCGTGTCGGGTGATTCAGTCTTGAGGGAAGTACCGCCGTGTTTGTTTAGGTCTGGATATATTATACTTATTGTTTACTTTATCTATTTTTTTATAAGGAAAGAAAATGATTAATCTTATACTTTATATTTCTCTCTCTCTCTCTCTCTCTCTCTCTCTCTCTCTCTCTCTCTCTCAGTAGTGGGGGGGGGGGAGGGGTGACCGTCGCTATCACCTCACGCCCTGCTGTTACTGCTGTCAATTCCTCTTATCAACAGTATTACAGCCTTTCACCCTCCCAACTTCTACCTCCCAGCCTGTACCTCCCAGCCTGTACCTCCCAGCCTTTACCTCCCAACCTCTACCTCCCAGCCTCTACCTCCCAACCTCTACCTCCCAGCCTCTACCTCCCAACCTCTACCTCCCAACCTCTACCTCCCAGCCTCTACCTCCCAACCTCTACCTCCCAACCTCTACCTCCCAGCCTCTACCTCCCAGCCTCTACCTCCCAACCTCTACCTCCCAGCCTCTACCTCCCAGCCTCTACCTCCCAACCTCTACCTCCCAACCTCTACCTCCCAGCCTCTACCTCCCAGCCTCTACCTCCAACCTCTACCTCCCAACCTCTACCTCCCAACCTCTACCTCCCAACCTCTACCTCCCAGCCTCTACCTCCCAGCCTCTACCTCCCAGCCTCTACCTCCCAGCCTCTACCTCCCAACCTCTACCTCCCAGCCTCTACCTCCCAGCCTCTACCTCCCAACCTCTACCTCCCAACCTCAACCTCCCAACCTCTACCTCCCAACCTCTACCTCCCAACCTCTACCTCCCAACCTCTACCTCCCAGCCTCTACCTCCCACCTCTACCTCCCAGCCTCTACCTCCAGCTCTACCTCCAACTCTACCTCCCACCTCTACCTCCCAGACCTCTACCTCCCACCTTACCTCCACCTACCTCCAGCCTCTACCTCCCAACCTCTACTCCCAACTCCTCCATCTCTACCTCCCAGCCTCCTCCCAACCTCACTCCCACTCTACCTCCCAGCCTCTACCTCCAACCTTACCTCCCAGCCTCTACCTCCCAGCCTCTACCTCCCAACCTCTACCTCCCAGCCTCTACCTCCCAGCCTCTACCTCCCAGCCTCTACCTCCCAACCTCTACCTCCCAGCCTCTACCTCCCAACCTCTACCTCCACCACTGCTCTGTTCAATAGTCCTCCACCTGTTGTGTTCAATTGCTGATGAATTGTTTTTGATTTCGTCGTTTATTCTGATAATTTAACAGAAAGTCTCAGTGTAAATATGACGCCATTTTGTTTGGTTCATCATAGGTGGATAGAGTTTAATTATTATGTAACTTCATAAAATATTAATGAGAGACCGATTCTTGCTCGAGTCTGTATAATTGTGGCGCCATTTTAAAGACATTTATTTTGTTGTTTTATCTTAAATCAGAACGTGTAGTTGTGTTCTTGCTTCACCATTTACGAAGATAAATCAACTTAGGATTATTTTAAGGGATTGTGACTTAGGTTAGCGCCTTAGTCCGGTTAAATATCGCGTGTGTCTTATCCGGATTTTTTTATTATTTTTTTTTTTAGTGTAGAACGAGATGTTAAATAATAGATGGTTGCGTGATGTTGGGGTTCAGGGGTGGGGGACGTGGGGAGAAGTAGGAGGCGGGTGTTGGTGGGGAGGAGGAGGGGCGTGTAGGGAGGAGGGGGCGTGTAGGGAGGAGGAGGGGCGTGTGGGGAGGAGAAGGGGGCGTGTGGGGAGGAGTAGGAGGGCGGGTGTTGGTGGAGAGGAGGAGGGGCGTGTGGGTAGGAGTAGAAGGCAGGTGTTGGTGGGGAGAAGAGGGCGTGTGGGGTGGAGTTAGGGGGCGGGTGTTGGTGGGGAGGAGAAGAGTTGGCGTGGGAAGGGGGGGGGGGCATTATTCTAAAGGGCATGTGAGTAAGGGTTAAGTGGGGGGGGGGGTTTTAGGTCACACGGTCAGGTCACTAAGTCAAGTCACCAGGTCACAAGATGGCGTCGACGTAACATTGATGAACCTCTTCTGACTTAACATGGGTTCATTGCATCATTTACTTTAACCTAACCTAACCTAACCTAACATGGCTTAATTTGGCATCATTTACTCGAATAAAATATAATACCAGAAGAATCTTTTAAGAATATGGAATTACAATAGTGATAAAAATGGTGTCAAGACTCGAGGGGGAAATTGATAACGTTTTCATAAATGGCGTCAAAATTGCACAGAGACTCTACTACCGTCAATACGTTCTCTTGTTCTCCAGTTATGGTGTCGAATATACGCCGAGACTTGACAGGAGGTGTTGAGAATGTCGAGATGTGTTGGATATGGCCCTTTGTTGATGTTCTTCTGTTTCTGTACCGACGATATAATCTATAGTGTGTGTGTGTGTGTGTGTGTGTGTGTGTGTGTGTTGTATCGACTATTAGTGTCGATTGCCAGGTTTTTTATCATCGTCTTCTTTGCATTAATTCTTTTATTCGTTGTTGATTTAATGGTTTTCTCCTGTGTCATGTTCGCTATATCGAGTTTTGAGTTTAATTTTATGGATTTTTTATTATTATTGTCATATTTTGTTCGTCAGCCCCTCGTGACTGACACCCTGGGCTGACAGTCTCGACCCTTTTTGTGATATGTGACGCCAAACCCACAAGACTGACACTCTGGGCTGACAGTCTCACCCTCTGTGTAATATGTGACGCCAAACCCACAAGGCTGACATCCTGGGCTGACTAATCTCACCCTCTGTGTAATATGTGAAGCCAAACCCACAAGGCTGACATCCTGGGCTGACTAATCTCACCCTCTGTGTAATATGTGACGCCAAACCCACAAGACTGACACCCTGGGCTGACTAATCTCACCCTGTGTGATATATGACGTCAGCCTCAGATAAACAGTTGATGTGGGTTAACTATTTCACGGTGATCTGGCTCCATCCACCATGTATAAAGGTCGGTCTCCTCCTCTGTCCACCAAGGCTTAGGAAGGGAACACTGAAATGTCATTGTAAATAGCAACTAATTTCTTGACTTTTAATACTGAAATTTTTGCTGATGAAGTTAATATATATATATTTTTTTTTTTTTTATTATTAATATTTACCCTTTACGAATGTGTGTCTGGGAAGAAGAGAGAGAGAGAGAGAGATAAAGATTAATGTGGAGGAGAGAGAGAGCTATATATTACACCCAGTAAACAAAGTCTGACTGCATAACGTATGAACGCGTCCAACCAGCGTGACTATTTCCGCGCTATATTCCTGCCTGTGGCCACGTAAATACTGCAACACAAGCCGGAAATAACACGTGTTGGGACTCAGGTATGTTAGGTGACTAAAGGTGAGGGATGACTCTGTGATGATGATGATGATAATAATAATAATAATAATAATGATAATAATAATAATAATAATAATAATAATAATAATAATAATAATGATAATAATAGCAAACAATAATAACTAACAACAACGATAATAACAATAACAAGAAAATCAACAATAATGACTAATAATAATAACAACATTAGCAATAACAGCAAAAATAATAATAACCATAATTGTTCCATTGAAAATTATCATCTTTGCCAATTCTTAAAAAAAAACGATTATTATTGCATCTTAACTGTGTATAAAGGGAAGAGAGAGAGAGAGAGACGTGTTAAATTTCACCCTAATGCTCTTGAAAAGTTTACAATTATTCCTCTATACAAATTTTTATCATAGTTTTCGATTCTTATCAAGGAAGGAGATAGCGTAAGATGAAGGGGCGTTGATGAGGGTGAAAATAGACCAATCACCGTGACAGATCCACCTTTATCGTCCGGCGTAGTAACATTTCTACCCCCCACCCCCGTGATATTTTAACTCCCGGGATATTTGTACCTCCTGTGATATTTTGAACTTCGTGATATATGTACCTCCTGTGATATATGTACCTCCTGTGATATATGTTCCTCCTGTGATATATGTACCTCATGTGATATATCTACCGCCTGTGATATATCTACCGCCTGTGATATATCAACCGCCTGTGATATCATAACCCCCGTGATATCATAACCCCCGTGATATCTTGACCCTCGTGATATTTGTACCTCTTGTGATATCTTTATCCTGATAACATTTGCAATTTTACAACACCTTGGATATTCTGTTGCAACATAGAGATTGTGCTGCACTTGTGGCAGGGTGAGGCGACTAATAGGTTACCAGGTAGTGCACGCGTACACACACGTATACACACACACGTACATACACACGCACACGTACACACACAAAATACTTGGGCCACAATACTGAATTAATGATGGACAAACGACCGGTGTCCGAGTCGTATGTCTTGTTGCTGCCGTTGTTGTTGTCAGTCATGTTATCTGAGGTGTCCTTGGTGACCTGTCTTAACCTAACCTAACCCAATATAACCTAACCTAACCAACCCAACCCAATATAACCTAACCCAACCCAACCCAACCCAATATAACCCAACCCAACCCAACCCAACCCAACCCAATATA
>CAUDMG010002970.1:97500-102500 GCA_958450375.1 Homarus gammarus | reverse complement strand
CGTCTAATCGTATTGTCAGATTAAAGAACAGGATTTAGAAGACAAGCATAATATTTAACGTATTTTCACTCCTCTAATCTGAAATTAATCTGATCTTTGCCGATTTATAGTTTAGTTTAGGAAGATTTGGGATTTGGTATACGATATTTATTAATGTTTACATGGGTTAAGAACTTTAGTATGTGCGGAGACCGATAGATAGATAGATAGATAGATAGATAGATCTACCTAACCCGCAACCCACGTCACCTAAAACACAACCCACGTCACCTAAAACACAACCCACGTCACCTAAAACACAACCCACGTCACCTAAAACACAACCCACGTCACTTAACACAACCCACGTCACCTAACACAATCCACGTCACCTAAAACACAACCCACGTCACTTAAAACACAACCCACGTCACCTAACACAACCCACGTCACCCAAAACACAACCCACGTCACCTAAAACACAACCCACAACGCCCCCCACAACCCACAATTAGTGATGATAATAACTCTCTCAAGGTTAAAAAAAATATACCGGCAGACCAAAATAAAACACCTTTCCAAAACACTATTCCTCCTCCTCCTGCTGCGACTGTTGCGACTTCTACCGGATGAAAAGGCCATCGGGGGGGGGGGGGGGGTTAATGACCTTTCAGACAGACACGCGTGATACCCCAGGTGACTTGACTCTTACACACACACACACACTGGTCTATTATTCAGTACTCCAGGCGGTCAAATGATAGGTTAACCAGGAAGTAGTGGTGCTGTTCCTCCACTCCAACCTGCTCTCGGCGACGGGGTGGTGGTGGTGGTGGTGGTCGTCTTTTTCGTTCGTCATTAATGTTGTGTTCGTGGTTATTTGTGTCCGTGATTACTTAAAAAAGATTATCCGTGGTTACTTAAAATAGAGCGTCCGTGGTTACTTAAAAAAGAGCGTCCGTGGTTACTTAAAAAAGAGCGTCCGTGGTTACTAAAAAAAGAGCGTCCGTGGTTACTTAAAAAAGAGCGTTCGTGGTTACTTAGTTTTTGGTGTTTTTGCTTTAGTGACGATAAATCAAAATAGTGATGATGGTGAGAACGATGCACAATTACAAGGACGATAGTGATGATGATGATGTTGGTCTAATTGGTCATTATTCACCATAGTAATAACACTTGGTACAACATAGTAAGAGTGATGAACGTGTGTACATAATGGTGATGAACGTGTGTACATAATGATGATAAACGTGTGTACATAAGTTATTCATTGGTGATGGATAGTCGGGTTTATTAAGGCGGATGTGTACATGGTTAAGAATGTGTACATGGATATTTTGCTCCTTGTAAGATTGTGTACACTGTTAGTTTGTTCCCTGTAAGAATGTGTACACGGTTAGTTTGCTCCCTGTAAGAATGTGTACACGGTTAATTTGTTCCCTGTAAGAATGTGTACACGGTTAGTTTGCTCCCTGTAAGAATGTGTACACGGAGAGTTGGTTCCTGTAAGAATGTGTACACGGAGAGTTGGTTCCTGTAAGAATGTGTACACGGCGAGTTGGTTCCTGTAAGAATGTGTACACGGAGAGTTGGTTCCTGTAAGAATGTGTACACGGCGAGTTGGCTCCTGTAAGAATGTGTACACGGAGAGTTTTATTTCTTGAAGTAGCCACAGACACAGGAGTAGTCAGGTCTCTTTGTTACCTAATGTGATTTTATTTAGTGTATTTACGTGCGTGATATAGTAGTGTGGGGGGATGACCAGTGAACGCATGTACATTTAGCGAGTTGGTTAAGAGTTCACACTATTTTAGGTTCTGCTTCCAAGGCGGCGTTCACATCGGTGTTCTTTATCCACGTTGGGCTCACTTTATGATTAACCCCTTTGCCGGCGTTGATGGAAGAACAGCGTTTCAGTGTCGTAATTCACCCTGGTACAAGGTTTAGATGACCTTAATCATTATTGTGATATTTAAAGGTCGTACCAGAAATGACCTTACGAGATATTTCCTCTTTTGAAGTAATGAACATGACTCAGTGCTCTGTCGGCATCCCCATGAGACAGTGCCAGTATCTCTTCTCCCCCAAGTGGTTTGGTGAGACAGTGCCAATTGTCTCCTCTTCTGTCACTGGCTTAGAGTACTGACAGTGCCATCTATCTCATCTACAGTTACTTACAGCACTGGCATCCTTGTGGGCGGTACTTAATTGCCTTTTCTTTTCTCCCAGTGGTGAAATCGACAGTCCTCCATTACTTTATTCTGCAACACTAAGATAACCAACGAGATAGATCAGTGTGTAAAGGTTGGAAGAGTGAGACTACGAGGAGTCACAGTTGTGTTCTTGATGCCTGAAGAGGTGATATAAATACATGGAAACAAACACGTTAATCTAGTCGAGTCGTGGGTTTTAGTTGTTCATAGTCGTCAGATCAGGACAAGATTCTCGGCTCACACAAGATGGCGACCATTGGCTATCGTATGAACTATAGGAGGAACAGAAACAAAACTTATCCATCCGAACTGAATCGAAAAAAGAAGACTAAGGAGAAAAATGAATTCTCACTCAAACGTTTCTTGCCAAGTAAAGACTTCTTTAAACCCAAGGGCCTCACCTACCTGCCTGAGTCTTCCATTTTCACCATCTCTGTTGACACACCGAGGGGACTGGGGCCTATCTACTCCAGGGACTGGAAGGCTTACGACGCATTGCTTATGAATCAGTACGGTTAGTGGATGAATCGTGTTGGTCAAGCTTTCAAGTAGAGTTTCTGTAGTAGAAGCTCATTGTTGAAGCTTCGATGTAGTTTCTGTAGTAACAACGCTTATTATTGAAGCTTCGAGGTAGTGTCGGTGTTGCGAATGAATAGTTGGAAGCATATTGTGTTGCGCTGCACTATAGTTGTTTATCACGTCGTAATCTGGTGTTTTGGATGTAAGATTTCTGTCTCGGCCACAACCACTTTATTCCAGAGATGTATTTGATGTTTCCAAGTTTGTTTCTGTGATTCAGACACACTTTGAGTCAGTGCTTCAAGCTTAGTTTCGGCGTCACAAGTACTATAGATTGTTGGTGTCTTAGTAGAAACTCGAATCTAATCTCAGAGCTTCGAACACTTCCACTTGCATTTCTCGGTGTTGCCATCACATGTTTTGATGTTATATAAGCATTAGCATCACTCAGTAGTCCTAAATGTATATTATTATTTACCAACAATATTATGTGTGATTTCCAAATTGATTAATGTTGTGTTTGAATAAGAATGTGTAACTAGCAGGGAAAATATTCTTTGTGCTTAAGGAACTTTTTCACCAAGGTAACTGAGGCAACTACTGGCGCTAACATCTTTAAAAAAAAGAAAAAAAAAAGAAAAAAAGTTCCCTCACCTGAACCCAGAATAAAAAAACCGTACATTTTTATTCATGATACACCAGGGAGAGATAACAGTGTGTCTTGGAGGATTACCTAACTGACAGGTGATACATGTTGAAGGTAAGTTTGTCTTATACACTTTGAATAACGGAGATGGCTGTAGTGATGTATAATGGGGGGTTGAAAGTGTATGACATACTGAGAATAAATAACAATACAGTTATAGGAAAAATTAAAGAAAAAAAGAAAATTAATTGAAATACGTCCAGAAAAAATGTACCGCTGACTAGTGCTTATTTATTCAGTCACCTTGCTAATTACTGTACCCCGATGGGCTTATTTCTGGCTAGTGTTAGTCCAGTCGTCTCATGAGGTAATGGTCTTGTGTGTGTGTGTGTGTGTGTGTGTGTGTGTGTGTAGAGAGAGGCCATATTCCCAAGTTGATCACCTCTATTACATAATACGTTACATAATACAGTACGTTACAGCGACCTTTACCGCCACTGTACCCTGAAATTTAGAGAGCTACATGTACCGGTGTTAATGAGAGAGTCTTATGTTGAGTATTTTTTTCGTAACTTTTGAGGGAGTCTCAAAGGTTCCTGAGTTAATTTTTTTTTTATTAAATGGAAGCTTGGGGATGTATCTAACTGACTCGCGTAAGTTACGACATCGTATTTAACTGACTCACTTAAGCTGCGACATGGTATCTATCTGACTCGCTTAAGCTACGACATCGTATCTAACTGACTCGCGTAAGTTACGACATCGTATTTAACTGACTCGCGTAAGTTACGACATCGTATCTAACTGACTCACTTAAGCTACGACATCGTATCTAACTGACTCGCGTAAGTTACGATATCGTATTTAACTGACTCACTTAAACCACGACATCGTATCTAACTGACTCACTTAAACCATGACATCATAACTAACTGACTCACTTAAACCACGACATCGTATCTAACTGACATACTTAAACCACGACATCGTATCTAACTGACTCACTTACACTACGACATCGTATCTAACTGACTCACTTAAACCACGACATCGTATCTAACTGACTCACTTAAACCACGACATCGTATCTAACTGACTCACTTAAACCACGACATCGTATCCAACTGACTCACTTAAACCACGACATCGTATTTAACTGACTCGCTTAAACCACGACATCGTATCCAACTGACTCACTTAAACCACGACATCGTATCCAACTGACTCACTTAAACCACGACATCATAACTTACTGACTCACTTAAACCACGACATCGTATTTAACTGACTCACTTAAACCACGACATCGTATTTAACTGACTCACTTAAACCACAACAAGGAGATGAATTCACAAAGGCTCGTAAGTTAAATTTTTCTCGTAAGTGAAGCCAAAGGCGGGCATCTAACACACACACACAGTCAGAATAACACTCAGAATGGCGTCAAAATAACCCTGAGACTCTAACTTTAACCAAGATAACATTCACATAACACCACCAGGAAGGACACGTAATATATTGTGTAGAACGATAACCTGGCGTGTGTGAACGAGAGAGGCAATTATAGCTCATTTTTATCATTGTGTTGTCATTCGTGTTGGTAATTTATCGTTTATTTTCGTCCTAATTTCGTAATGTATCGT
>CAUDMG010002970.1:42500-90000 GCA_958450375.1 Homarus gammarus | reverse complement strand
GTGTGTGTGTGTGTGTGTGTGTGTGTCTGTGTCTGTGTGTGTGTGTGTGTGTGTGTCTGTGTCTGTCTGTGTCTGTGTCTGTCTGTGTCTGTGTGTGTGTGTGTGTGTGTGTGTCTGTCTGTCTGTGTGTGTGTCTGTGTCTGTGTCTGTCTGTGTCTGTGTCTGTCTGTGTGTGTGTGTGTGTGTGTGTGTGTGTGTGTCTGTCTGTGTCTGTGTGTGTGTGTGTGTGTGTGTGTGTCTGTCTGTCTGTGTGTGTGTCTGTGTCTGTGTCTGTCTGTGTCTGTCTGTGTGTGTGTGTGTGTGTGTGTGTGTGTGTCTGTCTGTGTGTGTGTCTGTGTCTGTGTCTGTCTGTGTCTGTGTCTGTCTGTGTCTGTGTGTGTGTGTGTGTGTGTGTGTGTATGTGTCTGTGTGTGTGTGTGTGTGTGTGTCTGTCTGTCTGTCTGTCTGTCTGTCTGTGTGTGTGTGTGTGTGTGTGTGTGTCTGTCTGTGTCTCTATGTGTGTGTGTGTGTGTGTGTGTGTGTGTGTCTGTGTGTGTGTGTGTGTGTGTGTCTGTGTCTGTGTCTGTCTGTGTCTGTGTGTGTGTGTGTCTGTGTCTGTGTGTGTCTGTCTGTGTCTGTGTCTGTGTGTGTCTGTCTGTGTCTGTGTCTGTGTGTGTCTGTCTGTGTCTGTGTCTGTGTGTACGACCTCTCTCTCTCTCCCTCTCTTATACATAATATATCAATGATTACACCTAACTTCTACCTAACCTCATTACCTTCCACACCCCCACACCCCTACACACCCCTACACACCCTCCACACCCCCCACACTCCTCACACACCCCTACACACCCTACACATCCCTACACACCCCTACACACCCTCCACACCCCCCACACCCCCCACACCCCTCCATACACCCCTACACACCCCTACACACCCCTACTCACCCCTACACACCCCCACACACCCCCACACACCCCCACGCCCCTCCATGCACCCCTACACACCCTCCACACCCTCCACACACCCCCACACCCCTCCATACACCCCTACACACCCCTCCATACACCCCTACACACCCCTACACACCCTCCACACCCCCACACACCCCTACACACCCTCCACACCCCCCACACTCCCACGCCCCTCCATACACCCCTACACACCCTCCACACCCCCCACACACCCCCACGCCCCTCCATACACCCCTACACACCCTCCACACCCTCCACACCCCCACACACCCCTACACACACCCCACACCCCCACGCCCCTCCATACACCCCTACACACCCTCCACACCCCCACACACCCCTACACACCCTCCACACCCCCCACACCCCCACGCCCCTCCATACACCCCTACACACCCTCCACACCCCCCACACACCCCCACGCCCCTCCATACACCCCTACACACCCTCCACACCCCCTACTCACCCCTACACACCCCCCACACACCCCCACGCCCCTCCATACACCCCTACACACCCTCCACACCCCCTACTCACCCCTACACACCCCCACAGACCCCCACGCCCCTCCATACACCCCTACACACCATCCACACCCCCCACACATCCCCACGCCCATCCATACACCCCTACACACCCCTACACACCCTCCACACCCCCCACAATCCCCCACGCCCCTTCATACACCCCTACACACCCCCACGCCCCTCCGTACACCCCTACACACCCCCACACACCCCCACGCCCCTCCACACACCCCTCCACACATTCTTCCACACACCCCTCCACACACCCTTCCACACACCCCTCCACACACCCTTCCACACACCCACCACTCCTCTGTACTGTGAGGGGGAGAGAGTGAAGGAAGGAACAGGTGGTAAATTGGAGGGGTGAAGGAGAGAGGAAGAAAGAGGGAAGATTTTTTTTTTTGTAGAGAAGGGAGGAATGAAGGAAGATTAGAGGTGGGGGAAGGAAGTTATAGTTCGGAAATTGAAGAAATTTAGGAGGAGGTAAGAGAGGGCGGGCTGACCGCCTAGCTAAGCTAATAGTGTGTTAGGGTTGTGTCTTGGGTTGGTTATTGTCTGTCGGTACAGGCACTAGACATCCTACCCTGTCCCATATATGGGTGTTTTAAGGGCCTTCTTTCATATTCCGCCGACCCTACTGGCGGATGCTGGTCTAGGGAGGTTGTCTATTGCCTGGCCGTGTAGATCGGGGGTGGTAATGGACCTTTTGAGATTTGGTAACTTTTTGTGAACCATGTATGGTTGTTGTCGTTGTCTGGTGGGAGTCTTTGAAGGAGTTCTTGCTCTGATCGTTCTATCTTTTACCAGACTCTGCTGGCCAGGGTGTGTAGCTGCTGGTTGATGGGTTTCATTCTCAGGTCTCTATGTATCTCGGCTGTGGTTCTGGTGAAGGGGTATCTTTCACCTGTGACGAATCTTAGGGCTTCATTTTGGACCACCTGTAATTTTAATATTTGAGTGGTGCTCATAGTATGAAGAGGCACCGCTTGGCAAACTAATATCGGTGTGATAAATGTTGTCACCAGGCAGAGTTATATTTTCTCAGGAAGCGCTTTAAAGCGGTATAGTTTTCTCAGCCCTCTTCTTGCCTTTTCCTTCCTGGTGTGGACATGATGGGAGTAACCTGTCGTGGATATATGCAGGCCCAGGAGGGTGCCTCTGCTTTTGTATTCTATCGGGGCATTATTGGTTACTAATGGATGGGTTTTCCTTCTCCATAAGGGTATCACTGTGAATTTCGGGAGACTGGTTTGGATTTTCCATTGTTTTTCGTAATTATTTACCCTTTCTATTTCCCGCCTGGTGTTGTCGGCCTGTAACGCTCGCGATTTTCCTTGATGTGTTGTTATTTGAGTGATGTCGTCTGCATACATAATATCTTCGTTACCTATTCTAGTGGGAGGCGGGGTGTCACTTGTGTAGCTAATATATAGGGTGGGGGAGAGGACGCTCCCCTGAGGGACTCCACTCATGAGTGGGAAGGTCTCTCCTGTGTGTTGTCCTACCCTCAGTCTAGCATTTCTGCCGTCAAGAAAATTGCAAAGCAACTTTTCAATGTTGGTGGGAAGTCCGAGTTGGAGGATCTTATATTTTAGACCGTCATGCCAGACTTTGTCAAATGCCTTCGCTACATCCCGGAGAGTTAGATTACATTGTCTACCTCTCGCCGCGGCTCTGGCTATGTTTTCACATGTCAGGGCTATCGCTGTTGTGGTGGACTTCCCTTTTCCGAACCCGAATTATCTGCAGTTGATTCTGTTTGCTGTTTCCAGGTGATTTCTCAGACGGTTATTGATGATTTTTTCTAGGATTTTTCCAGGTACTTCGAGGAGGGAGATCGGTCTGTAGTTTAGTGGGACGGCGGGGTTCTTTCCTTGTTTTGGTGTTGGGGGTAATAATGGCCTCTTTGAATTTAGTTGGGAAGTAGCCCGAGGCCAGGAAAGCGTTCATTGTGGTTCTCAGTCTCTCCATGGCCGGGTTGTTTATGAGGCTGAGGATCTCCTTGGTGATGCTCGAATAACCAGGGCCTTTATTTTTGGTATTGGAGATGGCTCTGTTGAGTTCTTCCGAGGTGATTGGTTTGGACAATGGGCTGTCCGCTCTCAGATCCTCCCACATGATTTCAGGGCAAGGCTGAGTGCGGTGTGTCTGGCCCCGGAGTTCATCAAGGACGAGCTCCTCGTGGGTACCATCGAATCCCCTATTCTCTTCATTTGTGTTTCGGAAGATGTTCCTCCTTGACCCTGAATAGATAGTAGTGAGGGAAGAGGGGAGGGGGTGAAGGAGGGGTGGTGGAATAGGTTAGTGAGGGAGAAGAGGAATAAACAGGGAAAATTGAAGTGAGTGAAGAGGAGGAGGAGAAGAGGTTATTGACGGAGGGAGGGAAAGGAGATGGAGGAGAAGGAGAAAAGAGTTTGTGCGTGAGAGAGAGAGAGAGAGAGATAATTAGATAGGTTATCACCTTATTGAGTTCAGAGGAAAATTTAATATTCAACTCTTTGAAGATCTGAGAGAATATCTCTCTCTCTCTCTCTCTCTCTCTCTCTCTCTCTCTCTCTCTCTCTCTCTCTCTCTCTCTCTCTCTCTCTCTCCCTCTCTCTCTCTCTCGACTGTGTGTGTGTTACTGCGAGTATTTGTTTTTTGCCTAAATGTGTCAGTGGTATTTAACTCTGTCTGTCTGTCTGTCTGTCTGTCTGTCTGTCTGTCTGTTAGATAGTTCTGATGGGTCCCAAATTGTAACTTAACCTAACCGTAACCATGAGTACTGACACCCATTTGGAGCGGCGATTATTAGAATAGGGAGTAAACTTGGACTCGGGGGCACATTAGAACTAGGGCCCATTAAGACAAGGGACCTATTAGGACTGGGGGCCCATTAAGACAAGGGACCTATTAGAACTGGGGGCCCATTAAGATAAGGGACCTATTTGGACTGGGGGCCCATTAAGACGAGGGACCTATTAGGACTGGGGCCCATTAAGCCGGTCACCTATAGAAAGGATTTGCCGTGGAGGAGGAGGCCGTTATAAAAGACTGAGGGTTAAAAAAGTCATTTTATTTTAGTTGGGGGTGATGCTGGTTACGTTTTCTCTGAAGGCATGATTGATCACGAAGGAGTGACGTAGGTTGGGGGGGGGGGACAAAGTACAATAAATTCTTTCTTTCTTACGCTTTCACTCCTCTTTCTTTCTAACGCTTTCACTCTTCTTTCTTTCTTTCTAACGCTTTCACTCTTCTTTCTTTCTAATGCTCTCACTCTCCTTTCTTTCTGTCTTTCTTTCTAACGTTATTGCACAAATGGAAGGCCGTTATTGCACATTTAATTGCATTGCTGTTTAAAGTGTCAACAATCACCTGTACAGATATAGACAGATATTGACAGGTATATGGACAGAATATATAGGTATAGTACATAGTCAAAACAGATATTAACAGGAGAATTTACTTACACTAATTTACAGGCATCGATTTACAAAGGGGTAATTTACGAACATTAATTTACAGGCATCGATTTACAAAACACGAATAAAAAGCCTCGCTGTTTAAGATCGTTTGACATCATCATCACAGTGCGTATACGCCAGGAGTAAATTCAGTGCATATATCTGCGTAACATAAGGTGGTAGAATGCCACTGTACGCAATTAGAACCTACAAAAGTGTTTAGCTTAATGCGTATTTACGGACCTTAATTTCGTACGCAATATGAGTGAGTGTGTGTGTGTGTGTGTGTGTGTGTGTGTGTGTGTGTGTTTGTCATGTCGAATTGTGATTGTTTTTTGTTTTACTTGAAGGTTCATGTTAGGTACTGTTATTAGGTGTGTGCGTGTGTGCGTGCGTGGGGTAAGTGTGTGTGTGTGTGTGCGTGCGAGGGGGAAGTGTGTGTGGTGTACGTGCGTGGGGAGAGGTTAAAAGTGTATGTGTTTGTGTGCGTGGGAAACGTCTCTTGTACACATACATATATATACACACACATTATTAACGGCTCATGTACATATCTACACGCATTAGTATCGTCTCCTGTTCCCACACACACACACACACACACACGCACACACACACACACACACACACACGCACACACTAATAACGCTTCCTGTACACATATAAACACATTATTAACGTCTCCTGTACATTTATAGCCACGCTATTTAGGACACACACACACACACACACACACACACACACACTAAAATAACCCTTAAAGGTGACAACTCGGTACATAACCCCGTGATAGGTCCCTGAACGCCCTGACATTACCCTGAAGAGCGGTTTATGTGTCAGGGCTGTAGTAATCCCTGCTCTTACTTACACTCGCCTTTGTGTGTGTGTGTGTGTGTGTGTCTGTGTGTGTGTGTGTGTGTGTGTGTGTGTGTCTCATTCTGTCTGCGTCTATCTGTCTGTGTCTGTCTGTCTCTGTGTCTATTTTATATTGGCTTTTATCTCTCAATTAAGACATTGAATATGGCAATTTTCCTTCATATTCAGGGATTTAACCTAACCTAACCTAACCTAACCTAACCTAACCTAACCTAACCTTCCTATAGATTTTAATATTTTTTGTTTGATGTTTTCAATGGGTCCTGTAATCCCTGAAGGTCGACCCTCTGATGTAGGTAATTATCTTTCTTTTTATTTACCTTCCGAGGCTCCCATGGTCCACCCAGCTGTAGACGTGTACCTAACTTTACAATCGAGGATGTGAATGTGATGTAGTTTAGTGTCGGCCATGGTGTGTGTGTGTGTGTGTGTGTGTGTGTGTGTGTGTGTGTGTGTGTGAGAGAGAGAGTTTTAAACATATTAGCCCTGAAAGAAGACCAAGAAGGTGATAATATTGGGGACCTCGGGAGCCCTTAATGCCCCAGGCTGGGTGTTTTAAGGGCGTCTCAGGGCTGAATTATGCAGGTACTAGGGGTTAGGGGGGAGGGGGATGGTAGGGGTTTAGGGAGGGGGGGGGGGAGGGAAAATCGTTACTACCTCGCCAATTACGTTAATATTACATGGGGTTTTTTTGCTTCCCTCTCAAGGACAAGGGTTTCCTCCTTCCTTCCTTCCCTCAGTTCTTCCTTCCTTCCTTCCTATTCCTTCTTGTCTTCCCTCCTGTCCTCCCTCCCCAGTCCTTCCTTCCTTCCTTCCTATTCTTTCCAACATTCCCTGCTACTGTCCTTCCTTTTCTCCGTTCCTCCTCTACCTTCCCTCCCTCTCCCTTCCTCTTAATTTACCCTTCCTCCCACTCTCCCCTCCCTTACCCCCTCCCTCTCTCCCCTATCTTTCCCCCTCCCTCTCTCCCCTCCATCCTTCCTGCCCTCCCTCCCCTCCCATATCCTCCGTGCTGCTATAGATTGTGAAGGAAGGGGGGGGGGGGGAAGCGTAGTATGGTGTGGCTCTGTTGTGGGGAGAGTATAGTGTAGTGTGGTGATGTGGCTGTGGTGTAGTGGGGGGATTGTTGTGGTTGGGGAAGTATGGCTTAGGATGTGGTGGAGGGTATGAGTGTGACGTGACGCAGTGTGTGGTTGGGGGTAGGATTGTGACGCAGTGTGTGATTGGGGGTAGGATTGTGACGCAGTGTGTGGTTGGGGATAGGATTGTAATGCAGTGTGTGGTTTGGGGTAGGATTGTGACGCAGTGTGTGGTTGGGGGTAGGATTGTGACGTGACGCAGTGTGTAGTTGGGGTTAAGGTTGTGACGTGCTGTGTGATTAAGGGTAGGATTGTTATGCAGTGTATGGTGGAGGAGGTAGAATTGTGACGCAGTGTATGGTGGAGGAGGTAGGATTGTGACGCAGTGTATGGTGGAGGAGGTAGAATTGTGACGCAGTGTATGGTGGAGGAGGTAGAATTGTGACGCAGTGTATGGTGGAGGAGGTAGGATTGTGACGCAGTGCATGGTGGAGGAGGTAGGATTGTTACGCAGTGTATGGTGAAGGAGGTAGAATTGTGACGCAGTGTATGGTGGAGGAGGTAGGATTGTGATGCAGTGTATGGTGGAGGAGGTAGGATTGTGACGCAGTGTATGGTGGAGGAGGTAGGATTGTTACGCAGTGTATGGTGGAGGAGGTAGAATTGTGACGCAGTGTATGGTGGAGGAGGTAAGATTGTGACGCAAGTGTATGGTGGAGGACGTAGGATTGTGACGCAGTGTATGGTGGAGGAGGTAGGATTGTGACGCAGTGTATGGTGGAGGAGGTAGGATTGTGACGCAGTGTATGGTGGAGGAGGTAGGATTGTTACGCAGTGTATGGTGGAGGAGGTAAGATTGTGACGCAAGTGTATGGTGGAGGACGTAGGATTGTGACGCAGTGTATGGTGGAGGAGGTAGGATTGTGACGCAGTGTATGGTGGAGGAGGTAAGATTGTGACGCAGTGTATGGTGGAGGACGTAGGATTGTGACGCAGTGTGTGGTTGTGGGTAGGATTGTGACGCAGTGTGTGGTGGAGAACGTAGGATTGTGATGCAGTGTGTGGTGGAGGAGGTAGGATTGTGACGCAGTGTGTGGTGGAGGAGGTAAGATTGTGAAGCAGTGTATGGTGGAGGAGGTAGGATTGTGACGCAGTGGGTGGTGAGGATTGTGGTGGATTAGCCGCCATAATGTAGTGCAGGACGCCACAATAACGGTGCAGCTTTAGTTGTAATGTGTGTGTGTGTGTATGTGTGTGTGTGTGTGTGTGTGTGTGTGTGTGTGGGGCTTTGATTACAGTGCTGTGTGGTGGTGAGCGGCTGTAATTATTTCACATAGCACTGTGGTTGGTGGTAGTGGTGGTGGTAGTAGTAGTGGTAATGGTAGTGGTGGTGGTAGTGGTGGTGGTAGTAGTAGTGGTGGTAGTAGTGGTAGTAGTAGTGGTGGTAAGATACAATTACTTTACCTTGATATCTGTTTACTGAATTATTGTTATTATTTTATTAGTTTCTTATCATTACCTGCCATAATTTATACTAACCTTCTTAGTCCCATCTCATTTTCTTCTATACACACACACACACATACACACACACACACACACACACACACACACACACATACACACACACACACGTAAAGACATGGCGAGTAACACCTGTCAGAGCTGTGTAAATTACTCGACACCAACACTACACCTGACACACACACACACACACTCACTATGAGGGAGGTTGTGGTGGGTGAGGGATGAGTGTGTTTTACCTGCTCTTACATCTGTTAACAAATACCTGTTTTAATTACATAAATTATTCAGAGGAGGGTTGTTGTTGTTGTTGTTGTTGTTGTTGTGTGTGGGTATTGGTGTATGGGCTCTCTCTCTCTCTCTCTCTCTCTCTCTCTCTCTCTCTCTCTCTCTCTCTCTCTCTCTCTCTCTCTCTCGTCAAATGCGTTTAATAATAGCTTCAGGCCGTCCCCAAAACAACACCCACCCACAACTGTAGTGAGTCAGCCACACTTGTTATTGTCCGTGTGTGTGTGTGTGTGTGTGTTTGTTTGTTTGTTTGTTTAATTCCCCTGAAAATAAAAGATTGGTGCGATATAATTACTGCTTTTGTTGACTGTCGGGTCGGCGTCATAAGACCATTGGGCGCTTTTGTTACAGAATCCACTCCATGCCTTTCCGGGCTCTGTGTGTGTGTGCGCGCTGTGGAATTGTGTTGGTAGGTTAGGTTAGGTTAGGTTAGGTACTCTGTATCGCTACAAGTGAGAGGACCATCAGTGGACGATCTGGTGGGCGAGGACCAATCACATCACGACGTGCCCGCATCTGCGTGTATTGTGATATAGCGGCGCCGGCACACAGATTCACTTAGCGTTTGTCATACACACTCGGCTGCTCCTGCCAGACGTAGTTCACGGACACGTACCTCACTATCCGGCCACGGTTCTCCGGATACCGTACGTTGGTCGTTCAGCCGTGACAGTGTTGGGTAAAGAATCACATGCAGCATATTGCGGGCAAAATGGCGTCTGAATTACTCTGAGACTGTCGGGAATAAATGGGCTGTTTTGTTTGAAGCTTTCTAAGCGTCGGTGGTACGTGCCAAGGGATTTTTTTTTACTCCACCCAGCTGTGACTTGGTACCTCATTTGACAGCTGAGGAGAATGTAAATCGTTGAGTGAAGTGCCAATTATACCTCCCTCCTTCAGTGTGTTGTATCCGCGCCGCCTCTAACAGGTCTTAAAGTGTATGGGACCTAATTGAACAGGTAAACCCCCTCCCCCACCTATCCCCACCTAACACCACCTATTCCCTCTCACCACCTGTTTTCACATTGACTGGTAAGATGGCGTCTATATACCATTATGACTTTAGCATGAGTATACAAGATAACTAAACCCCTTGAGTACAATGAATTAACCCCTTGAGTCCATTGAAAACCTCTTGAGTATGATAACTTAACCCCCTTGACTATGATGACGTATCACCTTGAGTACGATGAATTAACCCCTTGAGTACGATGAATTAACCCCTTGAGTCCATTGAAAACCTCTTGAGTATGTTAACTTAACCCCTTGACTATGATAACTTAACCCCCTTCACTACGATGACTTATCACCCTGAGTACGATGAATTAACCCCTTGAGTACGATGAATTAACCCCTTGAGTACATTGAAAACCTCTTGAGTATGATAACTTAACCTCTTGAGTACGATGACTTATCACCTTGAGTACGATGAATTAACCCCTTGAGTACGATGAATTAACCCCTTGAATACGATGAATTAACCCCTTGAGTACAGTGTTATCTCAATAAAAAGGACTATACTTCAAACTCAAAGGACTAAAAAGTTAAGTCAGTGTTAAATAAGGCTAAAAAAAATGATAGGTTTAAGTTAATTAGTTGATGCAGCAAGTTAAAAATTCTTAGTTAAGTGAAAGAGTTAAAAGAGGAAGACTAACAATTGTGAAAAGCAAAATTTAAAACTTAAGGCGCAAGTAAAGTGATCCTGACACTACCCAGGCTGTAGCGGTGGTGCATTGCGGGTATGGTAGGTAGGGGTAGGGAAGTAGGGGGTAGGTTGGGAAGTAGGGGTAGGTAGGGAAGTAGGGGTAGGTAGGGAAGTAGGGGTAGGTAGGGAAGTAGGGGTAGGTAGGGAAGTAGGGGTAGATTGGGAAGTAGGGGTAGGTAGGGAAGTAGGGTTAGGTAGGGAAGTAGGGGGTAGGTAGGGAAGTAGGGGTAGGTAGGGAAGTAGTGGGTAGGTAGGGAAGTAGGGGGTAGGTAGGGAAGTAGGGGGTAGGTTGGGAAGTAGGGGTAGGTAGGAAAGTAGGGGATAGGTAGGGAAGTAGGGGTAGGTAGGGAAGTAGGGGATAGGTAGGGAAGTAGGGGGTAGTTAGGGAAGTAGGGGTAGGTAGGGAAGTAGGGGTAGTTAGGGAAGTAGGGGTAGTTAGGGAAGTAGGGGTAGTTAGGGAAGTAGGGGGTTGCTAGGGGTGAGGCTGGTAGGTAAGGAGGGAGGAACGGTAGGTTAGGTAGGGAAGGAGGATGGGTAAATAGGTTAGGTTAGGTAGTTAGTTCAAGAGAGACTGGAGCCAAAACACTATTAGCTGAGGGACCATACATACATACATACATATGTACTCGTAGAAAACTTATTATAGTGAGGCCTGTTGCTGTCAGCTGTCTCTTTCATCTCTGACAACCCCCGTTGCTCTCTCTCTCTCTCTCTCTCTCTCTCTCTCTCTCTCTCTCTCTCTCTCTCTCTCTCTCGTTGTTACTGCCCCCTTCCCCGCTCACTAAGTCAGCAGCCAATTAAATCACAAAAAACATCATCACGCTCCGCCCACTTAAGTCAGCAGCCAATTAAATCACAAAAAAACATCATCACGCTCCGCCCACTTAAGTCAGCAGCCAATTAAATCACACAAAGAAACATCATCACGCCCCACCCACTTAAGTCAGCAGCCAATTATATCACATAAAATTGACACACCTCTACGCTCTGCCCACTTAAGTCAGCAGCCAATTAAATCACGTAAAATTGACACAACCTCCGCTCTCCCAACCAATCAGAATCAACCTGAAGTGCCCTAGACTCTCGTTAAAGCGTCTTTGGTGTTTTCAGTACTCCTGCCTCTGTTCTATACCTCGCTCTCAAGTGAAGTGAATGATGCTGAACTGGAGGTGTGGCTTGTCGGAGTGGGTGGAGTTTATTGGAGTGGGTGGAGCTTATTGGAGTGGGTGGAGTTTATTGGAGTGGGTGAAGCTTATAGAGAGGGTGGGGCTTGTCGGAGTGGGTGGAGCTTATGGAGTGGGTGGGGCTTGTCGGAGTGGATGGAGCTTATTGGAGTGGGTGGAGCTTATTGGAGTGGGTGGAGTTTATTGGAGTGGGTGGTGGTTATTGGAGTGGGTGAAGCTTATAGAGAAGGTGGGGCTTGTCGGAGTGGGTGGAGCTTATGGAGTGGGTGGGGCTTGTCGGAGTGGATGGAGCTTATTGGAGTGGGTGGAGCTTATTGGAGTGGGTGGAGTTTATTGGAGTGGGTGAAGCTTATAGAGAAGGTGGGGCTTGTCGGAGTGGGCGGAGCTTTTGGAGTGGGTGGGGCTTGTCGGAGTGGATGGAGCTTATTGGAGTGGGTGGAGCTTATTGGAGTGGGTGGAGCTTATTGGAGTGGGTGGAGTTTATTGGAATTGGGTGGAGCTTATTGGAGTGGGTGAAGCTTATAGAGAGGGTGGGGCTTGACGGAGTGTGTGGAGCTTATGGAGTGGGTGGAGCTTGTTGGAGTGGGTGGAGTTTATCGGAGAGGGTGGGGCTTATCGGAGAGGGTGGGGCTTATCGGATTGGAAGGAGCTTGTTGGAGTGGGTGGAGCTCATCGTAGTAGGTGGGGCTCATCGGAGAAGGTGAGGCCTATCGGAGTGGGAGGGGCCTATCGGAATGGGAGGGGCCTATCGGAGTGGGAGGGGCCTGTCGGAGGGGGCGGAGCTAAGGTATCCCTCTGTTTTTGTTCATATTTGTTACTTTTTATACCTTTTGTTACTGTTGTTTGTATCTATTGTTACTTACCCTCAAAGTAGCTGTCACAAACTATCCATCCGCCTTGCCACTGTTACCAACTTTGCAAATGTTTTTCTCATCATCGTTGCAACTTTACATTGGTTCCCCTTGCTACTGCCGCTGCCCCATCCACCACACCCACGCCCCCCCTCCCACACCCCCCCACGCCCCCCCACGCACCCCACGCCCCTCAGCTCTGTGTCGCACTCGTAACATCTGCATTATGCTGTAATCTCCGCCGCTGCATATTCTGCTGGCCGGTACAGCGAGGCTCAACACTTTTTCCCTTTCCTCTCGTGTGTTTTCCGCCAGTCTGCTGAGGGCGCTGGAGTCTGCTGATGAATCCCCTGGCATCTGATCTGTCTTCTGAGGTTGCTGGAGTCTGCTGTGTTTGCTGAGGAGGACTGCAGTCTGCTGAGGGTGCTGGAGTCTGCTGATGAGGCCCCTGGAGTCTGTTCTGTCTTCTGAGGGTGCTGGAGTCTGCTGTGTTTGCTGAGGAGGACTGGAGTCTGCTGAGGATGTTGGAGTCTTCTGAGGGTGCTGGAGCCTGCTGAGGGTGCTGGAGTCTGCTGAGGGTGCTGGAGTCTGCTGAGGGTGCTGGAGTCTGCTATAGGTGCTGGAGTCTGGTATGGGTGCTGGAGTCTCCTGTGGGTGCTGGAGTCTGCTGTGGGTCCTGGAGTCTGCTGTGGGTGCTGGAGTCTGCAGTGGGTGCTGGAGTCTTCTGAGGGTGCTGGAGTCTGCTGAGGGTGCTTGGGTCTGGTGAGGGTGCTTGGGTCTGGTGAAGGTGCTGGAGTCTGCTGAGGGTGCTTGGGACTGCTGAGGGTGCTGGAGTTTGCTCTGTCTGCTGGAATCTGCTGAGGGTACTAGAGTCTGCCGTTTCTTCTGATGAGGCCCCTTGAAACGGCTCTGTCTGCTGATGAGGGCTGGGATCTGCTGAGGAGATCCCCCTGGAATCTGCCGAGTTGTGCTGGAGTCTGCTGAGGAGGTCCCCTGGAGTCTGCTCTGTCTGCCTTACTCAGAAATTCTCTCTTGATTCTTGCGTTTATTTATTTATTTTTTGTGTAAGGTTGGCTCGTTAACGTCGCCTAAAGGCTCCTTACGTTCACTGCTTTATGGCTGTTTAAAGCCGAGAGTTGGCCGATGTCTGTCTGCCTCTCTGTCTGTCTCTGTCTGTCTGTTTGGTTGTGTTTCTGTCTATCTCTCTGTCTGTGTCTGTCTGTAGGTGAATGGCTATCTTTCCGTGCTTCCATATCTGTCTGTCTGTTTGTCTTCCTTCCGCTGTCAATCTCTCTCTCTCTCTCTCTCTCTCTCTCTCTCTCTCTCTCTCTCTCTCTCTCTCTCTCTCTCTCTCCAACACAGAATATAATTATAAAAATAAAAAGACTAAAACAAGAAGATAGAGATAATAGAAGGAGAAGTAGATACTGTAGGTAGAGAGAATAAAACAAGAGAAAGAGAGAGAGAGAGAGAGAGAGAGAGAGAGAGAGAGAGAGAGAGAGAGAGAGACCTGTAGCTCACAAGACACACAGGTAGTCCACCACCCTAGCCATCATAAATACCTGATAAGTGATTCCTAGCAGTCCTAGTAGCACGACCCTTAAAACAATGCTGGGGAAAGCTGAGGGAGTGGTTCCTAGGGTGTAATTGCCTAGGAGCTGAGGAGTGATTCCTTACTGGGATGGACGCATTGGGTGTGTATGATTATAACGCACATAAGAGACATATGTGTACATCAGGTGTGTGAGTTTATGCATGAAACAATGAATAGTTAAATAGTAGAAACAGGTGTGTGTGTGTGTGTGTGTGTGTGTGTGTGTGTGTAACAGTAGTGAAGGTTTATTGGCAATCATATAACTTTAAAGAGGGTTTGTCAATACGGGCACCCAAACAACCCCTTTCAAGCCCCTTTTAACACACACACACACACACACACACGAGCCAGACGTGTACACATAACTACGTGTGCGGCGTCAGATGTGTAAAGATATGGTGGTCTAGGTAAACTATAACGCACACACACACACACACACACCCACACCCACACACAGACTCCTACATGTCGGGTGTGTGGGCGTTGCGGGTAGCACTGTCGGTAGGTAAGATACACTGAGTGGATATATTACCTCTGCTCTACCCGCCCAGGCCGGCTGTGTGGAGTAATGGGAGGCTGGAGGTGCCGTCGGTGAACATGGAGGGGGAGGGGGGGGGGGGAGGAAGAGGAAGAATAAGAGGAGGAGGGGGGAGGAAGAGGAAGAATAAGAAGAAGAGGAAGAGGAGGAGGAAGATTAGGACGAAAAGGAGAAAGACGCAGAAGAAAAAGAAGAGGAGGAGGAGGAGAAAGAGTTTGAAGCAGGACGAAGGGAAGACCTCGTATAGGAGGAGGATGTGGAGGAGGAGGGGACGAATGTGGGAGGAAGAGGAGGAAAGATAAGAAGAGGAGAGAGATGTGTATGTGTGTGTGTGTGAGAGAGACTGGCAACAGATGGCGCTCACCGCTCTCTTGTGGTCGTCTTCCTCCTCCTCCTCCTCCTCTTCCTCCTCCTCCTCCTCCTCCTCCTCCTCCTCCTCCTCCTCGCACACCCGCCCTGGCCAAGTTGAATGAACATTTGCACGCTTGAAGCTCTCTCTCTCTCTCTCTCTCTCTCTCTCTCTCTCTCTCTCTCTCTCTCTCTCTCTAAGTTTGTGTAATATTTTGTTATTTTTTTCGAGTGTCCTCCTCCCCCCTTCCTCCTCCCCCCTCCCCCCTTCCTCCCCCCCTCCCCCCTCCTCCTCTCCCTCCTCCTCCTCCTCTCCCTTCTCCTCCTCCTCCTCTCCCTCCTCTTCCTCGTTCCTTATTTTTCTTTTAAGTCAGATCTTCTCCTCCCCCCTCCCCCCTCCCCCCCCCTCACTTGACTATTGTTTACCTTCTTGATCAATATACGGCTGGGAGGACACTACCCCTCTATCTCCTAGGGCCCCTGTCTCCTAGGTCCTGTATATCCTAGGGCCTCTGTCTCCTAGGGCCTCTGTCTCCTCGGGCCTCTGTCTCCTAGGGCCTCTGTCTCCTCGGCCTTGTATCTCCTAGGCCCTCAATCTCCTAGGTCCTCTATCTCCTAGGCCCTCTATCTCTTAGGTCTTCTATCTCCTAGGCTCTCTGTCTCCTGGGCCCTCTGTCTCCTGGGCGAACTATCTCCTAGGCCCTCTATCTCTTAGGTCTTCTATCTCCTGGGCTCTCTGTCTCCTGGGCCCTCTGTCTCCTGGGCGAACTATCTTCTGGGCACTCTTGTCTCCTAAGGCACTCTTGTCTCCTAGGGCACTCTTGTCTCCTAGGGCACTCTTGTCTCCTAGGGCACTCTTGTTTCCTAGGGCACTCTTGTCTCCTAGGGCACTCTTGTTTCCTAGGACACTCTTGTCTCCTAGGGCTGGGTCTTCTATATCCTAGCACCAATTTATCTCCTAGGACCAAGGCGCTGTATCTCTGGCCTCCAATGTGCTTGTGTGAGTAAGGAGAGTTTGACTGTGGTGGTGATAGTTGTGGTGGTGATAGTTGTGGTGGTGATAGTTGTGGTGGTGATGGTTGTGGTGGTGATAGTTGTGGTGGTGATAGTTGTGGTGGTGATAGTTGGGGTGGTGATAGTTGTGGTGGTGATAGTTGTGGTTGTGGTAGCTGTGGTGATGGTTGTGGTGATGATAGTTGTGGTGGTGATAGTTGTGGTGGTGATAGTTGTGGTGGTGATAGCTGTGGTGATGGTTGTGGTGATGATAGTTATGGTGATAGCTGTGGTTGTGATAGTTGTGGTGGTGATAGTTGTGGTGGTGATAGTTGTGGTTGTGGTAGCTGTGGTGATGGTTGTGGTGATGATAGTTGTGGTGGTGATAGTTGTGGTGGTGATAGTTGTGGTGATGATAGTTGGGGTGATGATAGTTGTGGTGGTGATAGTTGTGGTTGTGGTAGCTGTGGTGATGGTTGTGGTGATGATAGTTGTGGTGGTGATAGTTGTGGTGGTGATAGTTGTGGTTGTGGTAGCTGTGGTGGTGATAGTTGTGGTGGTGATAGTTGTGGTGGTGATAGTTGTGGTGATGATAGTTGTGGTGATGATAGTTGTGGTGATGATAGTTGTGGTGGTGATAGCTGTGGTGATGATAGTTGGGGTGATGATAGTTGTGGTGGTGATAGTTGGGGTACGGGTTGACTGCTCCACCGGGCTGACCTCACGGTAAATAAAGGCTTTTTATTGGTCATTTCAGGCCTCTTGTGACGTCATGAGGGTTGTGACAAGACTGGAACAAGGGAATAAAACCGTTCACCACCAGGGGTCGTTGTGTGTGTGTGTGTGTGTGTGTGTGTGTGTGCAAGCGAACTCTCTCATACACACACATACTGACGTCGCTTTTGCTTATTCTCTCTCTCTCTCTCTCTCTCTCTCTCTCTCTCTCTCTCTCTCTCTCTCTCTCTCTCTCTCTCTCTCTCTCTCTCTCTCTCTCTCTCCCCAGTTCTCCCTCTCAACCTCAACCCTCTCTCCTCCTCTCAGTTATCTCCCTCTCACCCTCAATCTTTATCTATCCTCCCTCTCACCCTCGACCCTCTCTCTTCTCTCATTTCTCTCCCTCTCACCCTCAACCCTCTTTCTGTCTCTGTCCTCCCTCTCACCTTCAACCCTCCCTCTCTCCTCTCAGTTCTCTCCCTCTCACCCTGAGCCCTCTCTCATCCTCTCAGTTCTCTGCCTATCACCCTCAACCCTCTCCCTTTATCTGTCCTCCCTCTCACCCTCAACCCTCTCTCTTTCTCTGTCCCCCTTTCATCTTCAACCCTCTCTCTTCCTCTCATTTCTCTCCCTCTTACCCTCAACCCTCTCTCTTTCTCTGTCCTCCCTCTCACCTTCAACCCTCTCTCTTCCTCTGTCCTCCCTCTCACCTTCAGCCCTCTCTCTTCCTCTGTCCTCCCTCTCACCACCCCTCTCCCTTACAACTTTCCTTTCTCCCTCTCACTTCTTTCCTCCAAGCGCCTCTCCTCTTCGATCACACAAAAGAGAGTGAATTCCCTCCCCCTCATACAACTGACCACGAGAGGCTGGGGTGTGCGTCTCTCTCTCTCTCTCTCTCTCTCTCTCTCTCTCTCTCTCTCTCTCTCTCTCTCTCTCTCTCTCTCTCTCCCTCTCCCTCTCCCCTCAACAGTTAACACACAATAAATCTCATGGTCGTAAAGTTAGATTTTTCTGATTTCTGGAGCGAGAAGAGAACACCACTTGTGAGGTGTTGACACGCCGGGGAGAGTGGGGTGGGTGGGGTGTGGGTGCGGGGGAGGGGGTGGCGGATGGGGTGTGTGTGTTGGGGTGGGAGAGAGGAGGAATAGATGAGTATATTGGGTGGGGGTGGGAAAGGGGGGGGGGGAGTTGACAGAGAGGGGGAGGGAGAGAAAAAGACGGGTGAGGAGGAAGAGTAGGAGAGTGAGAGAAGGGACAGGGAGGGAGTGAAAGGTGAGGGTATTTAATATGCTTTTAACTCAACGTAATTTCACCTTTGAACCAATAATCAATTTTTAATATAATTTCTTACTCTGAAATATTTCCATTTTAACCTCATAATGCGACTAAAAATAGTATAAAATTTATCGAAAATAATTTAAAATAGGTAATTTTTTCTCACTGTCGTGTTCATAATCAGAAAAAAAGATAATTACTGACTTCCATAAAATAGAATTAATTAGACAGTAGTGAGAGAACTCGTGTGATATTAATTAAAAAAGAAAATAATCGCAATTAACGTTTTTGTGTGCAGCAGTCAGTACAGTATAGGTTAATGTGCAGCCTAACAACACCTGACGTATACTACACCTGACGTATACTACACCTGACGTGTACTACACCTGACGTGTACTACACCTGACGTATACTACACCTGACGTATACTACACCTGACGTGTACTACACCTGACGTATACTACACCTGACGTGTACTACACCTGACGTATACTACACCTGACGTGTACTACACCTGACGTATACTACACCTGACGTGTACTACACCTGACGTATACTACACCTGACGTTGACGTGTACTACACCTGACGTATACTACACCTGACGTGTACTACACCTGACGTGTACTACACCTGACGTGTACTACACCTGACGTGTACTACACCTGACGTGTACTACACCTGACGTGTACTACACCTGACGTGTACTACACCTGACGTATACTACACCTGACGTATACTACACCTGACGTATACTACACCTGACGTGTACTACACCTGACGTATACTACACCTGACGTATACTACACCTGGTCAGCCGTCTATTGAATTCATGCCCTGTATAAATATGTTGTATTATACAGCAGATGTATTTATTACCATGTGTGTGTGTGTGTGTGTGTGCCATCCTATAAGGCACATATACTTTACTTAATATAAGGTGTTGAGGTAAACGTTCACTTACCTGTTAATTAAGACCAGGTAGATGAGCTCAGGTAATGTGATTAAGCAACTTTGTGTTCGTGTGAATAATACATGATGGTAATATGATCAAGGTGAGAGTTGGCGGGGTTTGGGTGAGTTGGCGGGGTTTGGGTGAGAGTTGGCGGGGTTTGGGTGAGTTGGCGGGGTTTGGGTGAGAGTTGGCGGGGTTTGGGTGAGTTGGCGGGGTTTGGGTGAGAGTTGGCGGGGTTTGGGTGAGAGTTGGCGGGATTTGGGTGAGTTGGCGGGGTTTGGGTGAGAGTTGGCGGGGTTTGGGTGAGTTGGCGGGGTTTGGATGAGAGTTGGCGGGGTTTGGGTGGGAGTTGGCGGGTTTGGGTGAGTTGGCGGGGTTTGGGTGAGAGTTGGCGGGGTTTGGGTGAGAGTTGGCGGGGTTTGGGTGAGTTGGCGGGGTTTGGGTGAGAGTTGGCGGGTTTGGGTGAGTTGGCGGGGTTTGGGTGAGAGTTGGCGGGGTTTGGGTGAGAGTTGGCGGGGTTTGGGTGAGAGTTGGCGGGGTTTGGGTGAGAGTTGGCGGGGTTTGGGTGAGAGTTGGCGGGCTTTGGGTGAGAGTTGGCGGGTTTGGGGTGAGAGTTGGCGGCGGGTTTGGGTGAGAGTTGGCGGGGTTTTGGGTGAGAGTTGGCGGGGTTTGGGTGAGAGTTGGCGGGGTTTTGGGTGAGAGTTGGCGGGGTTTGGGTGAGTTGGCGGCGGGTTTGGGGTGAGAGTTGGCGGGGTTTGGGTGAGAGTTGGCGGGGTTTGGGTGAGAGTTGGCGGGTTTGGGGTGAGAGTTGGCGGGGTTTGGGGTGAGAGTTGGCGGGGTTTGGGGTGAGAGTTGGCGGGGTTTGGGTGAGAGTTGGCGGGGTTTTGGGTGAGAGTTGGCGGGGTTTGGGTGAGTTGGCGGCGGGTTTGGGGTGAGAGTTGGCGGGGTTTGGGTGAGAGTTGGCGGGGTTTGGGTGAGAGTTGGCGGGTTTGGGTGAGAGTTGGCGGGGTTTGGGGTGAGAGTTGGCGGGGTTTGGGGTGAGAGTTGGCGGGGTTTGGGTGAGAGTTGGCGGGGTTTGGGGTGAGAGTTGGCGGGGTTTGGGTGAGTTGGCGGCGGGTTTGGGGTGAGAGTTGGCGAGTTTGAGTAGGAGTGGGCTACTCTTACTCTCACCTGCCTTATCGTAACCCCTTGAGTAAGATAACCTAACCTGAGTGTTGCCTCTCTCTCTCTCTCTCTCTCTCTGAAGAAGCTCATGAAGCCTCCCTCTCCACCTGAAGAAGAAGCCTCGTGAAGCCTCCCTCTCCACCTGAAGAAGAAGCCTCATGAAGCCTCCCTCTCCACCTGAAGAAGAAGTCTCGTGAAGCCTCCCTCTCCACCTGAAGAAGAAGCCTCATGAAGCCTCCCTCTCCACCTGAAGAAGAAGCCTCGTGAAGCCTCCCTCTCCACCTCTCATGGCAGCCAATCTCTCGGAAGAACCTTTAAAAAGTTTCGAGAGCTTGGCGCCGCAGGTCCTGTTGGCAGGGAATTAAAGACCTGGTAAACATCGCCTAGGGAGTTTTTCCTGGGGCGTAAACAGATCCCCGACGTATCGCGGTGGGGATAATTCCCTGCCTCATAGTAGACCAGCTGAGACCACTGCCAGCATACTAACAGCTGGCAGTCCCTTGTTGGTGCAGTCTGGGGGAGGGTGGCGGGGGGGGGGGAGGGGGGGGAGATGGTGGTGTTGGGGGAAGGTGGTGGTGTTGGTGGGGGTGGGGGGGAGGTGGTGAGGGTAAGGTGGTGGTGGTGGTGGTGAGGGAGGGGTTGGGTGTGTAGTGGAGAGAGAAGGAGGGAGTGTGTGCGTTGGTGGTGGGGAGAGAAGTGTGTGTGTGTGGGAGGAGAGAGAAACGTGTGTGGGAAGAAGTAAAGAGAGAGAGAGAGAGAGAGAGAGAGAGAGAGACGCAACACGTGGTAGGTATTGACATATTGCTTTCAAACTCTCACCTCCCCCCCCCCCCTTCCCTCTCCACCTGGTATAATGAATTCTGTATTTATTCATTTCATCGTTGAATAAACTTACATACAAAGAATAAATCTTAATCATTATATGCGTATAATTCCATTGTGTGTGGAAGGTGAGAATATGGACAGGTATGTGTGGATATTTTTACCTGTTGTCTTAGTAATTAAACTCTCACTTTCCATTCGTTAATTAATTACTCTCCTCATTATCACTCATTATTACTAGACATTCTCGTTAGGTTAGGTTAGGTTAGGTTACACACGCGTTCGTTTTACTGAAAGAGAATTCCTAGTATATATTAACCCTTTGAGGACGATGTTTTAAAGATTTCGTTTTCTAAGGGTTAAACTATCGTCTTAGAGTGATTAAACCATAATTATCTAGGGGGGTTAAACCATTTGCATTTAATAGTTTCGTCCTCAGAAGATTAATACACACCTTGTTTGGTCATTAGAGTTGAAAATACACCCACCTGGATAGCTATTAAGGGAGGTGAGGCTTAATACAAACTAGGTGGTTGGGTGGTTGGCCGGATATTAGGCGTTAATTCTCATTTCCGCTCTCCAGGGAACAGACTCACGCACACACACACACACACACACACACAGCTGACCTCCAGGAGTTAGGTCACACTCGGGTTAAGGTTGAGAGAGAGAGAGAGAGAGAGAGAGAGAGAGAGACCTCATAAATTCTCAAAATAAGATCTGTGCTTTTGACTCGAATTCAATATGGCCGCCATCTTGGATTTTGCAGGACTGGTGCTGAAGTAGTTGTTTTAAAAGTTCGATTTTTTTTCCTCGAGCTGTAACTTGAGATGACATATGGAGGGATATGAAGGAACCTAGTGCTTGAGGCTTGTTTATGGATTAATGACCTTGTAGCATAGTGCATATACAAGTACAGGGGGAGGGGGGGGGGGTCTCCAGAATGGCTGCATCTAACCCATATGGCAGTATTATTAAGTAACAATTTTTAAAAGCAAAACTTACATGTTAAACTTAATTAGATGATTTTAATGAGTAATTGGATTGTTAGTGAAATTCATACTTGGTAATTAGTTGTATTCTGGCTCCTGATTGGTTGAGATAGTGAACTAATGTAGGAAGTTTATTAAGCGGAAGATATAAATGAGCCTTCATATATGTATGTATGTAGTTAATTAAATGCTCTGAATAACTTACTACATAATGAGATACACACACACACACGCACACACATACACACACACACACACACACACATACACACACACAGACAGACAGACAGACAGGCAGACAGACAGACACAGACAGACAGACAGACAGACACACACACACACACACACTAATTATTTTCCCTCTGGCACCACACTCTCCTACAATAACTCCCAAAGTAATATGACCGTTAATATATTCTTAAACACCGTAAAAATATTACTAATGCGGAGGAATTTTCATGGAATTCTTCCTTACTGCTAGCTTTCGGGATCCAACATGGCCGCCCTGACCGCCATTTTGGATTTTATGTAAAGAAGGTGAAATCTGTTGATATTGGTAGAGTCTTTTCGCCCAATTATAATGGGATAACTTTTGTAATCTAACCTAACCCTAGCGAACCCAGCCCAACCCTAGCGAACCCAACCCAACCCTACCGAACCCAGCTCAGACCCTACCGAACCCAACCCAGACCCTACCGAACCCAGCCCACCCCTACCGAACCCAACCCTACCGAACCCAACCCAACCCTACCGAACCCAGCTCAACCCTACCGAACCCAGCTCAACCCTACCGAACCCAGCCCAGACCTACCGAACCCAGCCTTCGCGTAATTAGGTCCTTTCCTCCAGCCTGCATGAGACCGTCTCCTCCAACACGCTCCTCCTACCTTCCTCGCTCATACTTCACCTGGGAGGAGATACAAGCCCTTAGGGGAGCCCCAGACCCTTAGGGGAGCCCAGGAACTTAGGGGAGCCCAGGCCCTTAGGGGAGCCCCAGACCCTTAGGGGAACCCAGGCCCTTAGGAGAGCCCAGACTCTCAGGGTGCCTATGACCTAATGGGAACCCAAACTCTGAAAGGGAGCCCACGAACTCAAGGAACCCACACACACACACACTCTCAACACACTACCCACACTACACACTCACCACACTACACACTCAACACACTACACACTCAACACACTACACACTCAACACACTACACACTCAACACACTCTACACACACTACACACACACACACACACACTCAACACACTACACACTCAACACACTACACACTCAACACACTACACACTCAACACACTCTACACACTCAACACACTACACACTCAACACACTCAACACATTACACACTCAACACACTACACACTCAACACACTACACACTCAACACTCTACACACTCAACACTCTACACACTCAACACACTACACACTCAACACACTACACACTCAACACTCTACACACTACACACTCAACACACTACACACTCCACACACTACACACTCTACACACTCAACACACTACACACTCAACACACTACACACTCATCACACTACACACTCAACACACTACACACTCCACACACTACACACTCCACACACTACACACTCAACACACTACACACTCCACACACTACACACTCAACACACTCTACACACTCAACACACTACACACTCTACTCACTCAACACACTACACACTCAACACACTACACACTCCACACACTACACACTCAACACACTACACACTCAACACACTACACACTCCACACACTACACACTCAACACACTACACACTCAACACACTACACACTCAACACACTACACACTCAACACACTACACACTCAACACACTACACACTCAACACACTACACACTCTACTCACTCAACACACTACACACTCTACTCACTACACACACACACACACTCAACACACACTACACACTCAACACACTACACACTCTACTCACTCAACACACTACACACTCTACTCACTCAACACACACACACACACACACACTCAACACACTCTACACACTCAACACACTACACACTCTACTCACTCAACACACTACACACACTACTCACTGAACACACTCTACTCACACTACTCACTCAACACACTACACACTCAACACACTACACACACACACTCAACACACACACACATACTCAACACACTACACACTCAACACACTACACACACACACACACACTACACACTCAACACACTACACACACACACACACTCAACACACTACACACTCAACACACTACACACTCAACACACTACACACACACACACACACACACACATACTCAACACACTACACACTCAACACTCTACACACTCAACACACTACACACACACACACACACACACACACACACACACACACACACATACTCAACACACTACACACTCAACACTCTACACACTCAACACACTACACACACACACACACAGGCTACGTTACCATCTTCATGAATAACATTTGAATAATACAATGAGATGAAAGTCAACTGAGTATATATATATATGTTTCCTCTTTTTTATCCAAGACCTAAGGGAAACAGGGCCGTATAAGGGAAACAGGGCCGTATAAGGGGTTTATTTTAAGGGGCGTATAAGGGAAACAGGGCCGTATAAAGGGAAACAGGGCCGTATAACGGGTTTATTTTAAGGGGCGTATAAGGGAAACAGGGCCGTATAAAGGGAAACGGGGCGGTATAAGGGGTTTATTTAAAGGATCGTGTTAGGTGTTTATATTTAGCCGCTAACACACACACACACACTGATGATGGCCCGTAATACCCATAATAATGTACGGTAATAGTAGTAGTATTATCATTACGGGAGATAAATGGTTATTGAAAGTAGCTTAAGATATTGATGATGGCAGTAAATGGGATAAAAATATAATAACGATAAACAGAGAACTAGATAAATGATATAGTTATTGAGGGCTAATGAAAGTGTAGATAGGACAGACTGATAATAATAGCAATAGAGATGAAGAAGATATGGCAATAAGGGAAATAATGATAGGTAATAAGAGTGTGTAATAATATTAGTGTAAATAATAATAGTAATAATAGTAACATTGAAGAAATTATAGTAAGAATAGCGATATAGAAGAGTAAGGGTGATGAAAATAGCTGTAGAAATTTTAATATATAAATAATAGCAATAATAATAGCGGTGGGGTGGTAATAATGGCAGTAATAATAGCGGCAGGGTGATAATAATAGCAGTAATAATAACGGCGGGGTGATAATAATAGCAGTAATAATAACGGCGGGGTGATAATAATAGCAGTAATAATAGCGGCGGGGTGATAATAATAGCAGTAATAATAACGGCGGGGTGATAATAATAGCAGTAATAATAACGGCGGGGTGATAATAATAGCAGTAATAATAGCGGCGGGGTGATAATAATAGCAGTAATAATAACGGCGGGGTGATAATAATAGCAGTAATAATAACGGCGGGGTCATAATAATAGCAGTAATAATAGCGGCGGGGTGATAATAATAGCAGTAATAATAACGGCGGGGTGATAATAATAGCAGTAATAATAGCGGCAGGGTGATAATAATAGCAGTAATAATAGCGGCGGGGTGATAATAATAGCAGTAATAATAGCGGCAGGGTGATAATAATAGCGGCGGGGTGATAATAATAGCAGTAATAATAGCGGCAGGGTGATAATAATAGCAGTAATAATAGCGGCAGGGTGATAATAATAGCAGTAATAATAGCGGCAGGGTGATAATAATAGCAGTAATAATAGCGGCGGGGTGATAATAATAGCAGTAATAATAGCGGCAGGGTGATAATAATAGCAGTAATAATAGCAGTAATAATAGCGGCAGGGTGATAATAATAGCAGTAATAATAGCGGCAGGGTGATAATAATAGCGGCAGGGTGATAATAATAGCAGTAATAATAGCGGCAGGGTGATAATAATAGCAGTAATAATAGCGGCGGGGTGATAATAATAGCAGTAATAATAGCGGCGGGGTGATAATAATAGCAGTAATAATAACGGCGGGGTGATAATAATAGCAGTAATAATAGCGGCAGGGTGATAATAATAGCAGCAATAATAGCGGCAGGGTGATAATAATAGCGGCGGGGTGATAATAATAGCAGTAATAATAGCGGCAGGGTGATAATAATAGCAGTAATAATAGCGGCGGGGTGATAATAATAGCAGTAATAATAGCGGCGGGGTGATAATAATAGCGGCAGGGTGATAATAATAGCGGCGGGGTGATAATAATAGCAGTAATAATAGCGGCAGGGTGATAATAATAACAGTAATAATAACGGCGGGGTGATAATAATAGCAGTAATAATAGCGGCAGGGTGATAATAATAGCGGCAGGGTGATAATAATAGCGGCGGGGTGATAATAATAGCAGTAATAATAGCGGCAGGGTGATAATAATAGCAGTAATAATAGCGGCGGGGTGATAATAATAGCGGCAGGGTGATAATAATAGCGGCAGGGTGATAATAATAGCGGCGGGGTGATAATAATAGCAGTAATAATAGCGGCGGGGTGATAATAATAGCAGTAATAATAACGGCGGGGTGATAATAATAGCAGTAATAATAGCGGCAGGGTGATAATAATAGCGGCAGGGTGATAATAATAGCGGCGGGGTGATAATAATAGCAGTAATAATAGCGGCAGGGTGATAATAATAGCAGTAATAATAGCGGCAGGGTGATAATAATAGCGGCAGGGTGATAATAATAGCAGTAATAATAGCGGCAGGGTGATAATAATAGCGGCAGGGTGATAATAATAGCAGTGATAATAGCGGCAGGGTGATAATAATAGCAGTAATAATAGCGGCAGGGTGATAATAATAGCGGCAGGGTGATACTAATAGCGGCAGGGTGATAATAATAGCGGCGGGGTGATAATAATAGCAGTAATAATAGCGGCAGGGTGATAATAATAGCAGTAATAATAGCGGCGGGGTGATAATAATAGCGGCAGGGTGATAATAATAGCAGTAATTATAGCGGCGGGGTGATAATAATAGCGGCAGGGTGATAATAATAGCAGTAATAATAGCGGCAGGGTGATAATAATAGCGGCAGGGTGATAATAATAGCGGCAGGGTGATAATAATAGCAGTAATAATAGCGGCGGGGTGATAATAATAGCGGCAGGGTGATAATAATAGCGGCAGGGTGATAATAATAGCAGTAATAATAGCGGCGGGGTGATAATAATAGCAGTAATAATAGCGGCAGGGTGATACTAATAGCGGCAGGGTGATACTAATAGCGGCAGGGTGATACTAATAGCGGCGGGGTGATAATAATAGCAGTAATAATAGCGGCGGGGTGATACTAATAGCGGCGGGGTGATACTAATAGCGGCAGGGTGATACTAATAGCGGCGGGGTGATAATAATAGCAGTAATAATAGCGGCAGGGTGATACTAATAGCGGCAGGGTGATACTAATAGCGGCAGGGTGATACTAATAGCGGCGGGGTGATACTAATAGCGGCGGGGTGATACTAATAGCGGCAGGGTGATACTAATAGCGGCGGGGTGATAATAATAGCAGTAATAATAGCGGCAGGGTGATACTAATAGCGGCAGGGTGATACTAATAGCGGCGGGGTGATACTAATAGCGGCGGGGTGATACTAGTAGCGGCAGGGTGATACTAATAGCGGCGGGGTGATAATAATAGCAGTAATAATAGCGGCAGGGTGATACTAATAGCGGCGGGGTGATACTAATAGCGGCGGGGTGATACTAATAGCGGCGGGGTGATACTAATAGCGGCAGGGTGATACTAATAGCGGCGGGGTGATACTAATAGCGGCGGGGTGATACTAATAGCGGCGGGGTGATACATGGAGTCGTCACACTGTGCTATTTCATTGTCAGTGTTTCCTTTGGTCTGGTCCTCTTGAAGTTTGGGGGGGGGGGGACGTCAAGCCCTCCCCTCCCCTGTCCTTCCCCTCCCCTCCCCTCCCCTGTCCTTCCCTTCACTCCATCCACACACACACTCAATATCTATATCTCTCTATCCCTCTCCCTGCCGACCTCTCTCTCTCTCTCTCTCTCTCTCTAACTTGTCTCCTCCCTACTCCCCCTCCCTACTCCCTCTCCCTATCCCCAGCCTTCAATACTGAGGGCTGTGGGCGTACCCTCTTTCCCCTTCCCGTCCCCCATCTCCCCCCCCCCTCTCCTCCCCTCCCCTCCCTGACAAGCCCCGCCCCCCGGAGTGTTTGTAAACGCCCAGCTCACCTGATGACCGGCAATTAAGCGCTCTCTCTCTCTCTCTCTCTCTCTCTCTCTCTCTCTCTCGCTCGCTCTCATAGCTTAAATGAATTCGTAACAAATTCTCACTTCATTTTCCCTTAAATGGAGTATTTTTTTACCTAACGAACTCTATAATTAACGTACGCACTCAACGCACCCAAGAATTAACGCACGCACTGAACGCACTCCATAATTAACGCACACATTCAACGCACTCAAGAATTAACACACACACACACAATTATTACCGTAAACAATCATCTCACACACTCAACGTACATACTCAACGCACTCACTCAACACACACACTCAACGCACTCACTCAACGTACGCACTCACGCACTCAACGCCCTCAAGAATTAACGCAGGGCCATCTGTGAATGAGGACCGTGGATGAAGTTTGTAATTTGCGCGATTTGGTCCCGGTATTTGCATGACAAAGACTAGATATTGGGCGAGGGAGCATCACGCATTGTCTCTGTGGGCGGCGGGGAACGTGGGCGGTGGAGGGGGGGTGGGGGAGAGGTGGGGGTGGGGAGGGAGGAGGGATGGTGAGGTTGGAGAGGGGAAAGGAAAGAGGGGGAGAGGATGGGAGGTGGGGGAGGGGGATGGTAGAGAGAGGGTGGGAAGGATGGAGAGTGACGGAGGGAAGGAAGGAGAGTGACGGAGGGAAGGAAGGATGGAGAGTGACGGAGGGAAGGAAGGAGAGTGACGGAGGGAAGGATGGAGAGTGACGGAGGGAAGGAAGGATGGAGAGTGACGGAGGGAAGGAAGGAGAGTGACGGAGGGAAGGATGGAGAGTGACGGAGGAAAGGAAGGAGAGTGACGGAGGGAAGGAAGGAGAGTGACGGAGGGAAGGATGGTAGAAAGAGGGTGGGTGGGATGGAGAGTGACGGAGGGAAGGATAGAGAGTGACGTAGGGAAGGATAGAGAGTGACGGAGGGAAGGAAGGAGAGTGACGGAGGGAAGGAAGGAGAGTGACGGAGGGAAGGAAGGAGAGTGACGGAGGGAAGGATAGAGAGTGACGGAGGGAAGGAAGGAGAGTGACGGAGGGAAGGAAGGAGAGTGACGGAGGGAAGGATGGAGAGTGAAAGGAAGGAAGGCAGGAGAGTGACGGAGGGAAGGAAGGAGCGTGACGGAGGGTAGGAAGGAGAGTGATGGGGGGAAGGATAGAGAGTGACGGAGGGAAGGATAGAGAGTGAGAGGGAAGGTGAAGAAGAGTGAGAGGAAAAGGGAAGGACAGTGAAAGGCAGGAGAAGGAGAGTGAGAGGGGGAGGGAAGGAGAGTGAGAGGGGGAAGGAAGGAGAGTGAGAGGGAAGGTGAAGAAGAGTGAGAGGGAAGGACAGTGAAAGGCAGGAGAAGGAGAGTGAGAGGGGGAAGGAAGGAGAGTGAGAGGGAAGGTGAAGAAGAGTGAGAGGGAAAGGGAAGGACAGTGAAAGGCAGGAGAAGGAGAGTGAGAGGGGGAAGGAAGGAGAGTGAGAGGGAAGGTGAAGAAGAGTGAGAGGGAAAGGGAAGGACAGTGAATGGCAGGAGAGTGAGAGGGGGAGGGAAGGAGAGTGAGAGGGGGAAGGAAGGAGAGTGAGAGGGAAGGTGAAGAAGAGTGAGAGGGAAAGGGAAGGACAGTGAAAAGCAGGAGAAGGAGAGTGAGAGGGGGAGGGAAGGAGAGTGAGAGGGAATGTGAAGAGTGAGAGGGAAAGGGAAGGACAGTGAAAGGCAGGAGAAGGAGAGTGAGAGGGGGAGGGAAGGAGAGTGAGAGGGGGAAGGAAGGAGAGTGAGAGGGAAGGTGAAGAAGAGTGAGAGGGAAAGGGAAGGACAGTGAAAGGCAGGAGAAGGAGAGTGAGAGGGGGAGGGAAGGAGAGTGAGAGGGAATGTGAAGAGTGAGAGGGAAAGGGAAGGACAGTGAAAGGCAGGAGGAGAGTGAGAGGGGGAGGGAAGGAGAGTGAGAGGGAAGGTGAAGAAGAGTGAGAGGGAAAGGGAAGGACAGTGAAAGGCAGGAGAAGGAGAGTGAGAGGGGGAGGGAAGGAGAGTGAGAGGGAATGTGAAGAGTGAGAGGAAAAGGGAAGGACAGTGAAAGGCAGGAGGAGAGTGAGAGGGGGAGGGAAGGAGAGTGAGAGGGAAGGTGAAGAAGAGTGAGAGGGAAAGGGAAGGACAGTGAAAGGCAGGAGAAGGAGAGTGAGAGGGGGAGGGAAGGAGAGTGAGAAGGAAGGGAGAGGAGGATGAAAGAGAGAGAGAGAGGAAGAAGAGAAAATAGGAAAAGTTTGTCTTTTGTCTTTTCATTCCTGAATTTTCATGAGTTAACAGACTTAGACTCTCTCTCTCTCTCTCTCTCTCTCTCTCTCTCTCTCTCTCTCTCTCTCAACAAGAAGGTAATGACTGTGCACACACTCAGTAACTACTAAACCAACAGCCATCAAACTCTGTGTGTGTGTGTGTGTGTGTCTCTGGCTGTCTGTCTGTCTGTCTTTACGGCTCTGTTACACCATCGTCCACACTTCACTATCACCGTTAACGGAGACTGACAACGGCTGATCTGGCGTTAAACGGTAATCAACGGAGATACCTTAGTGTAGAATTATACTAGTGGTGTAAATGTTGGCAATAAGTGATGCAATAATAATAATAACAATAATAATAATAATAATAATAATAATAATAATAATAATAATAATAATAATAATAATAATAATAATAATAATAATAATAATAATAATAATAATAATAATAATAATAATAACCTTATATGTCCAGTATTAACAACAGGTAAACTACGATATTAACCCAAAATATTGAGACTTTGGCCACTCACACAACTATCCACCCACCCACCCACACACCACCCCACACACCCACCCACACTCCACCCCACACACCCACCCACACTCCACCCCATACACCCACCCACACACCCACACTCCACCCCACACACCCACCCACCCACCCACCCCACCCATCCACCCACACTCCACCACACACACCCACCCAAACACCCACACTCCACCCCACCCATCCACCCACACACCACCCCACACACCCACCCACAAACCACCCACCCACACCCCACCCCACCCCACCCTCCCCACACCCACACACCCCACCCACACTCCACCCCACCCATCCACCCACACACCACCACCCCACACACCCACCCCACCCACCCACACCCACACCACCCCCACCCACACCCACCCACACCCACCACACCCACCCCCCCACCCACCACCCACACACCACCACCACACCCACACCCACCACCCCACCCACACTCCACCCCACCCACCCACCCACCCACACACCTATCCTGCGGTTGTCACGAATCATTTTTATCATTGCTGGTCTGAAATAATTGTGGACCCAAATATAGGTTAATTAAACTATCACGGTAATTTGTTTTGTATTCAACGAGTTTCCAAATGTCGTTTTTTTTATGTTTGAATTATTTTTGTTTGTTTTTTGTGTTTGTTTTTTGTTTTCTTAATGGGGTTAAGTTAAGACAATGTTTTTGTTTTTATTTGTTTGTATTTTTGTATTTTCTTGATAAATATATTTTTTCATTAATAAAGTAGATTATATTGTTCTTTGCGGTGTGTGTGTGTGTGTGTGTGTGTGTGTGTGTGTGTGTTGACGTTATAGTGACTCTCCGTTCATGCGTCCGTCTGTCCGTCCGTCCGTGGTATCTTGCCCACACGATAACTTGAATAAATATAAGTTTATCCATCTATCACATATCCACCCACCCACCCACCCACCCACATTGAGAGTAGAGAAACAGAAGAGCGTCAGACTTGGCCAGCTCACTGTGGTCACCCAAGACGTCTCATTAGCACAGGTAAAGAAAACTACTGACCTCATTAGCATATTCGTTATTGTTTATGTCCATCCCTTACACCTTTAATTATATATATCTTCCTGTATGTATGTATGTATGTATGTATGTATGTATGTATGTATGTAGAGGTGCTTATTAATGTGGATTGTGTATATGTGTCTAGGCTTTGGTATTTTAATATGTAATTTTCCTGTGTGTGTGTGTGTGTGTGAGAGAGAGACACCTGTTCCTGACGTGTTATTATTATTATTATTATTATTATTATTATTATTATTATTATTATTATTTTAAGTCATGTATCGTTTAGCATACAACTCCATTACACTCACCTGAAAGAATTGTTAAATATTTTCTCAATTTAATTAACAACACACACACACACACACACACACACACACACACACGTCTTAAATCCTTGTTGAGAGCTGACTGTTCTACCTGCCGCCAGCACCTGTATTAATTACCAACACCTGAATATTTAAGAGCAGGAAGGGGAGGAGGGGTTGAGGGAAGGGGAGATGAGGGGGGAGGGGTAGGGATGGGAGAGGGTGGGGGACAAGAGGTAAGAGGGGATGGAGACAGGAACAGTTATTTATTTTATTGTTTTTACATTTGGAGAGAAAGGAGGGTGAAAGAAGATTAGAGGTGGAGGAAGGAAGTTAAAGTTCGGAAATTGAAGAGGTTTAGGAGGAGGTAAGAGAGGGCGGGCTGACCGCCTTGCTGTACTGTGGGTTATCTAAGCTAATTGTGTGTTAGGGTTGTGTCTTGGGTTAGTTATTGTCTGTCGGTACAGGCACTAGACATCCTACCCTGTTCCATATATGGGTGTTTTAAGGGCCTTATTTCATATTCCGCCGACCCTACTGGCGGATGCTGGTCTAGGGAGGTTGTCTATTGCCTGGCCGTGTAGATTGGGGGTGGTAATGGACCTTTTGAGATTTGGTCACTTTTTGTGAACCATGTATGGTTGTTGTCGTTGTCTGGTGGGAGTCTTTGAAGGAGTTCTTGCTCTGGTCGTTCTATCTTTTACCAGACTCTGCTGGCCAGGGTGTGTAGCTGCTGGTTGATGGGTTTCATTCTCAGGTCTCTATGTATCTCGGCTGTGGTTATGGTGAAGGGGTATCTTTCACCTGTGACGAATCTTAGGGCTTCATTTTGCACCACCTGTAATTTTAATATTTGAGTGGTGCTCATAGTATGGAGAGGTACTGCTGGGTAAGTTAATACCGGCATGATAAATGATGTCACCAAGCGGAGTTTTATATTCTCAGGAAGCGCTTTAAAGCGGTATAGTTTTCTCAGCTCTCTTCTTGCCTTTTCCTTCCTGGTGTGGACATGATGGGAGTAACCTGTCGTGGATGTATGCAGGCCCAGGAGGGTGCCTCTGCTTTTGTATTCTATCGGGGCATTATTGGTTACTAATGGATGGGTTTTCCTTCTTCATAAGGGTATCACTGTGAATTTTGGGAGACTGGTTTGGATTTTCCATTGTTTTTCGTAGTTATTTACCCTTTCTATTCCCCGCCTGGTGTTGTCGACCTGTAACGCTCGCGATTTTCCTTGATGTGTTGTTATTTGAGTGATGTCGTCTGCATACATAATATCTTCGTTACCTATTCTAGTGAGAGGCGGGGTGTCACTTGTGTAGGTAATATATAGGGTGGAGGAGAGGAGTTGGGCAAAACATTATTACAAGTGCTGTTAGTTCTTATGGATATGTCATGAAACAATCACCACTGCAGGCAGAAAGGTAGCGAACGTTAGTCTGGCGCAGCTTCCATAAGTGTGTCATTGTGGGGTGGAGGGAAGGCTGGCGAACGTTTGTCTGGCGTAGCTTCCATAAGTGTGTCATTGTGGGGTGGAGGGGAGGCTGGCGAACGTTAGTCTGGCGTAGCTTCCATAAGTGTGTCATTATGGGGTGGAGGGGAGGCTGGCGAACGTTAGTCTGGCGTAGCTTCCATAAGTGTGTCATTGTGGGGTGGAGGGAAGGCTGGTGAACGTTAGTCTGGCGTAGCTTCTATAAGTGTGTCATTGTGGGGTGGAGGGAAGGCTGGCGAACGTTTGTCTGGCGTAGCTTCCATAAGTGTGTCATTGTGGGGTGGAGGGAAGGCTGGCGAACGTTAGTCTGGCGTAGCTTCCATAAGTGTGTCATTGTGGGGTGGAGGGAAGGCTGGCGAACGTTAGTATGGCGTAGCTTCCACAAGTGTGTCATTGTGGGATGGAGGAGGGGAGGGGAATGCCAGACGCTGTTGATTGCTCGTGTTGGCGCTGCTATTTTTTTTAGGACTTGGACCCTTAATGTCCTGTGTTGGTATGCTGGTCTGGCCGCCTCCCTCCCTCCTACCCCTCATCTCCCTCCCTCCTACCCCTCACCTCTCTCCCTCTCCTCCCTCCCTCTCCTTCCTCACCCTCACCTCCCTCCTACCCCTCACCTCCCTCTCCCTCCTCACCCTCACCTCCCTCCCTCTCCCTCCTCACCCTCACCTCCCTCCCTCTCCCTCCTCACCCTCACCTCCCTCCCTCTCCCCTCCCTCTCCCCTCCCTCCCTCTCCCTCCTCACCCTCACCTCCCTCCCTCTCCCTCCTCACCCTCACCTCCCTCACTCTCCTCACCTCCCTCCCTCTCCCTCCTCACCCTCACCTCCCTCCCTCTCCCTCCTCACCCTCACCTCCCTCTCCCCTCTCCCCCACTCTCATGGCTTTTATCTTGAAATGATTTTCCTGCTGCCTGGAGTGTAAGTGGCGCTCTGGTGTGTGTGTGTGTGTGTGTGTGTGTGTGTGTGTGTGTGTGTGTGTCAAATTACCCATTTAAACACAATTTCCATAGGAAAAAAATCAGTTCTACCCAAAATACCCATTGTGAGGGAATTCCAATTTCAATACAGAATTCCCATTCCAACATGAAATTCCCATTTCGATACACAATTGCCAATTGCTCAGCGACTGCCTGGCGGAGCTTAGCCAGACTGGCGCCAGAGTGTGGAGGTCGACTGCCAGAGGCGACGATCGCTACTAACTCGTAATTAAACAGATTTAAAACTTCTGGTCAGACCGGCTGTTGTTAAGTACCGGCCGTACTCAATCCCGGACCTCTAAACCGGACCTCTAAAATTAACCCTTAAACCGAACCCCTAAACCGAACCCCTAAACCGAACCCCTAAACCGAACCCCTAAACCGAACCCCTAAACCGAACCCCTAAACCGGACTCCGGAACCGAACCCATAAACCGAACCGATAAACCGAATCCGAACTTCCATACCATCATGTCGGGGTAGGTTAGGTTAGGTTAGATTAGGTTAGGTTAGGTTAGGTTAGGCTAGGTTAGGCTAGGTTAGGTTAGGCTAGGTTAGGCTAGGTTAGGTTAGGCTAGGTTAGGTTAGGTTAGGTTAGGTTAGGTTCAGGACTCGCGTTTGAAAATTATGTAAATCTCGGAAACTATTACACACACACACACACACACACACACACAGGTCCGTTACGCTTGTCACACACACACACACACACACATACACACACACACACACACACACACACACACACACACACAGGTCCGTTACGCTCGTCTGTTTTAGGAGGTTTCGGCAGTCCCATCCCCTGTGTCGCACGGTGAATTCCTCCCCTCCTTCCTCTCCTCCTTCCCCACCCTCCCCCTCCCATCCCCTGTGTCGCACGGTGAATTCCTCCCCTCCTTCCTCTCCTCCTTCCCCACCCTCCCCCTCCCATCCCCTGTGTCGCACGGTGAATTCCTCCCCTCCTTCCTCTCCTCCTTCCCCACCCTCCCCCTCCCATCCCCTGTGTCGCACGGTGAATTCCTCCCCTCCTTCCTCTCCTCCTTCCCCACCCTCCCCCTCCCATCCCCTGTGTCGCACGGTGAATTCCTCCCCTCCTTCCTCTCCTCCTTCCCCACCCTCCCCCTCCCATCCCCTGTGTCGCACGGTGAATTCCTCCCCTCCTTCCTCTCCTCCTTCCCCACCCTCCCCCTCCCATCCCCTGTGTCGCACGGTGAATTCCTCCCCTCCTTCCTCTCTCCTTCCCCACCCTCCCCCTCCCATCCCCTGTGTCGCACGGTGAATTCCTCCCTCCTTCCTCTCCTCCTTCCCCACCCTCCCCCTCCCATCCCCTGTGTCGCACGGTGAATTCCTCCCCTCCTTCCTCTCCTCCTTCCCCACCCTCCCCCTCCCATCCCCTGTGTCGCACGGTGAATTCCTCCCCTCCTTCCTCTCCTCCTTCCCCACCCTCCCCCTCCCATCCCCTGTGTCGCACGGTGAATTCCTCCCCTCCTTCCTCTCCTCCTTCCCCACCCTCCCCCTCCCATCCCCTGTGTCGCACGGTGAATTCCTCCCCTCCTTCCTCTCCTCCTTCCCCACCCTCCCCCTCCCATCCCCTGTGTCGCACGGTGAATTCCTCCCCTCCTTCCTCTCCTCCTTCCCCACCCTCCCCCTCCCATCCCCTGTGTCGCACGGTGAATTCCTCCCCTCCTTCCTCTCCTCCTTCCCCACCCTCCCCCTCCCATCCCCTGTGTCGCACGGTGAATTCCTCCCCTCCTTCCTCTCCTCCTTCCCCACCCTCCCCCTCCCATCCCCTGTGTCGCACGGTGAATTCCTCCCCTCCTTCCTCTCCTCCTTCCCCACCCTCCCCCTCTCCTCCTTCCCACCCTCTCCTCCTTCCCTCTGTTCCTTCCCCATTCTCTCCCTTGATTGCCTTTCCACTTCTCCTTCCCCTCCTTCCCCTATTTCCCCTCCCTCTCTCCCCCTTTCCCCTGTTCTCATTCTTCCTCCTGCTTCTCCTACCATGCCCCCACCATTGCCCGTATCCCCTTCCTCTCCTCACTTGCTCTTAACCCCCTTCCCCCCTCCCCCTTCTCTCACAATCTCTCACCGATAATTGTGACGTCGCATCAAATCTCTCTCTCTCTCTCTCTCTCTCTCTCTCTCTCTCTCTCTCTCTCTCTCTCTCTCTTTTATTTATTTTTAGTTCTAGTGTCTTTTATGATTTTATTTTAATATTGTGTTTTTAATTTTTCTATTATTATTCTTCTTGTATTTATCTTTTATTTTCTTGTGATTTTGATTCTCTTTTTAATTCATTTCTTGGTTTATTTTCTTGACTTATTCTTCTTCTTGGTTTTTACTTTCGTTTTAGCGAATTGTCCGAAAATTTTAAGTTGAGTTATATTGAAATTTGTTTCTAAAGTGCGAAGTTTCTTTCAAGTCTTCAATAGAAAGTTGATATGTACTTAAAATAGAAAGTTGTCATATACCTAAAATAGAAAGTTGTCATATACCTAAAATAGAAAGTTGTCATTTACCTAAAATAGAAAGTTGTCATATACCTAAAATAGAAAGTTGTCATATACCTAAAATAGAAAGTTGTCATATACCTAAAATAGAAAGTTGTCGTATCCCTAAAATAGAAAGTTGTCATATATCTAAAATAGAAAGTTGTCATATACTAAAATAGAAAGTTGTCATTTCCCTGAAATAGAAAGTTGTCATGTACCTGAAATAGAAAGTTGTCATATACCTAAAATAGAAAGTTAATCTGTATTTAAAATAGAAAGTTGACGTCTGCTTTCTCTACCCTAAATTGAATACTCCATCCAAATACTCGATCATACAAAGGCCACTTGTTAGTTATTACTGCACTGAATCTGAACCCCTTCCCACCCCCACCCCTCTTCTCTCTCTCTCCGCCCCCTCCCTAACCCCCACCCCGCCCCTCCCCTCCCCTCCTCCTTCCCATCCCCCTCCCAAAAAATGTGTGGGAGGAGGGGGGGGGGGGGGAGTTGTCGGTCGTGGAATCAATATTACCTTGGAACTTGAGGTATTAATTTACCTGGATTGGTTATGGGATGAGATGGGTGGAAATCCCTCTTATCCCTCCTCTTCCATCCCTCTCACTGAACTATCCCTCCTCTTCCATCCCTCTCACTGAACTATCCCTCCTCTTCCATCCCTCTCACTGAACTATCCCTCCTCTTCCATCCCTCTCACTGAACTATCCCTCCTCTTCCATCCCTCTCACTGAATTATCCCTCCTCTTCCATCCCTCTCACTGAATTATCCCTCCTCTTCCATCCCTCTCACTGAGCTATCCCTCCTCTTCCATCCCTCTCACTGAGCTATCCCTCCTCTTCCATCCCTCTCACTGAGCTATCCCTCCTCTTCCATCCCTCTCACTGAATTATCCCTCCTCTTCCATCCCTCTCACTGAACTCTCCCTCCTCTTCCATCCCTCTCACTGAATTATCCCTCCTCTTTCATCCCTCTCACTGAACTATCCCTCCTCTTCCATCCCTCTCACTGAATTATCCCTCCTCTTCCATCCCTCTCACTGAATTCTCCCTCCTCTTCCATCCCTCTCACTGAACTACCCCTCCTCTTCCATCCCTCTCACACCACTATTTCTACTCTCCTTTTATTTGAACTCTCCCCTCCCAGCTGTCATCACCCTTTCAATTCCTACTCTTCCCCTCCCTCTCCTTCCCCTCCCAGCTGTCACCACCCAACAGCTCCCCTCCCATCTCTCCCACATCACCCCCCACCCTCCCTGCCACCACTCCTCCACTTCCCCTCTCCTCCCCTCCCCTCCCGTCTTCTATACCCTTCCTCTCTTCCTTCTTCCTCGTTTTTCTCCCACTCCTCCCCCTTTTTCTCTCTTTCGCCTCCTCCTTTTCCTCTCTCCGTTCCGTTCCCCTCCTCTTCCTCCCCTTCCTCTTTCCCACTCCCTCCTCTTTCCCCTTCCTCTCTCCCTCCCCGTTCCCCTCTTTCTCTCCCACTTCTACTCTCCCCCTTTTCTTCTTACCCTTCCCCCTTTTTACCCTTCCATCCCTTTCTCTCTCCTATCTATTCCGGTCCCTTAACCCCTTCCCCCTCCCCTTCCCCTCCTCCCCTCTCCTTCCCCTCCCACGCTTCACCTCACATCAAATTCACAGTCTCTCCTCACGGTCCCAAATTCGTGCCAGAAATAAGAATGAAAATATTAGATAAAAAAAAAAGGAGACAGTTTTCAAGTTGGTCTCTCTCTCTCTCTCTCTCTCTCTCTCTCTCTCTCTCTCTCTCTCTCTCTCTCTCTCTCTCTCTCTCTCTCTCTCTCTCTCATTCAAGTTTCCTTCTCATATATTCTTTATTTATTCCTTCTATTGTGTTGTTTTATTGCTGTCTGTCGGAGTTCCATGCGCGTTTCTGTTTATTTTCGTTTTTTTTGGCGCGCCGTTTTTCTTTTGTTTACGTTTAGTTGTTGCGCGCGCTTTTTACTATTTGTTTGTTTGGGTTGTTGCGCGCGCTTTTTCCTCTTTATTTTGGTTGTTGCGCGCGATATATTTGTGATGTATTTTTCTCCCTTTCCTCCGTCTGTATCGTGTTGCTGTTCCTTCTGCCGTGTGATGCGCCTGTCAATTTTTTTCTTCAATTTTATCCTCTTTTCCACCTGTCAGCTTACCAGTCGGTTGGTCATTGGTCGGGCAGTTGGTGTCAGTTGGTTGGGCGGTCGGGAGGTTGGTCGGGAGGTTTGTTGGATGGTTGGTCTGTTAGTTGGTCGGTCGGACGGTCGGGTGGTTGGTCGGTCGGATCGGTTCTCGTTTGTACACTGTTGGTAACTGGTGGGCATGTCAGAGGCTCTTTGTAACTCAATATAATATGACAGTGACAGACAAACGGACAGACAGACACATTAAGTTCCTATTTCACGCTTGGGTTCTGTCCTCTTCGCTGGCAGGATTGTGTTCCACTTGTTCCTTGTTCACTGCCATATTTTGTTCCATTAGTGTGATTAGTTCATTGTTCACTGGGAGGTTTTGTTCCATTAGTTCCTTGTTCACTGCCATATTTTGTTCCATTAGTGTGATTAGTTCATTGTTCACTGGGAGGTTTTGTTCTATTAGCTCATTGTTCAGTGGTGCTCGCATCCTTACCTTGAGGTGCCTTGAATTGACCTTTCCTGTAGCCGTTCAGGAGGTCATGCTACACATAACCTGTAACCCCTGAAGAGCTCTTATATACCGGTGTTAAGTCTCCACCTTGAGCTGCGGTATATACTCGTATATTAAGGACCTTTGTATGACTCTAAATTGTGATGTGTGAGTACAGGTGTAAAGTAGAGGTACGTGGTAGGTAGGTCGGCAGGTAGATAAATAGGGAGGTTAATTATGATAGATAGAGAGATAGATAAAATGGATAGACCGTTATACACACCATCATTGATCTGACATGAATATTATGTGTTACCGTGAAAACCCCATGCAAGTCACAACCAGGTTCAACTAGTTCAGTCTAGGAGTCACAAAGGCTGTATCATTTAACTAGTACTAACCATAACTAGTTAATACATGAAAGAGATAATTATACAATATACATAAGCAGTGTAGTGTTAGGTTAGGTTAGGTTAGATTAGATCAGATTAGGTTTAGTTTCGTTTCGTTTCGTTTCGTTTAGTTTCGTTTCGTTTCGGTTCGTTTCTTGTCATTGTAATTCTTGGGTTTATTTGTTTGGTTGTATGTTAATGAGATGTTTGTTTGTTTGTTTGTTTATTGTTTGATTTTTTCTTGAGTTTTAGTTTTGTTTTTTTAATTCCTTCCTGTTTCGTGTCTCTTGTTTTTTGTTTTGTTTTTATATTTGCTGTTTCGGTGTTTTGTGTTTAAATTGTTGTATTGTAGCCGTGTGTGTTTGTGTGTGTGTGTGTGTGTGTGTGTGTCGATAAAGCCAGAGAGAAAATAAATGGTGTGTTTCCAGTTATGTAAACCGTCCCCCTCTCCCCCCTCACCCCTCTCCCTCCCCTCTCTCCTCCTCTCTCCCTCACCCATTTCCCTCCCCCCTTCACCCCTCTCCCTCCCCCCTTCACCCCTCTCCTCCTGTCTCCCTCACCCCTCTCTCTCCCATCTCTCCTCCTCTCGCCCTCTCCTCTTCCCCTCACCCCTCTCTCTCACCCCCCTCAGCCCTCTCTCTCCCATCTCTCCTCCTCTCGCCCTCTCCTCACCCCTCTCTCTCACCCCCTCACCCCTCCCTCTCACCCCCTCACCCCTCTATCTCACCCCTCACCCCTCTCTCTCACCCCTCACCCTTCTCTCCTCCCCACCCCTTTCTCTCACCCCCTCACCCCTCTCTCTCACCCCCCTCGCCCCTCTCTCTCACCCCCTCACCCCTCTCTCTCACCCCCCTCACCGCTCTCTCTCACCCCCCTCACCCCTCTCTCTCACCCCCCTCACCCCTCTCTCTGACTCCGCTCTCTCACCCCCCTCTCCCCTTTCTCTCACCCCCTCACCCCTCTCTCTCACCCCCTCACCCCTCTCTCTCCCATCTCTCCTCCTCTCGCCCTCTCCCCCTCACCCCTCTCTCTCCCATCTCTCCTCCTCTCGCCCTCTCCCCCTCACCCCTCTCTCTCACCCCCTCACCCCTCTCTCACCCCCTCACCCCTCTCTCTCACCCCCTCACCCCTCTCTCTCACCCCCTCACCCCTCTCTCTCACCCCTCACCCCTCTCTCTCACCCTCACCCCTCTCTCTCTCACCCCCTCACCCCTCTCTCTCCCCCCTCACCCCTCTCTCTCACCCCCCTCACCCCTCTCTCCTCCTCACCCCTCTCTCACCTCCTCACCTCTCTTTCTCACCCCCTCACCCCTCTCTATCACCCCCTCACCCCTCTCTCTCACCCTCTAACCCCTCTCTCTCACTCCCTCACCCCTCTCTCTCCTCACCCCTCTCTCCCCCCTCACCCCTCTCTCTCTCCTCACCCCTCTCTCCCCCCTCACCCCTCTCTCTCACTCCCTCACCCCTCTCTCTCACCCCCCACACCCCTCTCTCCTCCTCACCCCTCTCTCTCACCCCTTCACCCCTCTCTCTCACCCCCCTCACCCCTCTCTCTCACCCCCTCACCCCTCTCTCTCACCCCTCACCCCTCTCTCCTCCTCACCCCTCTCTCTAACCCCTCACCCCTCTCTCTCACCCCCTCACCCCTCTCTCTCACCCCCTCACCCCTCTCTCTCACCCCCTCACCCCTCTCTCTCACCCCTCACCCCTCTCTCTCACCCCTTCCATCCACCTCGCCCCTCCTTCTCACCCTGGTTTCCCCCCAAAAAAAGGGTTTGGTAAATCGGGAATTTTTTTTAAGGATTCTCGATTTTTCTTTGTAATTTACTGTAGTAGGTAGTAGGCAGCTATCAAACAGGGAGGTACTACCGACTGGGAAGATATTGGAAGCATAATGTGTTGTCTAATGGTAGACCCTGCTGCCATATGGCATCACGAAAATTGTGACCAAGTCCCAGGTTGCTGATCTGATTTTCTGCCTCATTTACATACAATTGCAGGGTCTCAATTGTTTCTCTTACTATTGACAAGACAACATACATACTGTATATCGTTTCCCACTCTTGATATTTTTATTTTTTTTTATTTATGGTTATTATATTATTTTTTATTATAATTTTTATTCGTTTTTATTAATTTATTATTATTATTATTATTATTATTATTATTATTATTATTATTATTATTATTATTATATTTTCACCCCCCCCCCCCCCCCAGGCCGTAATGTGGGTCAGTGGCCTCTGCCCGGGTGGACTTTATCCCTGTATAAAAAAAAATAAAATCGGTTAATATTATTCAGATTTTGTGAATAATCTACCCGTGTGAATAATCTATCCGTGTGAATAATCTACCCGTGTGAATAATCTGCCCGTGTGAATAATATATCTGTATGAATAATCTACCCGTGTGAATAATCTGCCCGTGTGAATAATCTGCCCGTGTGAATAATCTGCCCGTGTGAATAATCTGCCCGTGTGAATAATCTGCCCGTGTGAATAATCAGTCCGTGTGAATAATCTGCCCGTGTGAATAATCTACCCGTGTGAATAGTCTACCCGTGTGAATAGTCTACCCATGTGAATAATATACCCGTGTGAATAACCTGCCCGTGTGAATAACCTACCCGTGTGAATAATCTGCCCGTGTGAATAATCTACCCGTGTGAATAATCTAACCGTGTGAATAACCTGCCCGTGTGAATAACCTGCCCGTGTGAATAACCTGCCCGTGTGAATAATCTACCCGTGTGAATAATCTACCCGTGTGAATAATCTACCCGTGTGAATAATCTACACGTGTGAATAATCTACCCGTGTGAATAATCAACCTGTGTGAATAATCAACCCGTGTGAATAATCAACCCGTGTGAATAATCTGCCCGTGTGAATAATCTACCCATGTGAATAATCTGTCCGTGTAAATAATCTGTCCGTGTGTATAATCTGTCCTTGGGAATAATCAACCCGTGTGAATAATCTATCCGTGTGAATAATCTACCCGTGTGAATAATCTGTCGGTGTGAATAATCTGTCGGTGTGAATAATCTGTCGGTGTGAATAATCTGTCCGTGTGAATAATCTACCCGTGTGAATAATCTACCCGTGTGAATAATCTGTCCGTGTAAATAATCTGTCCGTGTGTATAATCTGTCCGTGGGAATAATCAACCCGTGTGAATAATCTATCCGTGTGAATAATCTACCCGTGTGAATAATCTACCCGTGTGAATAATCTGTCGGTGTGAATAATCTGTCCGTGTGAATAATCTACCCGTGTGAATAGTCTACCCGTGTGAATAATCTGTCCGTGTGAATAATCTGTCCGTGCGAATAATCTCCCCTTGTGAATAATCTACCCGTGTGAATAATCTATCCGTGTGAACAATCGATCCGTGTGAATAATCTACCCGTGTGAATAATCTACCCGTGCGAATAATCGATCCGTGTGAATAATCTACCCGTGTGAATAATCTACCCGTGTGAATAATGTGTCCGTGGGTATAATCTATCCGTGTGAATAATCTCCCCTTATGAATAATCTACCCGTGTGAATAATCTACCCGTGTGCATAATCTACCTGTGAATAATCTACTTCTGCGAATAATCTACCTGTGCGAATTACCTACCTGTGCGAATAATCTACCTGTGAATAATCTACCTGTGAATAATCTACCTGTTAATGATCTACCTGTGAATAATCTACCTGTGAATAATCTACCTGTTAATGATCTACCTGTGAATAATCTACCCGTCAATGATCTACCTGTGAATAATCTGTCTGTGTGAATAATATACCTGTGAATAATCTACCTGTGAATAATCTACCTGTCAATAATCTACCTGTGTGAATATTGAGGCCAGGTGTGTAGGGACGTTCATTAACAATGGTATTTTTTTTACAGAATGTTTTATTGGTCTTTTAGAAAGTCGGTCGGTTAAAATGGTCGGTCGGTTAAAAGGGTCGGTCGGTTAAAAGGGTCAGTCGGTTAAAAAGGGTCGGTCGGTTAAAATGGTCGGTCGGTTAAAAGGGTCGGTCGGTTAAAAGGGTCGGTCGGTTAAAAGGGTCGGTCGGTTAAAAGGGTCAGTCGGTTAAAAGGGTCAGTCGGTTAAAAAGGGTCGGTCGGTTAAAATGGTCGGTCGGTTAAAAAGGGCAGTCGGTTAAAAGGTCAGTCGGTTAAAGGGCAGTCGGATAAAAGGGCAATCGGATAAAAGAAGTCGGTGGGATCGGGGGGAACAAACATTATATATTCTAAATAATCGAGTCCTTGTGTTTTGGTCTGTAATTTGAGGAAGATTCGAACCGTGTCTACGAGGTAATTGATGACTTGGAACCCACAGAGCCAACTGGTGTAAAGACTTTCGTTCGTTCATGTTAAAATCTGCATCATGTGTTAAAATTTGGACTGTGTTATTAAAATCTGGATGGTGTTGTGTTAAATCCGGTTAAAGAAAAGTTAAATCTGGATGGTGTGGTGTTAAATCTGGCTAAGGAAGTGTTAAATCTGGACGCTGTGTTAAAATCTGGTTCAAGAAATGGTAAATCTGTTCAGTACTATTTTCCATCTAACCATCAACTCGAGAACTCCAAAATCAAACCAGATTTATCAATGAGAAAGAGAGAGAGAGAGAGAGAGAGAGAGAGAGAGAGAGTCCATCGTCTACACATCAACCTTGAGACTGTTATAAAAAAAGAATATTAGAATCAATAAACAGACAGAGAGACAGACAGAGAGACAGACAGAGACAGACAGACACACGAGATATGGCCCTGGTTAACCATCAGTCAGTCAGCCGGGCCGTCGTAATTACTGTCCCCCATGAGATGTTTTCCGACTCATTTGATTGTAGTTCACCTATTAATGGGGGGGGGGGGGGGGAGGGGAGGGGAGGGAGGGGTTGGGAGGGGAGGGTAGGGGTTTTGTTGGGGGTTAGGAGAGGGTGGGGTAAGGGAGAGATAGAGGTATGATGAAAGAGGAGGGGAGGGGGGGGTTTGTGGTGAGGGAGGGGTGAAGATGTTAAGGGGGTAGGGATGAGAGAGGGGGGAGAGAGAGGCTTGTTGTGTTAGGGGGGAGGAAGATGGTCTAGAGGAAGGGGTGGAGGAGGAGGAGAAGACAAGAGGGAGGGAGGAATTGCAATGGAGAGAAGAGAAGAGGGAGGGAGAGGGGCGGTGTGGATAATGATGAGGGGGGAGGGAGAGGGGGTAATAAGTGGACCTTGGCCAGCTACTGAGAGAGAGAGAGAGAGAGAGAGAGAGAGAGAGACAGAAAATACGCAGATGAAAGAGAGGAGGAAAGAAAATTAGAGTAAGGGAAAGAAGGAAGGAAGGAAGGAAGGAAGGAAGGTGGAATTGTGTTGGAAGTTTGTGTTTGAACGAGAGAACATTATTCTCTCTCTCTCTCACGTATCTTCACCGAGCCTAAAGGTCACACAGACTTGACCTCGTTCGCCCCGGGGTCATCAGTTTAGTATTTTTTAAATCTCTGGCGAGTCTCCTTCCCTGCAGGTGTGTGTGTGTGTGTGTTTGGGTAATAATAATAATAATAATATAATAATAATAATAATAATAAAAAGTTTATTAATAGAGTTGCAGCCGGTGGCTGAAAATATACAAACGTACATGTGATTTAGACATAATAATATACGTTCAATATATTTACAGGTCTGAACAGTACATAAATCAGGAGTTGTTTATTATTTTAATAATAGCTGGGATGGTGCTGTTCTTATATCAATCAGTGCGGGCTCTTATGGGGCTGAATTTTGTTGTAGTGGCGGACTGCGCGAGGTGGGCGGGGGACTGCAGGTGGCAGTAGGTGGCGATGACGAGGATGGTGCAGTGGTCCACTGCCAAACCCTGCTAGTGCGTGCTGGTGGAGGTCACTGAGGGATGGCATTTCCAGGGTGGAGAGAGCGTTGTTGTAGCCGGAGTAGTCTGCACCGAGCATGATTCTGCAGGCCCTCTTCTGTACCTTCTGTAGCTGACGTTGTTGGGTGGAGTTGAGAGAAGACGACCAGGCTGGTGACGCATACGTTAATTTAGGGAGAATAAAGGCGTTGTAGATAGTCCTCAGCTCAGGTGTGGGCGCCCCAAGTGACCTGAGTAGTCCTAGCTGGTAGAGTTGGTACGAGGCTGCCTGTTTACATGTGTGTGTGTTATTGTGTATGTGTGTATAGTATTGCTATGTATTATTGTGTACATGTATTGTACGCTCGTGTGTATAATAAGTATGCTTATGTATGTGTTTTCTCTCGTGTGGAAAATATACACCAATGTTGTATTACGGGCAAGTGTATTGTTGTATGTCTGTGTGTGTATTGTTGTGTGTATGTGTATTGTTGTATAACGGGCGTGTGTATTATTGTATGTGTATTGTATGTGCGTGTATTTTTGTGTTGCGGAGGGAGAAATCTAGCATTGGAATATTGTTGTGTGTTTTTGTTGTATGAGGGGAAATACATTTGTGTATACCTGATACATATCGAGTGTCATGGAGGAGTACAGGCCTCTCTCTCTCTCTCTCTCTCTCTCTCTCTCTCTCTCTCTCTCTCTCTCTCTCTCATAAACAGACAGACAGATGAATATTGACAGACACAGACACATCAATAGACATCTAAATATATATAGACAGACAGACAGACAGACAGATAGACACAAAGACACAGACAGACAGACAGACAGGCAGGCAGACAGACACAAATACAGACAAACACAGACAGACACACGCAAAGATAGATAGATAGACAGACAGACAGACACAGACAAACACAGACAGAAACAGACAAACACAGACAGAAACACACAAAGACAGACAAACACAGACAGACACACAGAGAGTCAAACACACTGCTGTAGGAGGAATCAAATCAATATACTCAGAGTTTAAAGGTAATAGGAAGGTTTGGGTGTGTTTATCATTCTATTTATATACACAGATACACCTGAGTTTACCTGTAATTAATAGTGCAGGTGTGAGTGAGTAGTCGGGAGTGGAGGAGAGGAGGGGGGATAAATGAGGAAGAGGAGGAGAGGGGGATGAATGAAGAGGAGGAGGAGGAGAGGGGGGATAAATGAGGAGGAGGAGGAGGAGAGGGGGGATAAATGAGGAGGTAGGAAGAGAATGGGATGAATGAGGAGGAAGAGGAGAAGAGGATGAATGAGGAGGAGGGGTAATTGAGAAGGAGGAGATGGAGTAGGTGGAAAGGAAGGTGAAGGATAGGAAGAGAGATGATGATA
>CAUDMG010002970.1:27500-40000 GCA_958450375.1 Homarus gammarus | reverse complement strand
GAGAGGAAGGCAGTGTAAGGAGGACAGAAGGAGGAGGACAGTATAAGGAGGAAAGTATAAGGAGGACAGTAGGAGGAGGACAGTATAAGTAGAGCCGACAGTATCAGGACTGCCTCATCGATACCCACTATTGACCCCGTGTTTAAACCTGTCCTTATTATGGGTCCTGCACGCTAGCCCCCCCAGTCCCCTCCCCCAGTCCTAACCCCCTCCCCCAGTCCTAACCCCCTCCCCCAGTCCTAATCCCCTCCCCAGTCCTAACCCCCTCCCCCCAGTCCTAGCCCCTCTCCCCAGTCCTAGCCCCTCTCCCCCAGTCCTAGCCCCTCTCCCGTTCTAGCCCCTCCCCAGTCCTAACCCCCTCCCCCCAGTCCTAGCCCCTCTCCCCAGTCCTAGCCCCTCTCCCCCAGTCCTAGCCCCTCTCCCGTCCTAGCCCCTCTCCCGTTCTAGCCCCTCCCCTGTCCTAGCCCCTCTTCCGTTCTAGCCCCTCCCCTGTCCTAGCCCCTCTTCCGTTCTAGCCCCTCCCATGTCCTAGCCCCTCTTCCGTTCTAGGCCCTCTTCCGTTCTAGCCCCTCCCCTGTCCTAGCCCCTCTTCCGTTCTAGCCCCTCCCCTGTCCTAACCCCTCTCCCGTTCTAGCCCCTCCCCTGCCCTAGCCCCTCTACCGTTCTAGCCCCTCTCCCGTTCTAGCCCCTCCCCCGTCCTAGCCCCTCCCCTGTCCTAGCCCCTCCCCTGTCCTAGCCCCTCCCCTGTCCTAGCCCCTCTCCCGTCCTAGCCCCTCCCCTGTCCTAGCCCCTCTACCGTTCTAGCCCCTCCCCTGTCCTAGCCCCTCTCCCGTTCTAGCCCCTCTCCCGTCCTAGCCCCTCTCCCGTCCTAGCCCCTCTCCCGTCCTAGCCCCTCTCCCGTCCTAGCCCCTCCCCTGTCCTAGCCCCTCTCCTGTTATAGCCCCTCTCCCGTTCTAGCCCCTCTCCCGTTCTAGCCCCTCTCCCGTTCTAGCCCCTCTCCCGTTCTAGCCCCTCCCCTGTCCTAGCCCCCTCTCCCGTTCTAGCCCCTCTCCCGTCCTAGCCCCTCTCCCGTCCTAGCCCCCTCCCCTGTCCTAGCCCCTCTCCCGTCCTAGCCCCTCTCCCGTCCTAGCCCCCTCCCCTGTCCTCGCCCCTCTCCCGTCCTAGCCCCTCTCCCGTCCTAGCCCCTCTCCCGTCCTAGCCCCTCTCCCGTCCTAGCCCCTCTCCCGTCCTAGCCCCTCTCCCGTCCTTGCCCCTCTCCCGTCCTAGCCCCTCCCCTGTCCTAGCCCCTCTCCCGTCCTAGCCCCTCTCCCGTCCTTGCCCCTCTCCCGTCCTAGCCCCTCCCCTGTCCTAGCCCCTCCCCTGTCCTAGCCCCCTCTCCCGTCCTAGCCCCTCCCCTGTCCTAGCCCCTCTCCCGTCCTAGCCCCTCCCCTGTCCTAGCCCCTCTCCCGTCCTAGCCCCTCTCCCGTCCTAGCCCCTCTCCCGTCCTTGCCCCTCTCCCGTCCTAGCCCCTCCCCTGTCCTAGCCCCTCTCCCGTCCTAGCCCCCTCTCCCGTCCTAGCCCCTCTCCCGTCCTTGCCCCTCTCCCGTCCTAGCCCCTCCCCTGCCCTAGCCCCTCTCCCGTCCTAGCCCCTCTCCCGTCCTAGCCCCTCCCCTGTCCTAGCCCCTCCCCTGTCCTTGCCCCTCTCCCGTCCTTGCCCCTCTCCCGTCCTAGCCCCTCCCCGTCCTAGCCCCTCCCCCGTCCTAGCCCCTCCCCCGTCCTAGCCCCCTCTCCCGTTCTAGCCCCTCTCCCGTCCTTGCCCCTCCCCTGCCCTAGCCCCTCTCCCGTCCTAGCCCCTCTCCCGTCCTAGCCCCTCTCCCGCCCTAGCCCCTCTCCCGTCCTAGCCCCTCCCCTGTCCTTGCCCCTCTCCCGTCCTAGCCCCTCCCCTGTCCTAGCCCCCTCTCCCGTTCTAGCCCCTCTCCCGTCCTTGCCCCTCTCCCGTCCTAGCCCCCTCCCCTGTCCTCGCCCCTCTCCCGTTCTAGCCCCTCTCCCGTCCTTGCCCCTCTCCCGTCCTAGCCCCGTCCCCTGTCCTCGCCCCTCTCCCGTCCTTGCCCCTCTCCCGTCCTAGCCACTCCCCAGTCCTAGCCTCTCTCCCCAGTCCTAGCCTCTCACCCCAGTCCTAGCCCTTCCCCAGTCCTAGCACCCTTCCCTAGTCCTAGCCCCCAGCCCTAGCCCCTCGCCCAGTCCTCGCCCCTTCCCCCAGTCCTAACCCATCCCTCATTCCTAGCCTCCCCCAGCCCTAGCCCCACCATTGCCCCCCTCCCCCCTCCCCCAGTCACTGACAAATTCCCATTTTAATTTCTTCTCACAAAAATCACACGGGATTAAATTCTCCCTAGACAGACTCTCTCTCTCTCTCTCTCTCTCTCTCTCTCTCTCTCTCTCTCTCTCTCTCTCTCTCTCTCGTATGGTTTGGATGTGTGCCATTGACGTCATAAGACAGACAGACAGTATTACAGACAGACTGGAACACACACACACACACACACACACAGGAATGCAGGCTGGCAGGAATGCAAGCAATCAGCCATGCAGACAGACACTAGCAAGCAGACAGAGGTGATAAGACGGATGTTGGGCGGCGGCAGGGTGTAGCATAAGCCGCCCCTCTGTAATACACTCACTGATGGCTGGGTGGCAGAGTACACTATACAGGCCGCCCACAGTGTAACACATTGGTGACTGGCAGGGTACAGTGTAACATGCGGCAGGTGACAGGGTACATGCGGCATTGCGGCAATGTACAGTTTAATATGAGGCAGGTATCAGGGTACATGCGGCAGGTGAAAGGGTGCATGCGGCGGGTGGTAGGGTACATGCGGCGGGTGGCAAGGTACAGGTGGCAGGGTACATGCGGCAGGTGAAAGGGTACATGCGGCAGGTGGCAGGGTACATGCGGCAGGTGGCAGGGTACATGCGGCAGGTGGCAGGGTACATGCGGCAGGTGGCAGGGTACATGCGGCAGGTGCCAGGGTACATGCGGCAGGTGGCAGGGTACATGCGGCAGGTGGCAGGGTACATGCGGCAGGTGGCAGGGTACATGCGGCAGGTGCCAGGGTACATGCGGCAGGTGGCAGGGTACATGCGGCAGGTGGCAGGGTACATGCGGCAGGTGGCAGGGTACATGCGGCAGGTGGCAGGGTACATGCGGCAGGTGGCAGGGTACATGCGGCACCGCCTCTTTATTGGAATACGGCCGATGGCAGTGACGTCAGCACAAGGCAGACAAGAACACCAACAGGCGAGTTGGCGAGCTGCCTGGCAGACAGTGAACTGCCTGGCAGACTGAGCTGCCTGGCAGACAGTGAACTGCCTGGCAGACTGAGCTGCCTGGCAGACAGTGAGCTGCCTGGCAGACAGTGAACTGCCTGGCAGACTGAGCTGCCTGGCAGACAGTGAGCTGCCTGGCAGACTGAGCTTCTTGGCAGACAGTGAGCTGCCTGGCAGACTGAGCTGCCTGGCAGACAGTGAACTGCCTGGCAGACTGAGCTGCCTGGCAGACAGTGAGCTGCCTGGCAGACAGTGAACTGCCTGGCAGACTGAGCTGCCTGGCAGACAGTGAGCTGCTTGGCAGACAGTGAGCTGCTTGGCAGACTGTGAACTGCTTGGCAGACAGTAAGCTGCCTTGCTGACAGTGAGCTGCCTGGCAGACAGTGAGCTGCCTGGCAGAGAGTGCACACAAGAGAGATGGTAGATAAACAAAGCCAACAAGCAGACAACGCAGAGAAATGAGCTGACAAGCAAGCTGTTGTAGCTAGCAAACAACACGCTGGCACATAAACAAGCAAGTGAAATGGCGAACAAACAAACAAGAGAGCAGTGCCATCAAACAAGAACAAAAGCAAAAAGTAAGCAAGAGAAGTAAACAAGTAAACAAGCAGGAGCAGCAGTCGGCCACATGAGGTACTGACTGCTAAATGGTGGAGTAAGCTCTTGTATCTGGCCAAGGATTTAACGTGTGGGGGAGAGTCATGCCAGCCAGCCGCCCAGTTAGTCAGCTAGCGAGCCAGTTTGTCAGCCTGTTAGTCAGCCAGCCAGCCAGTGTGTTAACCAGTTTGTAAGCCAGCCAGTCAGTCACTCAGACAGCCAGTTAGTCAAGCAGCCATCCAGTCAGTCAGTTAGTCAGCCCCCAGCCAGTCACCCAGTTAGTCGGTCAATTACCCATTTAGCAGGCCACCTAGCCAGCCAGTCAACCAACCAGTTAATTTAGCCCTGTAAACCAGTCCGCCAGGGTACCAGTCTTACATGGTAGACAGCATGGCAGACAGTCACAGTCAACATGGCAGACAGTCACAGTCAACATGGCAGACGGTCACAGTCAACATGGCAGACAGTCACAATCAACATGGCAGACAGTCAACATGGCAGACAGTCAACACGGCAGACAGTCAAGGGGTCTGCCACAGATTTGTTGTGTATCTAGTTTTCGCTGTTTTCCGTTCGTCCGTTATTCTTTATTTTCGTCCTACTCCCATTCGTCCCTTCGTCTTTTCGTTCTCCCTTCCTTTCATTTATCCTTCATTCCGTCCTTCATTCCTTTTATCCTTCCTTCCATCCATCTATCCTTCATTCCTTCCCCTCTTCCTTCCTTCTTTTCTCTTTCCTCCCTTCCTTCCATTCTTCCATCCATCCTTCCCCTCTTCCTTCCTTCTTTTCTCTTTCCTCCCTTCCATCCATTCTTCCATCCATCCTTCCCCTCTTCCTTCCTTCTTTTCTCCCTTCTATCCATTCTTCCATCCATCCTTCCCCTCTTCCCTCCTTCTTTTCTCTTTCCTCCCTTCCTTCCATTCTTCCATCCATCCTTCCCCTCTTTCTCCCGCCTTCCTCCATCTTCCAGGTCTTCAGTGTGTGTGTTTGAATGTCTGTCGTCTTTATGTAGTTTTTGTATATACAGTTCATTTAAAACTTATTATCCCCCGCTGCCTTTGTCCCTTGTGCTTCTCGGGTATGTATATGTCTTCCTGTGTGTGTCTGAGGCCCTTTCTCTGTCTGTCTGTCTGAATGGCCTTTGTGTGTTGTTTTTTGTTTAGTTGTTTGTGTGTTGATTTTCTCTTGTTCGTAGATTTGGGTGTGTGTGTTTGTGTGTGTTGAGAGGGTAAGTTTGTCTGTTTATCTGTCTCATTTTGCTTGTGTCTACCATAATTCATCAGTGGTTTTTAACACACACACACACACACACACACACACGCGCGCGCGCGCGCGTTACCCTACACCTACCACGCCTCTCATACTTAACACAAAGAAGACCCCCCCCTCTTTTCCAACGCCCCTCCCCACACCCATCCCCGCCTCTGCCCACGCTCCCTACGCCCCTCCCCACGCCCCCCACCACACCCCCCACCACACCCCCCCCCCCCGTCAGCGTGGTGTGGGTACAAGACAAAATCATTGCCATTTGTATGTCATTGGTGGAACGAACCTGTTGCTCTCTCTCTCTCTCTCTCTCTCTCTCTCTCTCTCTCTCTCTCTCTCTCTGTCGTAGCTTCCATAAGTGTGTCATTGTGGGGTGGAGGGAAGGCTGGTGAACGTTAGTCTGGCGTAGCTTCCATAAGTGTGTCTTTGTGGGGTGGAGGGAAGGCTGGTGAACGTTAGTCTGGCGTAGCTTCCATAAGTGTGTCATTGTGGGGTGGAGGGAAGGCTGGTGAACGTTAGTCTGGCGTAGCTTCCATAAGTGTGTCATTGTGTGGTGGAGGGAAGGATGGCGAACGTTAGTCTGGCGTAGCTTCCATACGTGTTTCATTGTGGGGTGGAGGGAAGGCTGGTGAACGTTAGTCTGGCGTAGCTTCCATACGTGTTTCATTGTGGGGTGGAGGGAAGGCTGGTAAACGTTAGCCTGGCGTAGCTTCCATACGTGTTTCATTGTGTGGTGGAGGGAAGGCTGGTGAACGTTAGTCTGGCGTAGCTTCCATACGTGTTTCATTGTGGGGTGGAGGGAAGGCTGGCGAACGTTAGTCTGGCGCAGCTTCCATAAGTGTGTCATTGTGGGGTGGAGGGAAGGCTAGTGAACGTTAGTCTGGCGTAGCTTCCATACGTGTTTCATTGTGTGGTGGAGGGAAGGATGGCGAACGTTAGTCTGGCGTAGCTTCCATAAGTGTGTCATTGTGGGGTGGAGGGAAGGCTGGTGAACGTGAGTCTGGCGTAGCTTCCATAAGTGTGTCATTGTGGGGTGGAGGGAAGGCTGGCGAACGTTAGTCTGGCGCAGCTTCCATAAGTGTGTCAATGTGGGGTGGAGGAGGGAAGGCTGGCGAACGTTAGTCTGGCGTAGCTTCCATAAGTGTGTCATTGTGGGGTGGAGGAGGGAAGGCTGGCGAACGTTAGTCTGGCGTAGCTTCCATAAGTGTATCAATGTGGGGTGGAGGAGGGAAGGCTGGCGAACGTTATTCTGGCTTAGCTTCCATAAGTGTGTCATTGTGGGGTGGAGGAGGTAAGGCTGGCGAACGTTAGTCTGGCGTAGCTTCCATAAGTGTGCCATTGTGGGGTGGACTGAAGGCTGGTGAACGTTAGTCTGGCGTAGCTTCCATAAGTGTGTCATTGTGAGGTGGAGGGAAGGCTGGTGAACGTTAGTCTGACGTAGCTTCCATAAGTGTGTCATTGTGGGGTGGACTGAAGGCTGGCGAATGTTAGTCTGGCGTAGCTTCCAAAAGTGTGTCATTGTGGGGTGGAGGAGGGAAGGCTGGTGAACGTTAGTCTGGCGTAGCTTCCATAAGTGTGTCATTGTGAGGTGGAGGGAAGGCTGGTGAACGTTAGGGTATTGGCGAGTAGGGTTAAAACCGAGATAAGGAAAGCAAAGAAGAATAATGAGGTAAGGATAGCAAGGGAGGCGAAGACAAACCCCAAAGGTTTCCTCCAAATGTATCAAACTAAAACACGAGAAAAGATTGGACCAATACGGTCAGACACCGGCGAACTCACTGATAACGACAGAGAAATGAGCAATAATTTGAATAAATATTTTTCAACAGTTTTCACCACCGAAAATTTAAACATGATACTCGGGGCACCGACTCTATTCAGAGATAGTGAAGAAAACAAATTAAGTGAGATAGTAGTGACTAGTAACGATGTTAGTAAGCAAATAGACAAACTAAAGCCTAATAAGTCACCTGGTCCCGATGAGATATTTGCCAGAGTATTAAAGGAATGTAAGGAAGAGCTTAGTATGCCCTTAGCAAAGTTGTTTAACATGTCTTTAAAAACAGGTGTAGTACCAGAATCCTGGAGGATAGCGAATGTAATACCGATTTTCAAGAAGGGGGATAGATCACTATCCTCTAACTACCGCCCAATCAGTCTAACATCAATAGTAGGCAAATTACTGGAAGCAATCATTTCAAACTCTATTCGAAATCACCTGGAGAAGCACCGATTGATCAATGATTCCCAGCATGGCTTCACAAGCGGACGTTGTTGCCTAACTAATCTATTAACATTCTTTTCATCAGTTTTCGAATCAGTGGACGAGGGGCACAATTATGATGTGGTATATCTCGACTTTAGCAAAGCCTTCGACAGAGTCCCCCACGAAAGACTAATTAGAAAGGTAGAAGCTCATGGCATCAAAGGTGACATCCTTAAATGGATTAGGGCGTGGTTACAGGACAGGAAACAGCGAGTGAGCATTAACGGCACTAAGTCCCATTGGAGCAACGTCACAAGTGGAGTTCCCCAAGGCTCAGTACTTGGACCATTATTGCTTATTATATACATAAACGACATAGATATCGGCATAGACAGCAACATAAGTAAATTTGCTGATGACACTAAAATAGGACGTGTTATCAAATCTGACGAGGACTCGGCAAAACTGCAGGAAGATCTAAACAAATTTTTCCAATGGTCTGAAAAATGGCAGATGAAATTCAATGTCGACAAATGTAAAGTACTCAGTATAGGAGATGTAAACAGGGAAACCAGATACCAGATGAACAACGATGCCATAGAGAAATCCGACTGCGAGAGAGATTTAGGAGTAATGATAAGTAGGAACCTTAAGCCAAGTAAACAATGTGTTTTTGCTCGTAACAAGGCTAATAAAGTACTTGGGTTCATACAAAGGAGTGTTAGTTACAAGACTAGCGAGGTCATCCTAAAACTGTATCTTGCTCTTGTGAGACCACACCTGGATTACGCAGTTCAGTTCTGGTCACCGTATTACAGAATGGATATAGAATCCTTGGAAAGAATTCAGAGGAGAATAAGACTAATCCCGGGCATTAGGAACCTTGGGTATAGAGACAGGCTAAAGCATCTTAATTTGCACTCCCTCGAGAGACGTAGAGGGAGGGGCGACCTGATAGAGGTGTATAAGTGGAAGGCAGGGCTAAACAAAGGGGACATTACAAAGGTACTCAAATTATCCAACCAGGAGCGAACTCGTAACAATGGTTTTAAATTAGACAAATTTAGATTTAGGCGTGAAATAGGTAAACACTGGTTTGGAAACAGAGTAGTGGATGAATGGAACAAGTTACCAAGTATCATCATTAACTCGAATACGCTGAATAGCTTCAAACATAGGTTGGATGCTTATATGAGCAATAGGGGTTGGGTGTAAACGGGACTGCCCAGTATGGGCCAATAGGCCCACTGCAGTTTCCTCCATTCTTATGTTCTTATGTTCTTAAGTGTGTCATTGTGGGGTGGAGGGAAGGCTGGTGAACGTTAGTCTGACGTAGCTTCCATAAGTGTATGTTTGTGGGGTGGAGGAGGAAAGGCTGGCGAATGTTAGTCTGGCGTAGCTTCCATAAGTGTGTCATTGTGGGGTGCACTGAAGGCTGGTGAACGTTAGTCTGGCGTAGCTTCCATAGGTGTATCATTGTGGGGTGGAGGAGGAAAGGCTGGCGAACGTTAGTCTGGCGTAGCTTCCATAAGTGTGTCATTGTGGGGTGGAGGAGGGAAGGCTGGTGAACGTTAGTTTGGCGTAGCTTCCATAAGTGTGTCATTGCGGGGTGGAGGAGGGAAGGCTGGTGAACGTTAGTCTGGCGTAGCTTCCATAAGTGTGTCATTGTGGGGTGGAGGAGGGAAGGCTGGTGAACATTAGTCTGGCGTAGCTTCCATAAGTGTGTCGTTGTGGGGTGGAGGGAAGGCTGGTGAACGTTTGTCTGGCGTAGCTTCCATAAGTGTGTCGTTGTGGGGTGGAGGGAAGGCTGGCGAACGATAGTCTGACGTAGCTTCCATAAGTGTGTCATTGTGGGGTGGACTGAAGGCTGGTGAACGTTAGTCTGGCGTAGCTTCCATAAGTGTGTCATTGTGGGGTGGACTGAAGGCTGGTGAATGTTAGTCTGGCGTAGCTTCCATAAGTGTGTCATTGTGGAGTGGAGAAGGGAAGGCTGGTGAACGTTAGTCTGGCGTAGCTTCCATAAGTGTGTCATTGTAGGGTGGAGGGAAGGCTGGTGAATGTTAGTCTGGCGTAGCTTCCATAAGTGTGTCATTGTGGGGTGGAGGAGGGAAGGCTGGTGAACGTTAGTCTGGCGTAGCTTCCATAAGTGTGTCATTGTGGGGTGGAGGGAAGGCTGGCGAACGTTAGTCAGGCGTAAGAGATCCATAAGACTACCGTTGTTAAATTCTGGGAAAGACTGCCGCAACTTTGGAGGGAAAGTAGAACGCCAGGCGCTGTTGATTGCCCGTGCTGGCAGCCGTGTGTGTGAGTCAGCAGGCAGCAGCGGCGTGTTATGGTGAATTAGGTGGTCGGCTGCTGTGAGGTTTGTTGACAGAAGAGCGCCATGTTGGGGCTCTCTGGCTGAAGGCTGGGCGTTAACGGGGGAAATATGACCACTGGGGGGTGAGGGAGTGGTAGATGTATTTTAAGGGGCGAGGAGTGGGGGATTTAAGGGATTGGTAAAGGTGGGGGATGGGGGGTGAATGGGGGGGGGTGATGGTGGGAAAATGTGGTAGTGGTGGGGGGATGGAGGAGGGGTTGCTGGGGTCGTGGGGGGTGATGGAAAGGTGTAAAAGATTGGTAGAAGGATTTTACAGGGTGAGGTGGTGGTGGAAGGGGTCTGGATAATAATAGTGGACTGTACCCTCTCACAGATAAAGGTAGACAGTCACTTTTGCAGACAGACAGACACGTGCAAGTATTCAAGCAGTAAAGCAGGAGGCGGACACTACCGTTTCCTTCCGTGCATGACAGTGGGTTATCGTGGCGTGTGACTTACTGGTGATAGTGGTGATAGTTGTAGTGATGGTGGTGATAATATTGTTAGTAGTGGTGATAGTTGTAGTGATGGTGGTGATAATATTGTTAGTAGTGGTGATAGTTGTAGTGGTGATTTTTGTAGTGGTGATATTTGTAGTGGTGGTAATATTGTTAATAGTGGTGGTAGTTGTAGTGATAGTGGTGATAGTTGTAGTAGTGGGAGCTGTAGTGATAGTGGTGATAGTTGTAGTGGTGGTAGTTGTAGTTTGTGGTGATATTATTAGTAGTGGTGGTACTTGTAGTGGTGATAGTGGTGGTGATAGTTGTGTTGATAGTGGTGGTGATAGTGGTGGTGATAGTGGTGATGATAGTTGTGTTGATAGTGGTGGTGATAGTGGTGGTGATAGTGGTGTTGATAGTGGTGGTGATAGTGGTGGTGATAGTTGTGGTGATAGTGGTGTTGATAGTGGTGGTGATAGTGGTGTTGATAGTGGTGGTGATAGTGATGGTGATAGTGGTGGTGATAGCAGTGATGTAGATGGTATTAGCGGGTGGGGTGATACTGTTCGTTTGTAAAGGTGATAATATCGTCAATAGTAGTAGTAGTAATAGTAGTAGTAGTAGTAGAAGTAGTAGTAGTAGTAGTAGTATTAGGATATTTAATTTTAAGGTAATAAAATGGCGGCGAAGGTGTGGCTATTGGGAGGAGGCTTGTAGTAGTGGTAGATGTAATAGTAGTATTGTGGGAGTAATAGTAGTCGTAATAGTGATGGTGGTAGCAATAGTAGCAGTAGTAGTAATAGTGGTGGTAGTAGTAATGGCAATGGTTCTAATGAGAGAGAGAGAGAGAGAGAGAGAGAGAGAGAGAGAGAGAGAGAGAGTCTAATGGAATGCAGTTTTGTTTACAGTACCCGAGACGTGTGTGAGGAGAGGAGGAGGGAGGGGGGAGGGGGGATGATGGAGGGGGAGGGAGGGGGGATGATGGGGGGGAAGGAGGGAGGGGGGAAGATGGAGGGAGGGGGCTAATGATGGAGGGGATAGGGACTAGTTTTTGTCTTAAGGCTATGAGAATGATGGAGGAAGGAAGGAAGGAAAGAAGGAAGGAGTAGGAAATTAAGGAAGGAAGGAGTAGGAAAGGAAGGAAGTAAGGAAGGAGTAGGAAAGGATGGAAGGAAGATGATTTTAAGATGATGATGAAGGTAATTTGAAGGTCGAGGAAGAAGTGAATGTCAACAAAGAAGGAATTTCACTTTTAAGGAGGATAAGAGATAATAATAATAATAATAATAATAATAATAATTAACGGTTTATTGAAAGAGCTTGGCAGCCAGAAGGCTGAAAATATACAGTTACATATTTGGGGAGTGGGTTACGAATTACAAATAATATACAAGTAACATAAGTGACACAAATAAGACATATAATAACTTAGATGGGGAAAAGCTCAAACTACAGTGTGTGTGTGTGTGTGTGTGTGTGTTTGACTGTGTGTGTGTGTGATGGGGTTAGTTTATACGAGTTTCTATTATGTTCGAGTTATTTGAGTTTAAAGTCTTTGTTTGAGTTTGTTTTTTAAGTCTCTATCTTGTTTGAGTTGATTGATTCAGTGTAAAAAATAGTGTGGGCCAAGAAGACAGCCTTAGAGTACTCCCTCGCCCAGTGGTGCTGCTTGTCGTGTATAAAAGAGCTTCAATAACATAGAGAGAGCTGGGAAGGTCGTTGGGAATAAGTTCGGCAAAGAGGAGCCTTGATGCCCCCAACTTGGAAGAGGCTTTTCAGATATGTAGAGTTACGAGTAAAGATTCACTAGACTCGCATAGGGTTGAGTCTTAGAGAGTCTTGAGGAGAGTGAAAGCCATCTGCCTTAGAATAGTCTTGGACGAAACTCATCATTATGCAGCAAGAGACGAAGACATTTGTTTATGAGTACTGACCAGAGTTGAGAACCATATTGACTGAGGAATCCCCGTGGGCTCAACCTAGAGAAAACCGGCGCCAGTGCTGTCTAAAGGCGGGCACATACGATAGTCCGGTGCGGGTTCCTTGAAGAAGAGATTGTCTGGCATTGTTGGTGGCTCGTGCTGGCATTGTTGGTGGCTCGTGCTGGCATTGTTGGTGGCTCGTGCTGGCATTGTTGGTGGCTCGTGCTGGCATTGATAGAGAGAGAAAACTGTCCCCGTGTTTTATTTTTTAGTTGGTGGGTGTCATGGCGTGGGGGCGTGGGTGTGGGTTTGTGGGCGTCGGTGTGGTGGCGTGGGTGTGTGGGCGTCGGTGTGATGACGTCGGTGTGTGGGTGTTGGGTTGTGGGAGAGGGGAGGGGTAGAGA
>CAUDMG010002970.1:20000-22500 GCA_958450375.1 Homarus gammarus | reverse complement strand
TATCAGTACAATTATTTTTAACTTAGTATTTATAAAAGTTATATGGAGACAAAAATTCTCCATTATATTTATTATTGAATCCACGTAATCCTGCCTCTCTCTCTGGAGTTAAATTCCAGCCATAATTAAATTCTTTGCCACCGAGAGAAACAAAAATGAGAATAATTAAATAGGAAATGTTCAAAGGCAGAGAGTAGAGATGGCTTATGGGGGAAAATGCTTATGTGGGAATTAATTACTGTTGTGTCCGGTGATGAGAATTTGGTGGTCAAAATTATGTGGTCAGTTGTTAGAATTTATTGAGGCAAGTAAATACGTTGAGAATTTATTAAGTAAATGATAGATTCAGAATTTATCAAGTGTCGTTAGGTTAAGAATTTAAACGTGGCGTGAGGCTAAGAATTTACATTTAAAAGTCTTAATGGTTACCAAAATTATAATAGACTTCAAAGATTCAATTTCAAGTATGCAAATTAGGTCTTTCAAATTCCGCCCAAAAGGAATTATTGTTGTTGATTTCGGCACAAATTGTCAGAACACCGCAGCCCTGAGCGGTGTGTGTGTGTGTGTGGAGAGAGAGAGAGAGAGAGAGAGTCATATGTGGGCAGTGTGTGTGTGTGTGAGTCTTATGTGGTCAGTGTGTGTGTGTGTGTGAGTCTTATGTGGTCAGTGTGTGTGAGTCTTATGTGGTCAGTGTGTGTGTGTTTTATGTGGTCAGTGTGTGTGTGTGAGTCTTATGTGGTCAGTGTGTGTGTGTTATATGTGCAGCGTGTGTGTGTGTGTGAGCCTTATGTGGTCAGTGTGTGTGTGTGTGAGCCTTATGTGGTCAGTGTGTGTGTGTTATATGTGCAGCGTGTGTGGGTGTGCGTCTCATGAGCCTTATACATTCTGGCACGAGAAGATATTATTTATAATTCAAATGACAAAGTTCAAAGGTCACTAATATTCACTTAACACCCACCATGTGCAGTCTTGTTCATGGTTCAATACCGTGTTCACTTGTTCATGGTTCAATACCGTGTTCAGTTGTTCATGGTTCAATACCATGTGCAGTCTTGTTCATGGTTCAATACCGTGTTCACTTGTTCATGGTTCAATACCGTGTTCAGTTGTTCATGGTTCAATACCATGTGCAGTCTTGTTCATGGTTCAATACCGTGTTCACTTTTTCATGGTTCAATACCGTGTTCACTTGTTCATGGTTCAATACCGTGTTCACTTGTTCAATACCGTGTTCAGTTGTTCATGGTTCAATACCGTGTTCACTTGTTCATGGTTCAATACCGTGTTCAGTTGTTCATAATTCAATACCGTGTTCACTTGTTCATACATAATCCACGATTGTACATATTCTGTACTTGATATTATATTGTACATGCATATTATTATCATCATCATCATCTGTTCTCCTGACGTTGAAGTTCAAACTATATTATTTAATTTCTCGAAAAATTTAGCATTGAGTTAATTTATTCCGGGTAAGGATGTGTTAATTATAAGGCTGTTTAGTGTGAGTGTTTGTGTGTCATTATTTACTTGATGTAACTGCCGCCTGTGAACAGTTCTTAGAAATAATAACTAAACAGTGTGGTGGAGAGGTTGGCTGGCGGTACAACGCTCACTTCTCGTCCTGGGGAGCGTTGGTTCTACCCTTAAGCCCCTCCCGGTCCATCTAACTGGGTATGAGTACTGGGCAGGTGAAGGTGGAGAGGGCAGTACCGGCTATACTACCTCCTTGTGTACCGAAGGCTTACTATACCGTGTGCTGTACCCACTCTTTCCCTAACTCCCAGACACATGACACACTTCCACAGTAGTTAAATCATCTATGTAATTAAAACTATAATAAGCTGGTATAACATATCGTGTGCTATATCCACACCGCCCTTCCATACCGGACCAACTTCCACACTAGTTTAACTTAGCGATAAGATTAAGTTACCATAAGTTACAATAATTCGTAGATAACCGCTGTACTTCTCCGAGTTGAGAATTATCGTAAATTAATACACATATCACCGTAGTTAAGCGTATACATGGAACTATCATTAATTAGTCAGCCATTGTTAGCTTTGTGGGAATAAAATGATGATAAATTCGCTCTCGTAAAGCTTAACGAAGTAAACCATTGTTGGGCTTCGTTAACTACGACATCGTTAGTGTAGAGAGTCGTGCTACACGCTATGAAGGAGGAGGGAAGATGGGGGGGGCTGCTCTTCTTCCCCCCCCCCTCTCACCCCTACCCCTCTCCCTCATGCTACCCTCTCCCTCACCATAATACCCCCCCACCCCTCACCATAATACCCCCCCACCCCTCACCATAATACCCCCCCACCCTCATTTCCGTACCCCTTTCCGTACCCCTTCTCCATCCCCCTACCCCCTCCCCTACCCCCCTACCCCCCTCCCCTATCCCCTCCCTCTCTCTACCATATTCATTTGTGTAATTCCTGAGGCCTGAAAGTTACGGTCAGCGTTGTAAGTTTATACATAAGTTTCA
>CAUDMG010002970.1:0-7500 GCA_958450375.1 Homarus gammarus | reverse complement strand
GGAGAGAGGGAGGGAGAGAGGTGAGGGTAGCGGGGGAGAGAGGCAGAGAGAGAGAGAGGAGGGAGGGGAGGGGAGAGAGGGAGAGGAGAGGAGGGAGAGAGGGAGGGAGAGGAGAGAAGGAAGGAGGGAGGAGGGAGAGAGGGAGGAGAGAGGGAGAGAGAGAAGGGGGAGAGAAGGAGGAGAGAAGAGGAGTGGAGAAAGAAGGGAGGGAAAGAGAGGGAGAGAAGGAGGGAGAGAGGGGGGAGTTGAGGGGGAGGGGGAGATGGGGGGAAGAGGGAGTGAGAGAGGAGGGTATGAGGGGTAGAGAATAGGGGGAGGAATGGGGAAGTAGAGGACACACACACACACCACAACACACACACAAAAGTCAAGCTCAACCCGAGACGTAAACACCAAGTCAGTCAAGGGAATATTGTTCATCAGAGTACAGGCTCTCGTGTTGTTGGTGCACTGACCTCCTGACTTGACCTACTGAGAAGATAATTGGTAGGTAGGTAGGTGGTAGCATGTAGGTAGGGTGGGCTTTGTCGAGAAGGTTAATGAGTTAGGAGGTGTACTGCTTTTTCTACCTGACCACTTGTTTGTTATTTGATGGTTCTTGTTTAATTAGTGTTTAACTTACCTGTCATGTGTATAAACTTGGAGACGTTTGAACTAGGACAAGCTGGAAATTTGAGAAACATTAATAATCAGGGTTTAATATATTTTTCATTCTACAACAATTTCGCTGGTTGCCCTGGCCCGGGGGTGGGGGGGGGGGGGGGAGGTGTCAGTACAGTCACCAAACACAATCCTTGTTATGAATGGTTGTTAATTATGCGACGATTGATTTCCCCAGTTGTAACGAGTGACGGTCAAGGAAACACAACACAAGCGGAACGACAAAACTAGCGGACACGACACGACTCTCCCACACACGTAAACACTAGCGACACGACATAACACAACAACGCAAACACAACATTAGCATAAACACAACACAACAACCAGCAACAAACATGATAGTTATCCTTAAAAACAAGATCAAGGAAAAAATGTTAAGAAACCGACACGATTATACATAAAAAAAAAAACCCAAGGAAATATGTATAAAATTATAATGGTTATTTGTGACCCAATTTTTGAATTTTTTTTTTTGTTTTAAAAAGTTTTTAGGGGGGAGTACTGTATGCATAGAGGAGATATATGAAGGGTTTAGAGGTATACTGATACGGTATTTTAGGCTTTAGGTATAGATGTTTATGGAGGTTTGTTATGAACGGTCAAATGGCGGTCACTGTAATGCCGTGGGTATATGAGATAGGAGGGAAGGATCTCTCTCTCTCTCTCTCTCTCTCTCTCTCTCTCTCTCTCTCTCAAAAACCCAAATATCTTTCACTGAAAACCAAATCTCTCTCTCTTAACTCTCTCTCTCTCTATCTCTCTCTCTCTTAACCAAACCGCAAAACAGGGGAATCCGTATCGCAGATTTTAACCGTTTGTTGAGTGGTTGAGTACGAGACTCGGCCACCTGAGGTAAGAGGCATTGCCAAGTGAGGGAAATGGTCCACACATCAATGGACTGAGATAGATTTAAGTACTCAAAGGTTTAATTCATCGTAATCAAAGGGTTAAGCAATCGTAATCAAAAGGTTTGTTTAGTACTCAGTGATAATGATGATGTACCTTCCCCCCCAAAAAATAGGTTGACATGGTCCTCAGGTGTTGAGTTATCTTACTTGGGGCTACTCTCATCCTAATCAAGGGGCTCATCGTACTCAAAGGGGGTTTACATCGTACTCAGGGGTGTCACATCGTAATCAGGGGGTTCACAACATACTCAGAGGTTCACACACTACTCAAGAGGTTCACAACGTACTCAAGGTTTCCACACGTATCAAGGGCTTCACATCGTATCGAAAGGGGTTCACATCTACTCAGGGGTTCAAAACAACTAAAGAGGTTCACAACGTACTCAAGAGGTTCACAAACGTACTAAGGGGTTCACATTGTAATCAAGAGGTCACAGAAGTACTCAGGGGGTCACAACATATCAAGGGGTTCACAACGTAGGGAGAGGTTCACAACGAATCAAGAGAGTATGACAAAACGTACTCAGGCGCTTCACATTGTAATCCAAGAGGTTCACAATGTAATCAAGATGTTCACAAACGTAAATATACTTTTTGCCTTGTTTACAAATACCATGGTCTTTTGTTTACAAATACCGTGTTGTCTTGTTTATAAATAACTGTATTGTTTACAAATACGTGTTGGTCTTGTTTACAAATACCGTGTTGTATTGTTTATAAAATACCTTGTCTTGTTTACAAATACCGTGTTGTCTTGTTCAAATACGTGTGTCTTGTTTATAAATACCTTGTCTTGGTTAACAAATTACCGTTGTTGTCGTGCTTTACATATACCGTGTGGTCCCTGGCGTTTACATGTACGTGTTGTCTTGGTTCAAAACCGTGTTGTCTTAGTTTACATGTGTACGCGTGTGTCATTGTTTATAAAACCGTGTTGCTTGTTTAATATACCGTGTTGTGTCTTGTACATATACCGTGGTGTGTCGTTTACATATACCGTGTTGTCTTAGTTTACATACGCTCGTGTTGTCTTGTTTACATATGCCAGTGTTGTTCTGTGTTTTACATATGCCGAGTTGTGTTTGTTTACATATACCGTGTTGGTCTTGTTTACATATACCGTGTTGTCTTGTTTCACAGATACAGTGTTGTCTGACTACGAGACACTGTATAGAAGGCCAATTAAGGCCCGTGTAAATAAGCAGGGATGCCGTGTGATTTAATAACTTGCCATCGCAAGAGGGACAAATGGCGTTTGAGTGCGGGAAGTGGCACTGTGCACTTTAGGTTTGTGGCATTCTATTTTGAGTGTGTTGGTGTCCTGTGTTTCGGGCTTCACACCTTAAGTGTCGTGCCGTGGTGTGTGTGTGTGTAGCATGGTGGCCTACTCATGTGTCAGGTCACGGACAAATCCGACTTTAAAAAACCCAGAGTATGAAACCAGAGTGGACGGTCCGCTATCGACGGCTGCAGGGTCTACTCTACCTGGTATTGAGATTTGTGTGAGTAGGGCCCCCTCCCCCGGTGGGGGTAGTTGTGGTACTTATCTACTACCTAACAGTGGCACACATCATACACACACACCAAAACGTGAACGTATCCTGAATCTTCGTGTGCGAAGGGTAGGGCTGGCTTTGTGAGGCAGGCAGGCGGACCTGGCCCCAGGTTAAGCAGGCTTGGCTGGCAGGTAGGCAAGCTAGGCAGGTAGGAAAAGCTGGCTGGAGGTAGGTAGGCTGGCAGGTCAGGCAGCGCTGGCTATAGGCAGGTAGGCAAGCTGGCTGGCAGGTAGGTAAAGCGCCTGGCAGGTAGGCAGGCGTGGCTGGCTGGCATGGAAGCCCTTAGGCAGGGGTAAATGTAAACACACACACACATACACACAAAACATTAACACACACGCCACCACACATGCGCGCTCACACAACACGCGCAGACACCGGCCACACCACACACACGCACACAAGGCCAAAAGGCAGCATCTGGACTTGTTGGCACCCCAAGACTTCACACACAGGAGAGCGAGACCCGTGAAAGTGAGAAGTAAAGAGAGAAGGAAGATATAGAAGACAGAGAGTGAGATAGAGAGGGCAACTTACCCACAGTGCTGCTGCTGCCGTCACTAGTTGGCAACCTTACCATGGGGGCGGCCGCTGGTGGAAACTATCCTCTTTAGTTAGTGGCGACCGTGGTACGTGGATGCTTTAGTCTGGCTCAACCCTGCCGGGTTAGCGGTGGATCAGGTGGTGCATGATGTCTGCCTGCTGCTCTCCGCCACCACCGACCACCCCCCCACAACCACCCCACCTCACTCCACACACCACTACCACTAACCATCAACTCTCATCTTGTTTTCCCCGGTGCCTCTTTCACTACACTATCACCCGATCATCACTCATTGTATCACTACGACTAGATACTTCTACTATTACGACTATTCTCACTCGCCCCCTCACACCTACACCACCACTTATACTACCTGTCTGTCTCTCCTCTCTCGCTCTCCCCTCTCTGCTCTTACCCTCCTCTCTGCGCTACCTCCCCCTTCACCACCACCACCACCTCTACCTTCGGGGTCCCCTCCATCTCTACCTCCTCTACAACTCCCCTCCTACCTCGTACGTGATTACGACCTGTACTGTGATACGGAACACAAAGGCGATTCGGATCGTAGGTTGATTTGAACTGGAGGTTGTTTCTGTGCTTTGTTTTCTGTTGGCAACTGACAGTCAATATAAATGTCATGTGATGGCGGGAACAGTGGTTCCACGTGGTGTTTCGTCCGTATGTGAACGGAAAATGTGCCCGTTTCGTTATGCCCCGTGACCTACAGAATACTCTAAATGGGGATTGGATTCGTATAATGTTGATCCCACATTCTATTTCACTCATCCATCTGTGCTATCCACTGGCCCATAAAGAGTACAGTATCGTATGCTGGATAGTTGAAATTACCGCAAGACAAAGACAGCGGTGGGAACAAGACATATAATGGACGACGTGTGTCGCACTCATCGTGTCGATGGTGTGGTGTATGGATGTGTACAGTACTGGTTACCTGCAGGTTCACCGTGGGTGCATGTAGATGGAGAGAGAGAGAAAGAGGCGTCCACCACACGCTATCATGTCCCTCCCTCCTATCCCACATCTTCCCAACCCCCCCTCACCTTCTACTCCTAATACTGCCCTCTACTTCACTAACTCCAAACTCATTATCACCTTGTATCTACAAACATTTCATACAACGTAGTATTGTTACACCCCTTCCAAGAAATCAAAAATCTCTCCCCTCGCTCCACCATTCCACCCAATCTCTACACAGTACGACCTCACACAAAATCTCGTACCACATCCACCACACTCTAAACACAACCCCCACACACCTTCCTCACCCCTCACCACAACTACATCATCTCCACATCACACATAACAATCATCACAACCCCCCCTCAACAACAACACGCTCCCTCCCCTTCCACACCACTCTCTCCCCTCCACAACAATCCTCTCCCTCCCCACACACTATCCTCCCCTCCTACTACACAACAGCCATCCCTCTACCCATTACTCCACTACACTCACTCCACCTGCTCCCGCCCACACAACTCCTACCTCCCCTCCTCCCACACACACGTCCGCTTCCTCCCTCCCACACACGACTCCCTTCCTCCCTCCCAACACCAACACTCCTCTCCCCCTCCCCCACACACACACTCCTTCTCACATCCACTCTCTCCCCCTTCACACTACACGCTCTCCTTCCCTCCCCTCCTCCCGAGCACACACTCCTCTCCTCCCTCCTCCCACACACACTCCCTTCCACCCTCCCACAACACAGTCTCGGCCCCCATACCTCCCCACACACACTCCTCCTTCCCACCGCCACCCAAACACACTACTCTTCCTCCCTCCCACACACACTCCTTCCTCCCTACCACACACACTCCTCTCCTCCCTCCCACACACACTCCTCTGCTCCCTCCCACGACAACACTCTTCGCTCCCTCCCTCACACACTCCTTTCCGCACCTCCCAGATCACACTCCTTCTCCCTCCACACACACACATTCTCTCCTCCCTCCCTCCACACACTCCTGCTCGCCCTCCCTAAACCACACTCTCTACCCCCTGCCCTCATCACACTTCCCTTCCTCCCTCCCACACCACTCCTACCTCCCTCCCAGCACACACTCTCCCTCCCCTCCTCACACACACACTCCTCCCTCTCACCACGACACTCCTTCCTCCCTTCCCACACACGCTCCCTCTCCCCTCCACACACACTTCACTTCCACCCTCCCACACCACTCCCTCTCCCCCCACCCACACCTCCCTGTCCGCTCCCCTCCACACACCACTTCCGTCCACCCTCCCAGCACACACTCCGCCCCTCTTCCACACACACTCCTCTCCCCCTTCCACACACACATCTCGCCCCCTACCACCACACCTCCCTCCCCACACTACGATAATCACCTCTCATCCCCCCCCCCCCCCATCCCTCCCCCTGCCCACCACCAACACCCTTCCTCCCCATCCCCCACCCACACACTCTCTCCCGCCTCCCCCCCACCTTTTCAAACACAACTCTCTCCCCCCCTCCGTCCCCCTATATCACACTCCTCTCCTCCCTCCCAACACAAGCTCTCTCTCCCTCCCACACACTCTCACCCCCACTCCAACACTTCTCTCCCTTCCCACACAACCGTCATCTCCCCCTTTTCCTCGGCTCCCACACACACTGCTTCTGCTCCCCTCTCCACACCACACACTCTACCTTCCTCCCTCCCACACACACTCTTCCTCCGTCCCACAACACACTCCTCCCCCACTCCCACACACACTCTCTCCCCTCCCCCACCACATCACTCTCTCCTCCCTCCTCCCACAACCACACCTCCACACAAAATCATACCCTCCCACACACAGAGCTCCATCCCTTCCCACACACACTCTCTTCCTCCCTCCCCACACACACTTCATCTTCTCACACACTCTCCCCCTTCCAACACACACTCCTTTCCGGCCCTTCCCACCCACCCTCTCCTCCTCACCACACACACTCTCCCCCTCCCCCACACAACACCTTCCTCCCTCCCCTCCCCACACACTCTCCTCCTCTCACCACCCTCCGTCCCTCTACACACACTCCCTCCTATAAAACGCTCTCTCCCCCGTCCCCACACACGCTCCCTCTCCCCCCCACACACGACTCCTCTCCTCCCTCCCACCACCCTCCTTCTCCTCCCTTCACACACACTCCTTCCTCCCCTCCCACACACACTCGCCTCCGCCCCTCACCACTACACCTTCCTCCGCTCCTCCCACACAAACTACTCCGTCCTCCGCCTCCCAGCACACTCCCCTCCGCCCCCTTCACACACACACCTTCCTCTCCACCTCCACACACACTCCTTCACACCCTCCCACACCAACACTCCCTCTCCCCCTACACTACACACCGATCTCTCCCTCCTCCCACACACGCCCGTTCCCTCCCTTCCCACACACACTCCCTCCTCCCTCCCACACACACCTTCCCTCCCTCCTCCCAAACACACTCCTTCCTCCCCTCGCACACCAGAACACTCCCCTCTGCCCCACGCCACACCCTCTCCTCCCTCACTTCCCCACACACTCCTTTCCCCTTCCCCTCCACACACACTCTCTCCCTCCCTCCACTTCTCTCTCCCCCTTCTCAACACCTTCTCGCCCCCTTTTCTAACACATTTCGCTCCCCCTCTAACACAACTCTCTCCCCTTCTCACACCAACTCTCCCATTCTCCCACTCACTCTCTCCCACTTTTTATCACAACTTTTCCCCCTTCACACACTCTCTCCACCTCTACACACTCTCTCCCCCTCTCACACACTCTCTTTCCCCTCCCCACCACTCTCCGCCCCTCCCACACACGTTCCGCCCCTGTCCCACAC
>CAUDMG010002969.1:0-23327 GCA_958450375.1 Homarus gammarus | reverse complement strand
ATATAATACTTCTGTTGATGAGACAGGGGCCATTACATCGCTCGGTCACCTACAACCCGCGCTCAGTGAGGACTAAGTAAACTTGCAGACTACATCCTACACAACCCTAACCATGTTATAAACATATATGTAAACACTAAGCTGGGGACTCTGTAACCGTAGGGGTCCTAGACTTAAGTGTCTTACGGGTTAGAATGTTGTGGACAATTGTCAATTAGGATGATACTGACTTATAATAGCAAAAGAAAAACACAACTACCAAAATTAACACAATTGTGGGAATTGTTAGACCTGGTATTGCAAATTCCCGTGACAAGTAAAATGGCAAATTATTATTCAAATCAGCAAATTGGGTCTCTTTGAAGTCGGAAATAACCTTTAATTTCTCTGAAACGATCTGAAGTTCTTATACAGTAAAGTTCATAACAGGAAACATGGGAATTAAATCAGACTTGAGATTTAAATTCAAGGCAAAATGCTGATAAGTAGGCAAGGTCCGTAATGAACTACAAGTGACCTCACAGTAATGGGGAGCCTTGTAATGACCTTTCACAACTAACTGCTTACCACCATCGATGCATTTTAAAATAACAGTAGTGACATTAGGAAAGAATAAGTACTGCACATTATGGAGATGAGCGGGAAACACAGTTTTAACACTAACTGGCCTATAGCTGCATTGCGTAAGCGCTGTGCATACATTAGTTTGTATGACTGCCAATTCACATATCCCTTCTGCAGCAGGAATAAATGCGAACATATAGGCTGGACATACGTGTAAGTGTAGATATGACGACTTATACCGCGACAGTACCCTAGGATCATCCAACGCAATAAAAAATATTCCTCATCTACAAGTAAAAGTTCTTTAGGCCTATCCAGAGCATACAGTGTGTCGTTAACAAACCAGGGGAAGGGTTGTAAATGCCATGCATTAAACTTATGTTGCCCTTGCACAGGTATGTGGATAAGAATAGCATTGTGCGTGAGAGTCGACTCCAATAGAGGGTAATAATATTCCACCTCATGATCATTAAAAATAGGAGTTAAGTGATACGTCAACTTGGCAATCTGCAATGCATCAAGAAGCATCTGCACAGGCACAAGCTTTACGTCCACACGCCCTATCCCTGCATCTACTATGCTGTCAATTAGTTCATTTTTATTAGTAATAATGTTCTGAACTGAATCTTCCGTAGCATGCAAATATTCAGAAAAATGAAGGAGCCACTCTAACGTAGGGACTGAATTCTAAAACTTATAAACAACCCTCGATATATGGTCAGACTCCGATGTTATCGCATTAACTTTTGACTCTAAAGCAGTAATCGCATGGAATGTCTGCGCTATAACGCGATTCTGCTGAGATACGGCTTGATCGACAATGTTCATGCTGTCCCCCAATTTAGCTACATCGTTGGCAGTTGCCGTACCAAACAGAGTGCTTTGGATAAGACCCACAAAATTAAACAAACCCCTCTTTCATCGTGCTTGAGAACGCACTCCCTTTGCAAGATCAGTCTCAGACGCTGGTATTCTTTTTCAGACAGCGACAAGAAGCTTGTGAAGGGTCTTGAGACGAAGTTGTTGAAGGTCAATAGTTTGTGCAACCATTGTCGATACATTAGGAGCTGAACGGAGATTATCTAGGACTGCCAATGCTGACTGTAGTTGCGCGTCGACGGTTTTCATTTGACGGGGAAGCTTCAGCAGCCCATGTAACTCATACTTGATGTTCACCACGTCCTCTGCTATGAGAACTCGTCCAAGGGGTGCAACCAGTGCACCAGGCTTGAGGACGTATGTGGACATGTCTGTCAACACAACGGTGCCACCTATGTTCTGGTCGTAATGTATATGGGACTAAACATATATTATATTGGGTAAGAGTAGCGGAACCCAATTGTCTGTTTCTTCTTTTATTGAAAAACTATAGTTTATATAATACCTGAGTGCAAATCAACCGTAACTTCCACTATTTATGAGTATGAAGGGAGAGGACGGGGGCTATGTAAATAGACCGTTTAATCATGTCCTTTCGATGTGAAATTATGAGTGAGACTGCCCATGGGTGCCAGCTTATCCGAGCTGACCCATGTGCTGACATTCAGTCAATGGGCCGCACCCCAAGGAGGCTACCAATCACGTGATAAGAGCATTACAACTCATGGCTAGTGGAAAGTTACAGGGGATGAATCAGTATGTAAATCAAATGTAATAAACCCATTTATATAATACTTCTGTTGATGAGACAGGGGCCATTACAGTAAGATTATAAGTGTGATTGTAAGTCTATAAGTGTGTTTATAAGTAAGAATATAAGTGTGCTTAAGTAAGACTAAAAGTGTGTTTATAGGTAAATAGGCGGCTGCATTCATGAAAAAACCCACCTTACCCTAAACAAATTCCTACATAAGGTTTCTCAACTGTTTATTGTAGTATCAGGTGTGCTTAATAACATATCAAAAGTCTATCACAGTCTGACCACGAGAAAGTTCTAATTTTTAAGATGGCGTCGAATAGCCACCAAATCCTAAAAATGCCTGTTACTCCTTCATTATTCATCCTAGAGAAGTAATTTTGATATCTAACCCCATGTTTTGGTGGCCTAGGAATCTGTTTGGCTTGTTAAAAAAGCGACATGATTACATAATTGTGAAATCCAAGATACGATTTGCTTTGTGTGACTGCTTATTTACATTATTTATTTACTCACTTTATTTACTAATGACCTTGACTTTCGCATCTTTTCAGGCCTGACCATGAGTGCTAGCACTGTAAACCAAGAGACTTGCCCCATTTGCCGTGAAGACTTAGATGTTTCTGATGTGGTAGAACTTCGTCAGAAGGGAGCTGATGGAATCAACAGTGCGAGTGTGCAAAGAGGGGATGATGTAGTCGTTTCAGCTGGTGAAAAAGTACACATTACATGTCGAAAGAGGTACATCAATCCAAAAGACATTGAAAATAAAAAAAGAAAGAAAGTTGAGCCACCAAAGAGAAGTGCCAGAGTATCATCCAGTCCTTTCAACAGCCAAACGGATTGCCTTTTCTGTGGGACTACAGTAACACCAAGAGGTGCAAGCTTTAGTTATGTAAAGACCGATACGTTTGTGCAGACCATTCTTGAGTGTTGTGACAGTCGTTCAGATGAATGGGCCTTCACTGTGAAAGGCAGGATTGAATATTATGGCTGTGATCTACATGCTGCAGACTGTATTTACCATCGCTCTTGCAGTGGTAATTTCCAGTCTGGGCTTAGCATACCACTACAGTTCCAGAATGTCCCAGAGGCAAAGCGCAGAAAGTCAGACCGGCCCAAAAACGAAGATCAGGAGCAAGCATTCATGAACGTTTGCTCTTACCTTGAGAATAATGATGAATAACAATTGATAATTTCACATTTACGAGGAAAATGAAGGAATTTCTGACAAATACAGATTCTGAACCATATGGAAATCAATACCTCAAAGGACAATTGAAAGAACAGTATGGGGACAATGTTCATTTTGCTGAAGGGGAAGGCCTTTATGACACAGTGACAATGAGGGAAAAGACATCACAGATACTGAGATCTTATTTCAACATCCAAGCAAAGGACGAAGAATCACAGAAACCGGCGATCATTGAAACAGCGGCACGACTCATTAAAAGTGATATCAAGTCTAATGTGCCATCCCTTACAGATCAGTATCCAAGTGCAAAGTCACGCAAGCTTGATTCTGCCCTTTCGTTTGTTCCCGACACTCTGCAGATGCTGTTGAATGGTCTTTTCGTGGGAAAGGAGACAAGACGAAAGGTTGCAGGAATAGGGCATGCAATTTTCCAGGCAGTTCGACCACGTGCTGTTGTAGCTCCCTTACAAGTTGGCCTTGCAGCGCAGGTACATCATATGTATCGGTCACAGTTCCTGGTGGATACCCTTCATGAAATGGGATTTAGTTCTTCTTATAAAGAAGTAATGCGTTTTGAAAAGAATGCAGCGGATTCAGTTGCTCCAGATTTGTTAGTGGATGACATTGATTTGCTAGACATGGCATTTCTTTTCGCCTGGGATAATGTTGACCACAATATCCTTGCTATTGATGGCAGGGGGACCTTCCACGGAATGGGGATCATAGCAGCACTCACCCCAGGGCGAAAGAAGGATCATGTCATTCCAAGGAGAAACGTTGCCAACCTTGATTTTTCAGTGAAAAGTAAAATTCCAATCATTGAACATCGCTTCGCTAAACATGTGCGCCAAACCATCATGTTTGAACAACTCCCGGCATTGGTCAGCAGTGATAAGACAATTGATGTACTGTGGGAGCTTTCACTAAACTTCAAGCAGGAAACCCCTGGGTGGCAGGGAATGATGCATATCATTCTTCAAGGATTAGAGCACCCAGGCCAATCATCAATTGCATTTTTGCCTATGATTGACTTGTACACCCGCCCGATCATCAGCTTCAATGCAAAAACTGAGTTTGTTGGAAGAAAGGATGATTTCCTTTCCAGATCTTGCAACAGACAAGGACTTATTGATCTTGTAACTGAGGAACTACAGAAGAAGGGCTGCCCTGATATCAATGCATTAGGGGATGCAGACATGGCCATTGTCAAGGCTGCAATCAAGGCGTCACAACATCAGCTCACGACCTTGATAGGGGAGGACACAGACCTGCTCATTCTTCTCCTCTACTATGCTGAAGCAAACAATAGGGGCCTCTATTTTTGTTCGGACAAGTCCACAGTTCCTAAGGTGTACAACATCAGTGAGATAAAACAAGTCCTGGGTAGTGACATGTGTTATCAGTTGCTGTTTATCCACGCTTTCACAGGATGTGACACACCTTCCCGCATTTTCAGTGTTGGTAAAAAGTCAGCGTTCCAGAAACTTGTGAATAGTGAATTGACCATTCAGACCTGTGCGAATGCGTTTCTGCTCCCAAATCAAGCAAACAGTGGCATAGAGGACCTTAGGAGCAAGGCGATGGCAGTTCTGTTTGGCGGCAAGAGTACCGATTCACTTGCCTCTTTGCGCTACAACCTTTTGATAAAGAAAATTGTCTCCGTCAAGCCATTTGTTACCCCAGAACGTCTCCCTCCTACCAAGTCCTCGACTAAATATCATAGCTTTAGAGTGTATTACCAGATCATGGTGTGGACTGGAAAAGAGAGTGACATGAATGCAATGGATTGGGGATGGAAACTAGAGGATAATCAGTTTGTGCCAGTTATGAGCAAGAAAACTCCTGTGCCAGAAAGCCTCCTGCAGATGGTCCACTGTAATTGCACAACTGCCTGCCGAACATGTTGTAGTTGCAGAGGATACGGACTACCATGCACACCCGCTTGTGGACCATGTCAAATTGAAAACTGTGAGAATCCACATAATCAACCTTTACAGGAGGAAGAGTGTGACTATGACTATTTGTAAACCTGGTTCAGATCAAAGGCATTTTTCAGAAATATATATTAAGGGATTTGTTATAACTTTTTACCAGTAATCACTACTTTATGTTAAATATGCTAATTGGTTTCCTAGATGCCCAAAACAAGGGGTCAGGCACCAGAATTACCTGTCTAGGATGAATAATGATGGAGTCATGGGGATTTTCATAGTTTGGTGGCCATATTTGTCCGCCATCTTGGATTTTGTAATTCTGTAATCACTTCACTATTACTTTAGATATGCTAATTGGATTCCTAGATCCCCAAAGCATGGGGCTAGGCACCAAAATTACTTGTCTAGGATGAATAATGAAGGAGTAACGGGCATTTTAAGGATCTGGTGGCTAACTTCGACACCATCTTGAAAATTAGACATTTCTCGTGGTCAGACTGTGGTAGACTTTTGATATGTTATTAAGCACACCGGATACTACAATAAACAGTTGAGAAACCTTTTGTAGGGAATTTTTTTGGGGTCAAACCACATTTAGCCGACTAAAAACTCTAAGTGTGTTTATAAGTCTATAAGTGTGTTTATAAAACTCTACGTGTATTTATAAGTCTACACGTATGTTTATAAGTCTATAAGTGTATTTATAAGTTTATAAGTGTATTTATTTGTCCATAAGTGTGTTATAAGTCGATAGGTATGTTAAGAAGTAAATCTATAAGTGTGTTTATAAGTTTATAAGTGTCTTTATACGTCTATAAGTGCGTTTCTAAATTTTTAAGTGTAGTTATAACTCTATAAGTGCGTTTATAAGTTTATTAGTGTGTTTATAAGTCTATCAATGTATGTATTTGTCTATAAGTGTGTTTATAAGATTATAGGTATGTTTATAAGTAAGTCTATAAATGTGTTTATAAGTGTGTTTATAAGTCTATAAGTGTGTTTATAAGTAAGTCTATAAGTACGTTTATAGGTATAAGTGTGTTTTATAAGTTTATAAGCGTGTTTATAAGTCTATAAGTGTGTTTATAAGTTTATAAGTGTGTTTGAATGTTTATAAGAGTGTTTATAAGTCTATAAGTGCGTTTATAAGTATCTAAATGTGTTTATAAGTCTATAAGTGTGTTTATAAGTGAGTCTATAAGTGCATTTATAAGTATAAAAGTGTTTTATAAGTTTATAAGTGTGTTTATACGTCTATAAGTGTGTTTATGAGCTCATAGGTGTGTTTGTACTGTTATAAGTGTGTTTATAAGTCTATAAGTGTGTTTATAAGACTGTCTATAAGTGTGTTTATAATAAGTCTATAAGTGCGTTTATAAGTATGTTTATAAGTGTGTTTGAAAGTTTATAAGTGTGTTTTTAAGTCTATAAATGTTTATAAGTCTATAAGTGTGTTTATAAGTTTAAATTCGTGTTTATAAGTGTTTTTATAGATGTGAAAGTGTCCTTTTAAGCAAGTCTATGAGAGGGTTTACAGTAAAGTCTTTATAAGTGTTTATAAGTAAGTTTGTAAGTGCGTTTATAATTCCATAAGTGTGTGGGGACTATTGTTATACTCTAGTGCGGGGACTAATGTTATACTATAGTGTGGGGATTATTGTTATACTCTAGTGTGGGGATTATTTTTATACTCTAGTGTGGGGACTACTGTTATACTCTAGTGTAGGGACGACTGTTATACTCTAGTGTGGGGATTATTGTTATACTCTAGTGTGGGGACTACTGTCATACTATAGTGTGGGGACTACTGTTATACTCTAGTGTGGGGACTACTGTTATACTCTAGTGTGGGGACTACTGTTATACTCTAGTGTGAGGACTACTGTTATATTCTAGTGTGGGGACTGTCAATGTACTCCAGTGTGGGGACTACTGTTATACTCTTGTAACAGCACAATTTGTATTATATAAATATTTACATAATTGTATATTACCTATTTACTCACCATGTCATTCACCGATGTATATGCATGAATTGGTGAGTTGACATCTCCTCCATTGAGATAGCGAGGTCAAGCTGGGTCAGCGCCTCTCAGCAACAACAAATCTGACGTGCTTCCTTCGAGGCCTGCTTGACCTCCCTCTCTCCCTGGTGTGAGAGGGAGACTATCATATCACCTGTTACCCAGTGAACACCTCTCTTAAGTGTTCTATAGTTGCAATGACACTTCCCTTAGTATAGAAGAGAAGGTACAATATACTCTCAACTGAACTCAGTACCTGTGAAACTATATTTTACTACAATAAAACAAAACCAACAAAGTGTTTACTTCAGCCCTGCCACTTATCAAATCAAGAACTAGTATATATATATATATATATATATATATATATATATATATATATATATATATATATATATATATATATATATATATATATGCAAGTAAATCACTGTAGGTGCGCGTGATCTAGGTATATGCTGATAACCACAAGGAAAGAAGAAAACACGAAGTTCCCAAGCGCTTCATCTTTGATGAGTTAGATGAAGTCGTCTTTCGAGACGGGCAGTGAAATATTATCCAGGGAAACTATGAGGAACTCTAGTAAATCATCAACTGGGACCTTTGTAAAGAGTGATGTTACATCAAAACTGACCAGTATAAAATCATATTTAATGTCTAAGTTATTGGTTGCGTTTATAAAGTTCCTTGCAAGGAATGTAATATGTTTTACTTAGGCCAGACAGATAAGATCTTGTAACTAGACTTAAACAACATAAATATAATGTTAGGACAGGCCAGGAATCCAATGCCCGGTTTGTTCATTTGAGGGATAACAAGCATTGCATTGACTGGGATAATGCCACCTCAATATTACCTTGTAATTCAATTGATAGTAGGAACATCATAGAATCTAGTCTCATTAAACATACCGAAGCATTCAACATGAATTTGAGTAATGGCATGTACAAACTGGACAATTTTGTAATTAAGAAGATTTGTAACCAGGTGAGAAGGTTGGGTCACCTTACCCTCTGACCTGACTCCCGACCGTTGCTGTGCTATTTAAAGATTAGTAGGGTCATTACCTAATACATGACCATTGTGGACCTGGTCTCACCCTCCTCTGTATATATACACCTTGATTTATATTTCTCTCTCTAGTCTGTACTCACCCCTGAAGATGTGAATTACACGAAAGCGCTTGGGAACTTCGTGTTTTCTTCTTTCCTTGTGGTTATCAGCATATACCTAGATCACGCGCACCTATATATATATATATATATATATATATATATATATATATATATATATATATATATATATATATATATATGCTGATAACCACCAGGAAAGAAGAAAACACGAAGTTCCCAAGCGCTTTCGTGTAATTCTCATCTTCAGGGGTGAGTACAGACTAGATAGAGTAATGCAAAACAAGATGAATATATACAGAGGAGGGTGAGACCAGGTCCACAATGGTCAGGTAATTAGGTAATGACCCTACTAATCTTTAAATGGCACCATAATAAAGTCAAACAGTCAGTATTTACAACAATGTTTTTACGTGCCTTGAGAATTTGCAGTCCGGAATTCATCGATGAGGAATACAAATATATATATAATATTGGCTCAAACCTTAAATACCCTAGATCTTTCATAGACAAATGCTTAAACATTACTAAGAAAACTTTTTATAGAACTGATCCCAAGCCCACCCATGACCATAAGAATATCTTAATATTACCATTTCACAAAAATTTCTCACACATTCCGGCACAGCTAAAATCTTGGAACGTCAATGTGGCATTTAAAAACTCATGCACTGTTAAACAAATGTTAATCAAGAACTCCCCCAACAACACAATTGGTTGCATTTATAAAGTTCCTTGCAAGGAATGTAATATGTTTTACTTAGGCCAGACAGGTAAAGATCTTGTAACTAGAATTAAACAACACAAATACAGTGTTAGGACAGGCCAGGAATCCAATGCTCTGTTTGTTCATTTGAGGGATAACAAGCATTGCATTGACTGGGATAATGCCTCCTCAATATTACCATGTAATTCAATTGATAGTAGGAACATCATAGAATCTAGTCTTATTAAACATACCGAAGCATTCAACATGAATTTGAGTAACGGCATGTACAAGCTGGACAACTTTGTAATTAAGAAGATTTGTGATCAGGTGAGAGGGCGGGTCACTGTCCCATCTGACCCAACCACCAACCGTTGTGTGCCATTTAAAGATTAGTAGGGTCATTACCTAATTACCTGACCATTGTGGACCTGGTCTCACCCTCCTCTATATATATTCATCTTGTTTTGCATTACTCTATCTAGTCTGTACTCACCCCTGAAGATGTGAATTACACGAAAGCGCTTGGGAACTTCGTGTTTTCTTCTTTCCTGGTGGTTATCAGCATATACCTAGATCACGCGCACCTACAGTGATTTACTTGCATATATATATATATATATATATATATATATATATATATATATATATATATATATATATATATATATATATAATATACTTTTATATATACATACATACTTTTAGTACTTTTTAATACTTTTAATTACTAATATATATTTTCTCTTCATTTCCATAGCTCATTATAAATATTTTTTGCATTACTCTATGAGTGGGCAACGTAGTGAGTCTTTATACAGGGAGTGAAGTGATAAATAGTCCTATTCTACATGAACCCTCTTCCAAAATTTTAAAGTATCAAACAGGAAATTCGTGACTCAGACTCTGATAGCCAGTCATCTAAAAATTCACAGGACCTAGTGGCAACTGATAATGAGAAAGAATTACCACAAATCAGCCAAATAGGCTTAACACCTACCGACTCCTTAGCTAACTGTGAAAATTTCATTGATTCTCAGTTTGAGGATTTACACAGTAGACAATTAAGTTCAGGTAACATTTACCCATTGCCTTCACCTGTTACTAACGCGAGTGCTTTAACTAACACAACAAAAATGACAACAGGTGGTTCTACTAACCCACTGCCTACAACGGCCGGTAAACCGGTAAGGCTACTTCTAAATAACATTACGGTACAAGTGTTTACCGGTGAAGATTCTGATTATACTAGTTTAGCATTTTTGCGTAAATGCGAAGATGTAATAAGAAATAACGATGTAACCAATGACGTAGATCAAATTTCATACGTCCGAAGCCTTATCAAAACCGGTAGTCTGGCAGCTAGAGGTATCTATGCTTCAGCCATTGACGAAGAAACGGATAATTATCCTACATTTAGGGAGCAATTCATTTCCTTTTTTGGATCGGGCTCCAAAGGAGGTCTACTTACTTTGATTTTTAAGATAGCAGAGAGGACAGGTGACACTCTGCTTGCACATGAAGCACAAGAAGCCCAAATTTGTGCGGGTCTCACTAAGATAGATGTCAGATCTTACATGGATTCCTCAGATGAAAATGGCAACATGTCTAAAGTCATCAAATGAACCATTACGCAAGAAAGCCCAAAAGAAAGAATTTATAACAGGGACCAAGCTTATACATTATGTAGAAGCAATTGCGGAACCCAAGGAAAATGTTCCTCGGGCGTTGTCAGTGGCACCAGTCACCAGCTTTAAGGAACAACCACAGTCTGTCACGGGAACCAAACACAAAAAAATACCTTTTTGCAAAGTCTGCAAACGTAAGGGACATACCACAGAAAAATGCTGGCTTGCAGGACAAGCAGGTAAGTCCCCAGCCAGCCAGAGGCAGGATCGAAGGAAAGAATCCTCGCAGGACCTAAGGATTTCAGATAGCCCTGCTAAACTAAAATCTACAAAGGGACATCACACATTTAGTAAAATGTCTCCAAACACTACAGGTACTCCGAATAATTGGTGTATAGTACATCAGTCTCCATACCACAACACAAAAGATTGTAGAAATGTACAGCATAAGGGGCAAGAAGTGGAAAATCGAAGGGAGACAACTATACAGCCTTCGGGGGATCAGAAGCGCGTCCAGCAACACGATCTAGGATAGCATCAACAGTTCAAGAAAACAACGCTTCCATCACCGGTTCATTAATCACCGCGTTAAACAAAGTGGAAGTGCTGACTGTACCAGCTAGGACAGGTAACAATCAGTTATCCCTAGATATAGATACGGAGGCCTGTGCCAATGTTATCTCATTAAAGTCGTTCAATGAACTCCAGCGGCGATATCCTCCAAATAAGTGGCCAATAAGACCTACAGACATTCCTCTGTCCGGTGTGTCGGGAATCCAATTAGACATAGCAGGGGTGATAACACTACCACTCCTTTTTTCTAGGTCCAGTAAAGCGTTTTTGGCGGATTTCTACATAGTTAAGGCATTTTCTTTGCCAGCGGACGGGTTACTTGGTCTGACCACTCTAAGGCAGAACAACATTAACGTTCAGCCACGAGATCAAACAATCACGCATAATTGTAAAACATATTACGCAATGCAAACTTCATATCCATTGCTTACTTTGTGTGTTCGTGTAATAACTGCCTCGACAGGAGCGGGAGAGTCATTGACACAGCAGCAATTAGTTACGGAGTCACTCTCTGAAACTCCACCTAGTGCTTAAAAGGACATTTCGGATGAAAGAGGCCAAAACTGGACTCTAACGCCTGCTATGTTAACTGGTGTACAATGGTTACATAGCCAGAAACTAACTAGAGTCACAGTACGTTTGCCAAATGTGAGGGAAGGAACAGATGTTGTGTGTCTGAGTGAAAGCTCACGGCTGAAAGGTTTGTCACTTGAGTCTACCTTAAGCAGTGTTAGAATAGGTAATCTCACAGATGTCTTCGTTCTCAATAGAACTGGGGGACCCATAACCTTAAGAAAAGGGTGTTGTTTAGTTAATTTCCTTATTTATGAAAAAGTGGTGGTCGAAGAGCCATTAGAATTATCAATAGATAGTGTAACACAGGGTAAATCGGACGAAAAATCACATATTGTAAATAATGTAGCGTTGATAGCGCCACACGCGAAAGTAGTCGATCATCCTCGAGGCAAAGGGGATCTTTTAGAATTACTCACCGAATTCAAGGAAATCATAGCATTACCCGGAGAACCCCTAGGTAAAACAACATTGACAAATCATCATATTCCACTCAAACCGGAAACTAACCCAATCTACATCCCAGCATATAGGCTACCCCACAGCAGAAGAGCGGTAGTCCAGCAAATAGTACAAGACATGGTGGACCAAAAGGTGTTCCAACCTTCCTCATCACCATGGAACTCACCTTTATTTTTAGTTCCCAAGAAAGATGGAGGATGGAGACCAATCATAGATTTTCGACGAGTCAACCAGGTAACTGTACCAGACAGGTTCCCAATGCCTGTCCTAACTGACTTACTACAGTCACTAGGAAAACACAACGCAGTCCTCAGCAACTTAGATTTACTTAGCGAGTACTGGCAAATTCCCTTACATGAAGATTCCCACGAAATAACTGCGTTCAGCACACCTATGGGACATTTCGAATTCTTAAGAATGCCATTTGGTCTAAGAAATGCGCCGGTAACATTCCAAAGAATGATAAACACCTTGTTTGCTGGAATGATAGGTAACACAGTCTATGACTATCTAGATGATCTTATCATAATAAGCAAAGATTTACAAAGTCACCTAAAGAAGCTACGAGAAGTTTTCACAAAGCTACATCTAGCTGGATTGAAAGTGAAACTTTCCAAATGTGAATTTCTCAAATACAGAATTTAATTTCTTGGTTACGTAGTGGATGGCAATGATATACACACAATAGATTGCAAGGTAAAGGCGGTGAAACAATTCCCTTGTTCCAAGAACGTAGATCAACTTCGTAGTTTCCTAGAATTATCAGGATACTACCGTTCTTTCATAGAAGGTTTTGCCAAGTTAGCATCACCACTCACTAAACTCCTCAAAAAGGATGTGGAATTTACATGGAATAAGGAACAAGAGGGCATTTTTATTACCCTCAAGAGCGCCTTAACAAAAGATCCAGTGTTAGCCTTTCCGGACTACACAAAACCATTTACCATGTGTACTGATGCCTCGGGCCTAGGTTTAGGGGCGGCGCTCATGCAAACTGATTATCGAGGAAAATGGCGGGTAGTAGCATACGCCAGTCGCACCTCAACGATGCAGAAACACGTTATTCAGGAACTCACTTAGAAGCATTAGCTGTAGTGTGGGCTCTCAAGCATTTTCGGGATCTCATTTTGGGATATCCGATCACAGTCCACACAGATCATGTTGCCGTGACAGAACTATTTAATGGGAAGAACTTATCAGGGCGTTTAGCGTGGTGGGATCTGACCATTCAGGAGTTCGCACCCGACTCCAAGTATTTGCCGGGCCGTGCGAACGTGGTAGCTAATTCGCTATCTAGACACATAGCTCCTGTCACGCCACTATCTACGTTCACCCTGTCACAATCAAGGACGGAACAGTTACAGGATCCATTATGGTCCAAGGTTATATATGGCTTAGAATCGGGAGATGAGGTAAATTTGCCCAAATTACCTCTACCACTCTCACAGTTTGAGCTGTGGCATGACATATTATATCGCTCAGTGAAAACACAACAAGATGCAATCTCTCAAATGGTTATTCCTACATCAATAAAAGAAAACATTCTCACCCTCTTCCATGATGCACCCCAAGATGGGCATCCAGGGCGAGATAGACGTCTAACAAAAATTAAACAAAAATATTATTGGAAATCTATGAGGATCGACATGGAGCATCACATTGCAAAAAGTATATCTTGTGCAAAACACAAGGGAGCAGCGATGGATCCCGCTCCAATCTTAGAATACCCGACGCCGGAACGTCCATAGGATACAGTTGCGATCGATTTATTGCAACTACCAAAAAGCCATCAAGGCTCTAGTTACGTACTTGTCTGCGTTGACCATTTTTCCAGAATTGTGGTACTCGCATCATTGCAGAACAAGTCCGCCGAATCAGTGGCTCATGCACTAGTCACTCATCTAATCTGTCCTTTCTATACATCTAGGGTGATACTCTCGGATAACGGGGCAGAATTTAAGAATAAATTCTTAGCTGCTATATGTCAAAAATATACATTACACAAACTTTCACAACCGCCTACCATCCATCTTCAAATGGGTTGGTCGAGCGAGCGAATAAAAAATTCTTGAGATTCTCCGACATGTGGGGAATCCAATGCATAGTTCGTGTGAGGACTGGCTTCCACAGGTTGCAGCATCCATCACTGGAGCTATAAATAGCTTTACAGGCAAATCGCCATACTACATAATTTACGGTACCAATAAATGCTTACCATATGATTTACTAACAGGAATTCCAAAACCTGTGTGCAACATGGATGACTATGCCAAGAAACAAATCAATGGTTTCACGAGCATCCATGGAAAAGTACGAAAACACTAGCAGCCTCACGTGCTGAAATGATGTGTAAGCAACATAAAAAAGCTAAGCCTATAAAATTAGAAATAGGTGACAAAGTAATGATAAAAGCGCCTAAATTCACAGGTCAGTACGTGATTAGAGCGAAAGAACATGGAAACAAATTCCTAGTTGTTGAGCCAACGTCAAATGTTACAGATATAGTACATGTAGATAGGATGAAAAAAGTCAGCAGAGACTTAGTAGTAGGGTGTGTCAATTTAGGGGGTGAACTGGCTAAATTGAAAATCGAGTAATTTGGTAGCAATTTATTGTACTCTTTAAGCATGCAAAACAATATTCTGGCATAAATTTTTTTTTATAATAAGTCCTACCTACATCAAATGGATTTTTAAATGTACATATTTGTGAATTTATAACATAACCAGCGTTTGCACACATGTTACTGTTTCAAGTTTCAAATTATTATATTTTATTATCCGTAGTCTATTTGAAAGTAACCAATGCCTTCATACTCTCTTTGCTTTGGTTTCTTGTCATCAGTAGTCTGCTTGCTATTTGTGCTTTGATGTAACCTTCTCGCCTCTCGTGGCTGTAAACATGGCCCGCTGCTTCTGTGACCATTTTCACACATCTCTCCACACTTTGAGTGTGGGAAGGCCACTTCGGCACCTGCATTGGAGTCTCTTTAAGGTTTCTCAATTCTTGGCTAGTTACACTTGTTGTCAATGGTGGCTCTAAGACTTCCAAACTCAAGTCAACCAATTCTGACAATTTGGTGGCATTGACGTTTATTGGGGGAACTTTTCTTGAATGAAACGAACAGTCTCCCAACTGGTCGTCATCTATTAGCGTTCCTCTAATCTTTAGAATGACTTCTACAGCGTCGGTTCGGAGATTGGTACATTGACTGCAAAGCATTGCTTGCAAAACTGCTTCTGATCGAGCATACCAAGCGGACCTTCTTGCCACAGGTAACACGATGTCCCTCACTACCTTCCTCTGTGTTCTTAATAGCTGCAATTGAAACAAAAGGTGATTGGGCCCATCCACCCACATAGGATTAAGTTTCACACTAAACCACTGGGGAAGATAAACTCCAATAATAAATTCAACAATTAACCTCAAATTCTTCAGCACTTTGCCCTTCAATTCGTGTTTGGAAATCCAAATCCTGCAGAAACGAAGAGCTGTAGTTAACCAACGGCTGTGACTGACAGGTCCAATCTCCAAGAGAGCCAATAACTGAGGCACTTCTCCTGATCTTATTGCTTGGGCAATACGATAAGCATAGGATTGATCTGTGCTGAGATCTTTGATGACTCCTTCAGACAACGCCGGAAGGGGAGGGCCAACTTCGACCTTTGGAAAGGTTGTATTTATTTCTAGTTGTGTTGCTTCATCCAGCATGATGCCAAGGGGACCTGACCACTTGTTGTTGCTCTTTGTAGGACCATCAAGTTCCTGGATGAGATGACGAAGAGGTAGCTCGCCTGTATGTAAATCACATACAATCCAAACAAGTCTTCTTCCTAGTTTTTTCTCTAAATGCGTCATTACACCCCCCTGCCATCCGGTGTTCACTGCAGTTGAATCTCCACCAACAGCCTGCAGTGAACTGCCAAGTCCTCTCTCCTGAACCCAACATAAAATATGATCAGCAATGACCTCTGCATGTTTCTTCCCTTCTATTTCAGTTTCGGGAGCAAAGTGAAACAAAAACCGACCACCAGGCTCAGAACAGACAGAGTAGTGTTCTTCTTTGATGAGACCTGGAAACTTTCTGTTCACTCCCTCTACTTCTAGCAAAACTTTTGTGTCATCTATTCTTCCATCAAACAAAAGACAGGAGAGCCCTCCCTCGCTTAAATCTTTTTCATGCTGATCAGATATTTCCTTCATTATTTTTTCTTGTGCTCTTCTAATTTTATTATGATCTATCACCAAAGATACATCCTCTCGGCTGATGAGGCCTGCATCTATCCAAGCGGCAGTTGCAATTTCTGCAGCCTCACGAAGTCCAGCATGGTGGCGAATACTAGCTAAAGCAATGTTTGAAATATTTCTTGTGTTGTATTTCATTTTCTTTGGTAAAGGTTCAGATGGCTCTTTGGAACTATCATCTGATGTTGCTTCCTGTTCATCAGAAGAACTATCAAAGAAGTGATAAACATCTTGACACAGCTCTTCCTCTCTTTGGATGGCTTCTTCACTCTTCATTTCTTCTTTTGTTCCCTCTCTCGGATTTGTTCTCTCTTCTTGGCATTAGCAATCTGCTTCTTTGTTTCTGAATAATCTATTGAACCCATTTGCATACTTCCTTGGCCTTCTGCCTTTGTCCTCTGTGCCTTTATAAATTCAAGCTCTAAAGCAGGGATCTTCTTTTCACGAGGACAACCACAATCAATGTGGGAATTATTTTCTCTCTTACCTGAGTGAGAACAGTTGGATTCAGAACATAATTGTATGGAGCACTTGCAGGTCAAAATGTCAAACAGAGTATCAAGTGTGTGCAGAAATTCATTTTTCCTGGCCAAGTTTCCTTTACCATGTGATGTTTCAACTGCTTTGTGCCATAATTTCGTTAGTTTTAGCTCAATAGTTCGACACTGATTAATCACAGGTGGTTTGAATAGTGCATTTGCTTTTGTCCATTGATGCAGAAGAGGGACTATCATGTCATTTATGAGTTCTTTATCTGTATAGTTCCTTCTGTCCTTTGCATTTTTTTCTCGAAGGAGTAACCCTAATCTTAGCATGTCTCTCACTGTTGGAAGTTCTGATACAGGAAGCTCCTTCCCTTTACCAACTAGCAGGCTCAAGTGGGTTGACAACTGACTTCTTGTCTTAAATTTTGACATCTTCACACTATCTGACAAATAGAAAAATATTTCAATGTTTCATAATTCAATTGTTGTTTCAAAAAATATCAATTTGTTTATCAAAAATGCTGTAACAGAAATAACATAATAATTTCTTAGAACATAATGTTTTATACAATGATATAAGTAACTGCGACAATCAATATGCCCTACTTACAATAATTAAAATGTAGAATTCGTCTGGTAGAGTAGGTGCAAGTGCAATGAGAGCAAACCACCGTCTATGATATCTAGAAGGAGAGTGAGCCGGGCGCCTTATCCTCACGCTTGGTACAAGTCAAAGCAAGAATTAAACTGTCCCACACGGAGAGCCTGTTCATGTTCATGTTCTGACATGCATACTGTACACAAGCTATAGAACCATAAAATACTCCATAATCCATATGCTTACATGAGATTAGTTAATATCAAGTGAATAATTTTAATCAAGTCTCATTAATTTGTTGAAATACTGATATTTGAAACTTTAAGGTATAATTGATGTAGGTGAGGGTTATTTCAATTCATTTTTGTTTGCTAATCTCAAGTTTAGACATAAAGAGGCACAATATTTTGACTACCAAATTTGATTTTTAACATGTTGACAAAATTGACACACCCTACTTAGTAGGGACTCCTAATGTCAGTCAAGTACAGCCTACTTCAACTACAACAGTTGCTCAACAAAATATAACGATAGACAATACATTTCGTCAAAAACTACGATCAGCAACGACTAATCGTTAATTATCCTCGCCTATTTCAGACATGGCTTGGATATCACTACTACTGTTGGTCTGGAGTGTGGTGACAACAGCCGCCTCCCCAGCAGACGTCGTCAAACCCGGAGGCAGAGTTGCTCCACTAGGCAAAGTATTGGTAGTACAAGACGTTGTCATTATCAAATACGAGCTCCATGACTTAAAGCGCATGGCAGTGCATCTGAGGGCGGTAGCTGTCCTCATTGGAACAGCTATGCAAACCTTGCAAGATCTCGAACAACAATCTACATTCTCTACAACAATCCGTAGAACAGTTTACTCAAACAAGTAACCCATTTCGAGGGAAACCTCCCATTATCTCCTGAAGACATCGGGAAAAATGTACATTCTAAGCGACGTCAAAAACGTGGTCTGTTTAATTTTGTAGGTTTAATAAGGAACACCTTGTTTGGTACGGCAACTGCCAAAGATGTGGCCAAACTAGGAAATAAAATGAGTGCAGTTTCAGACGCGGTTAGGAAACAAAATAGGGCCATTGCACAGTCCTACAAGGCAATAAAAACTCTGACCTCTCATATGAAAGATATTGTTGAACGAACTAATAAACTAACACAAACGGTCGAGGGATTCATTCGGTCAGAATCTACACTGGAATGGCAACTCTGCTTATCTGAATACATGCATGCTGCTGAGGCCTCTGTACAATCTTTCATAGAAACCAGTAATAGGCTCATTGCTGAACTTGTAAATGCAGGGTTAGGACGTGTTGACGCACAGTTGTTGCCGGTTCGTCAACTAATGGCCGCGTTGCATTTTTCTGAAACTAATTATAATCTATCCCTTATTAGAAGCAACATTAACACACAGGGAAATACTAATACACATTCCACTAAAATCACCAGAAAAAAAATTTAATGCATGGAATTTGGAACCATTTCCTCTAAAAGCGAATGAGGGAATATTAATTCTGAACAAACAAACTGAACTAACAGTAGTATCAGAGGATTTTTCATTAGTTGCTGTGGCTAAGCATGAAGTCCTAAATCACTGTAAATCAACATTTTTGCATCTGCATGTTTGTCCGGCGTATGCTTTCACATTCATTCGGGCCGCGGAAGCTTCATGTGAATTAGCTCTGTTACAAACTAGTGCCTCTAGAGCTCTACAACACTGTGTATACACTTCAATACCACATAGATTAGTGTTTCACGCACATGTCAATAATGTGCAATATTTCTTTTTCTCGAATCAAACCAGTGTGATACTTATATGTCAGCATGTAGGCAAACATTTAATGGTAGAAGTTTATCATATTGCACTAGACTATTGTGAAATTAGCAGTAATGCAATCACAACCTTGCCCACTCGTCATCATCTTGCATTTGTCACAAATATTACTTCTGAGCTGATTCCCATACCATTTCCCTTAAATAAAAGTTTCAGAAATCCCCATATTGTTTCTGATAAGGTTAACCTGCTCTTATATTAATGAGACACAGTTTCCTGACTTACAGGATTCTCTTCCTTTATACTTATCTTCCGGTATAATCCTACCTGGTCTTATTATACCTACCATCATATTTATCAGTTCCTTGATTGTTATGATAATTTGTTACAGGAAGATTTCTTCTAGGTACACAATAGTTTCTAAGAAAACTTTCGGAAGGCATTGCAAAAACATATAAACGACGAAAAAGTTTAGCTAAGTACACCTTTTTGTAACAAGGTTAGGTACACCTAGGTTTTAATAGGTAAAGACATCGTTTGGACATGACCGAACGGTGTAACAGCACAATTTGTATTATATAAATATTTCCCCAAATGTATATTATCCATATATTCACCAAGTCATTTCCTCCATGGAGCGAACGAGGTCAAGCTGGGTCAGCGCCTCTCAGCAACAAAAATCTGACGCGCTTCCTTCGAGGCCTGCTTGACCTCCCTCTCTCCCTGGTGTGAGAGAGAGACAATCATATCACCTGTTACCCAGTGTACACCACTCTTATGTGTTCTCCTTTAAGTGCACTAAAAAACTTCCCTTAGTATAGAAGAGAAGGTACAATATACTCTCAACTGAACTCAGTCCCTGTGAAACTATATTTTTCTACAATAAAACAAAACCAACAAAGTGTTTACTTTAGCCCTGCCACTTATCAAATCAAGAACTAAAATATATATATATATATATATATATATATATATATATATATATATATATATATATATATATATATATATATATATATATATATGCTGATAACCACAAGGAAAGAAGAAAACACGAAGTTCCCAAGCGCTTTCGTGTAATTCACATCTTCAGGGGTGAGTACAGACTAAGGAGAAGTACAAAACAAAGTGTATATATACAGAGGAGGGTGGGATCAGGTCCACAATGTTCATTTATTAGGTAATGACCCTACTAATCCTTATAAAGCTCGGCAACGGTCGGTAGTCAGGTCAGAGGGTAAGGTGACCCAACCTTCTCACCTGGCTACAAATCTTCTTAATTACAAAATTGTCCAGTTTGTACATGCCATTACTCAAATTCATGTTGACTGCTTCGGTATGTTATATATATATATATATATATATATATATATATATATATATATATATATATATATATATATATATATATATATATATATATATATATATATATATATATATATTATGAAAATCCACAATGAAAACGTGGATAAGATAAATCTTGATAAAATCACACGGGAAAATGGAAACAACGGAGTACCTTAGGTTTCGTCTTTATTCAAGACATCTTCAGAGGCAACTGCATTACATGGACAGAGAGAGGCTTAAATATACAGGGTGACCTAAAAACATGAGGTCAGGTCAAAATGATGACATCCACTAATCCCCACACCAACACACACGTAGAGGAGCTTAAGAGAAGGGTGGTGACGTGACTAGTCAAGTCAGGTCAGAAAAAAGGGGACCCACAGAATAACTATCATACATCTAGATCAAAGGTTTGTAAAGCATTTTTAACCTTGGGCCACTGACAAATAAATTTATGTAACATATTATCAGTTTTGAACTGACCATCACTAAGGTTTATTGATTTTAATTCCTTAATCAAACTAGCTTCAACAAGAAGTCTTTCTGTGACACAAGATGATTTGAAAACTTCTAAGCTTTTTTCCCAAGCAATGGGGTGATTATTATTCCTAACATGAACGAACAAGGCACTGCTTTCAGATGCAGTTCTAATATTATACTTATGTTGTTTGATTCTGAGCTGCAGTGTTTTTCCTGTCTGACCTACATAATTACAATTACATTTGCTACATGGAATACAATAAACACTACCATTTACATTCAAACTTGGGCTATTCCTTATTAACATATTAGTAATGGTTGAGTCATAATTGAAAACAACATTAATATTTAGAAGCTTGAGGGACCGAACTAACGGGACAAATTCATTACGATAGGGCATAGTCAAAATATTCTTAAGTGTAGGAACTTGTCTGGTTTGAGAGGAATGAAAGGATTTTTTAGCCCTATTAAAACAACGATCAACAAACACAGAAGGGTACCCAAGTTTATGTGCAATAGAACGAATGTGTTTCAATTCATCGTCAATAAATTCAGAGTCACAAATACGCAGACATCTTAAGAACATAACAGAAAAAACTGACATTTTGGTAGACTCAAGGTGATTCGATAAAAAGTGAATGAAACTGTCTACCTGTGTGGGCTTTCTATATACCCACACAGGTAGACAGTTTCATTCACTTTTTATCGAATCACCTTGAGTCTACCAAAATGTCAGTTTTTTCTGTTATGTTCTTAAGATGTCTGCGTATTTGTGACTCTGAATTTATTGACGATGAATTGAAACACATTCGTTCTATTGCACATAAACTTGGGTACCCTTCCGTGTTTGTTGATCGTTGTTTTAATAGGGCTAAAAAATCCTTTCATTCCTCTCAAACCAGACAAGTTCCTACACTTAAGAATATTTTGACTCTGCCCTATCGTAATGAATTTGTCCCGTTAGTTCGGTCCCTCAAGCTTCTAAATATTAATGTTGTTTTCAATTATGACTCAACCATTACTAATATGTTAATAAGGAATAGCCCAAGTTTGAATGTAAATGGTAGTGTTTATTGTATTCCATGTAGCAAATGTAATTGTAATTATGTAGGTCAGACAGGAAAAACACTGCAGCTCAGAATCAAACAACATAAGTATAATATTAGAACTGCATCTGAAAGCAGTGCCTTGTTCGTTCATGTTAGGAATAATAATCACCCCATTGCTTGGGAAAAAAGCTTAGAAGTTTTCAAATCATCTTGTGTCACAGAAAGACTTCTTGTTGAAGCTAGTTTGATTAAGGAATTAAAATCAATAAACCTTAATGATGGTCAGTTCAAAACTGATAATATGTTACATAAATTTATTTGTTAGTGGCCCAAGGTTAAAAATGCTTTACAAACCTTTGATCTAGATGTATGATAGTTATTCTGTGGGTCCCCTTTTTTCTGACCTGACTTCACTAGTCACGTCACCACCCTTCTCTTAAGCTCCTCTACGTGTGTGTTGGTGTGGGGATTAGTGGATGTCATCATTTTGACCTGACCTCATGTTTTTAGGTCACCCTGTATATTTAAGCCTCTCTCTGTCCATGTAATGCAGTTGCCTTTGAAGATGTCTTGAATAAAGACGAAAGCTAAGGTACTCCGTTGTTTCCATTTTCCCGTGTGATTTTATCAAGATATATATATATATATATATGTATATATATATATATATATATATATATATATATATATATATATATATATATATATATATATATACATATATATATGCAAATATATCACTGTAAGTGCGCATGATCCAGGTATATACTGATAACCACAAGGAAAAAAGAAAACACAAAGTTCCCAAGGGCTTTCCTCTAATTCACATCTTCAGGGGTGAGTACAAACTAAGTAGAAGTGCAGAACAAGTTATATATACATATATATATACAGAGTAGGGTGAGATCA
>CAUDMG010002968.1:0-110000 GCA_958450375.1 Homarus gammarus | reverse complement strand
GTGAGCCAGTAGGGTGATGAGTGTGGGGTGAGCCAGTGGGGTGATGAGTGTGGGGTGAGCCAGTGGGGTGATGAGTGTGAGGTGAGCCAGTGGGGTGATGAGTGTGGGGTGAGCCAGTGGGGTGATGAGTGTGGGGTGAGCCAGTGGGGTGATGAGTGTGGGGTGAGCCAGTGGGGTGATGAGTGTGGGGTGAGCCAGTGGGGTGATGTGGGTACGAAGGCTTCATGTGTGTGTCATGCTATTTGCCCTACATAGTTTTTTCCCCTTGTTCTTTTGTTATGTTTACAGGTTATATAATTAATGTGCGTGTACCTATGTGTGTATTTATTTATTGTATGTATTTCTGTATGTATGTATTAAGGTGTGTATTTATTTATGTATGTATTAATGTATATGTGTGTATTTATCTGTGTTTACTTCTGTATGTATGTATGTATGTATTTATCCATGTATGTATTTTCTTTGTTTGATATTAAAAAGACCTGTGACAGATATAAAAACTCGTACATTTGTAAAGACACTTCAGTCAGTCAGTCAGTCAGTCAACAAATCGTGGTTCCTCAGCTTTAACTGTATGTATCACAGGATTAAGGTTACAGTTACATGTATCCACAATACAGTGGTTCCCGGGCTGCAATTTCACTCTGTTAATTTTCTCAAAACTAACAACGATTCAGCCTTCCTAGAACCACATTGAGGAATAAATAATTTTCAAATAATTCTAATTTTCATAGCCAGGAGAGGTTGCCAGTGTGGGGAGAGGTTGTCAGTGTGGGGGAGGTGTCAGTGATGGGGTGGTGTCAGTGATGGGGCGGTGTCAGTGTAAGGGTAGTGTCAGAGTGGGGGGGAAGGTGTCAGAGTGGGGGGAAGGTGTCAGAGTGGGATGGAGGTGTCAGTGTGGGGATAGTGTCAGTGTGGGGATAGTGTCAGTGTGGGGATAGTGTCAGTGTGGGGATAGTGTCAGTGTGGGGAAAGTGTCAGTGTGGGGATAGTGTCAGTGTGGGGATAGTGTCAGTGTAGGGAGGTGTCAGTGATAGGGGTGGTGTCAATGACGGGGTGGTGTCAATAAAGGGGTGGTGTCAATAATAGGGCGGTGTCAATAATGGGGTGGTGTCAATATGGGGTGGTGTCAATGATGGGGTGGTGTCAATGATGGGGTGGTGTCAGTGTGGGGTGGTGTCAATGATGGGGTGGTGTCAGTGCTGGGAGAGATGGTGCTGCTATCCTTTACCTAATATACTCTTAAGTGTGAATTTGTAATAGACATAGACTTTAAAGTTAACACCAAGATTTAACTTTGATGGATATGGATGTTAAACCAAGGATAATACGGTGATTTAACAAACCTGGATAATTGTTTTCACTCAAAGGTCAAAGGCCGCTCCATAACAAGAAAGGTTTACACACACTTAGTTCTACAGAAGAGTGGTGTCAGACCGTGGTGTCAGAGCGTAGTGGCAGGGCGTGGTGTCATAGCGTGGTGTCAGGAGGGTGGTGTCAGGAGGGTGGTGTCAGGAGTGTGGTGTCAGGAGGGTAGCATCAGGGCGTGGTGTCGTGGTGTCATGTAGTGGTGTCATGTCGTGGTGTCAGGGCGTGGGATCAAGGCGTGGCGTCAGGGCGTGGTGTCAGATCGTGGTGTCAGAGGATGGCGTCAGGGTCGTGGCCACAAAGCTGCTTGAATCTCTCTCCTCATCTCGTAATGGTCGTCAGGGTCGCTCATGCGCCACGGTACTAAAACAGCTGCTGGACGATCCTGACTCGGCGAAGTACCAACTACCAGCCGTCGTATAAGTAATGGGGATACGAGGCGATTAAGCAGGGAAGGGGTGAGGGGTGAGGAGAGTGTGGGGGTGAGGGGGGTGAGGGTGATGAGGGGGTGAGGGTGATGAGGGGGTGAGGGTGATAAGGGGGTGAGTGGATGAGGGGAGTGTGGGGGTGTGGGTGGGGAGGGGTATGGTGAATGGATGGGAGATGGATGAAGCGGATTGTAGGGGTGGGTATGGGGGTTATGGTCGGGTGGAGGGCGGCAGTGTGTGGCGGATGTGGCGGATGGGGGTTGGGTGGGAGGTGGAGCGGAGGTGGATGTGGATTAGATGAGGAGTGGATGGGGATGGATGTGGGTGTGGATGGGAGGTGGATAGGACGTGGATGGGGGTGGTATTACTTCAGGGTCTTCGTAAAGTCAGTCAGTCTTTGTCTGGTCTTACGAACACTGTGGGAAGGTTTATTTTAATTAACACACACACACACACACACACACACACACAACATAATTCCAGACTCATACTTTTGCCCCGCGATGATTTAAGGAGACTTGGGGTGGGAGGGGGGGGAGGATGGCGGGGGGAGGGGTCAAGGGGAGGGGGGAGCAGGAGGAGTGAGGGGAACATCATCATCTCTCCCATTATTTGTTTACCTGGAGACGAGGAATACTTAAATAATGTATAATTAATGACCTAAAATTAGTCTCGTATACAATTTACGTATGAGAATGTATTTAATCAAAGTTAATATTGTATTTGTTGTTGCTGTGATGTATTTTTTTCATTTTTTAACGTGCATTTACCTGATTGTTTTAACACGTTGATTTACACTAATTAAGCCTCCCCCCCCGTAGTGGCTCTCCTCTCTGTTATGTTCCTGTACTGGAAACATCACATACGCCAAGAACCTGTACTGGAAACATCACATACGCCAAGAATCTGTACTAGAAACATCACATACGCCAAGAACCTGTACTGGAAACATCACATACGCCAAGAACCTGTTTTGGAAACATCACATACGCCAATAACGTGTACTGGAAACATCACATACGCCAAGAACCTGTATTGGAAACATCACATACGCCAATAACGTGTACTGGAAACATCACATACGCCAAGAACCTGTACTGGAAACATCACATACGCCAAGAACCTGTATTGGAAACATCACATACGCCAATAACGTGCACTGGAAACATCATATACGCCAAGAACCTGTACTGGAAACATCACATACGCCAAGAACCTGTACTGGAAACATCACATACGCCAAGAACCTGTACTGGAAACATCACATACGCCTAGAACCGGGTACTGGAAACATCACATACGCCAAGAACCTGTATTGGAAACATCACATACGCCAATAACGTGTACTGGAAACATCACATACGCCAAGAACCTGTACTGGAAACATCACATACGCCAAGAACCTGTATTGGAAACATCACATACGCCAATAACGTGTACTGGAAACATCACATACGCCAAGAACCTGTATTGGAAACATCACATACGCCTAGAACCGGGTACTCACTTAGCCTGGAGATCTTGAAGGCGTCGACGGTGCTGATAAGGTCAACGTAAGCATGGAGTCTCCTGGCGGTGGAGTTCTGGTTGTACTGGTTGAGGGCGTGAAGGAAGGCGCTCTGGATCTCCCGGGAGTCGCTGTAGAATATGGCCCCTGGAGGAGGAGGAAAAGTGGGTGTTAGTTCCTTGTTCGAGGTTGAGGTCAGGGTATGGGTAAGAGTGGGGTAGGAGTGAGAGGGGTAGGAGTGAGAGAGGTTGGAGTGAGTGGGGTAGGAGTGAGAGGGGTAGGAGTGAGAGGGGTAGGGGCGAGAGGGGTTGGAGTGAGAGGGGTTGGAGTGAGAGGGATAGGAGTGGGAGGGGTAGGAGTGGGAGGGGTAGGAGTGAGAGGGGTAGGAGTGAGAGAGGTTGGAGTGAGTGGGGTAGGAGTGAGAGGGGTTGGAGTGAGAGGGGTTGGGGTGAGAGGGGTAGGAGTGAGAGGGGTTGGAGTGAGTGGGGTAGGAGGGAGAGGGGTAGGAGTGAGAGGGTAGGAGTGAGAGGGGTAGGAGTGAGTGGGGTAGAAGTGAGAGGGGTAGGAGTGAGAGGGGTAGGAGTGAGAGGGGTTGGAGTGAGAGGGGTTGGAGTGAGAGGGGTTGGAGTGAGAGGGGTAGGAGTGAGATGGGTAGGAGTGAGAGGGGTTGGAGTGAGAGGGGTAGGAGTGAGAGGGGTAGGAGTGAGAGGGGGAGAGTGAGAGGGGTTGGAGTTAGAGGGATTGGAGTGAGAGGGATAAGAGTGAGAGGGGTTGGAGTGAGAGGGGTAGGAGTGAGAGGGGGAGAGTGAGAGGGGTTGGAGTTAGAGGGGTTGGAGTGAGAGGGGTAGGAGTGAGAGGGGTTGGAGTGAGAGGGGTAGGAGTGAGAGAGGTTGGAGTAAGAGGGGTAGGAGTTAGAGGGGTTGGAGTGAGAGGGGTTGGAGTGAGAGGGGATGGAGTGAGAGGGGTTGGAGTGAGAGGGGTAGGAGTGAGAGGGGGAGAGTGAGAGGGGTTGGAGCTAGAGGGGTTGGAGTGAGAGGGGTAGGAGTGAGAGGGGTTGGAGTGAGAGGGGTAGGAGTGAGAGGGGTAGGAGTGAGAGGGGGAGAGTGAGAGGGGTTGGAGTTAGAGAGGTTGGAGTGAGAGGGGTAGGAGTGAGAGGGGTTGGAGTGAGAGGGGTTGGAGTGAGAGGGGTTGGAGTGAGAGGGGTAGGAGTGAGAGGGGTTGGAGTGAGAGGGGTAGGAGTGAGAGGGGTTGGAGTGAGAGGGGTTGGAGTGAGAGGGGATGGAGTGAGAGGGGTTGGAGTGAGAGGGGTAGGAGTGAGAGGGGTAGGAGTGAGAGGGGTAGGAGTGAGAGGGGGAGAGTGAGAGGGGTTGGAGTTAGAGGGGTTGGAGTTAGAGGGATTTGAGTGAGAGGGGTTGGAGTTAGAGGGGTTGGAGTGAGAGGGGTAGGAGTGAGAGGGGTTGGAGTAAGAGGGGTAGGAGTGAGAGTGGTTGGAGTGAGAGGGGTTGGAGTTAGAGGGGTTGGAGTGAGAGGGGTAGGAGTGAGAGGGGTAAAGTGAGAGGGAGAGGGTGGTATAGGCAGGTGAACAATAAAATACAGACAATATTTGCAGTTCCGTCGAGGGAAGCCATCTTAGGGACGCCCTAGTGGTATTAACTACTGTACCAATCATGTCTTAACATCCTCTCTGTGGTGATATAATATTACCAGTTAACTGCCACCACGGCTGTTACCCTCACGGTGATTGTGTGGTGTGACGTCAATCTGAAGGTGTTTGTTGACCATTGAGTAATTATGAAGGTTAGTCTGATTGTCTTACAGTTGTGTCTCTTACCAACAAGAAAGAAAGAAAGAAAGGAAGGTACCAGAGCAACCACTGAGTACCTTACTTTCGGAACTCATATTATCACGGCAGCTGGAGGAGGAAGGTGGGAAGATTGAGGAAGAAGCAAGGAAGGAAGGAAGAGGGAGGAAGGAGGGAGGAAAATGGAGGAAGGAAGTGGGAGGGAAGAATGGAAAAGGAGGGAAGAGGAAGGAAGGAAGGAAGAGGGAGGAAGAAGCAAGGAAGGAAGGAAGGAGGGAGGAAAATGGAGGAAGGAAGTGGGAGGGAAGAATGGAAAAGGAGGGAAGAGGAAGGAAGGAAGGTGGTGTGAGTGAAGAGGCAGAAAGGCTAAAGGAGGGGTAACGGGGTGGGAGGGCTAGAGGAAGGAGGAAGTGAGGAGACTATAAAATCTTTCCCCCTTCCTTATCTCATCTATACTACCATCTCTATAGCTATACCACCCATCTCCTTATATACGTCACCCATTTCCTATATATACACCACCCTACTCCTGGTTTAAGCCCTTTCAGCTCCCCCACCCCCCACTCCCCACCTCCCCACCCTCTCCCCTCCTAGTTTCTCTCCTCCTCCCCTCCTTTTCCCTCCCTCCTTCCCTCCTCTTCCCTCCATCAGTTGGGAATATTGAAGATTTCCAGGGTCTTGTGGTGGGGGTCAACTCCATGCAAGAAAGGCAGGGTTTTTTTCTTCACAATTTGGATATTTTCTGGTGTTGTTTTGTCCAAAGAAACCCGGGCCCGGTTTGTATCCCTTCAGTGAGCTGCTTTGTTGTATGTTGTCGTCAGTGATATGTTTAAGTATACTTTTGGTTTGGTTATCATACTGGATGTGGATATACTGTATATTCTTTGTCTGTCTGTCTGTCTGTCTGTCTGACTCTTTTGGTGTATATACACATTGAAATATACTCGTCTTATCTCACCGCCTAATGTATGTTGAAATACGAGTATACGCATTCCATTATATAGTATACTTATTATTCTTATGTAAATCACGTTCACTATATCGTGTAGTGACGTAAAACACACACACACACTTGTCAACCGTCAGTGAGACAGGACGTGCCCCGAAGGCGCTCACGGTTTTAGCAGCCAGGCCGAGTCTGTTTGGCCCTGCCACTCCCCCTGCTATACCCCAACGCCCTACCAGCCTTACTACACCAGGATCGATTCAGCAAAACATTCTAGTGATTAGTGAACGATTGATTACGGAGCAGTGCAATAAGTGATTACCATACAGTGCTCGATAGTGCACCCCAAGGAAAAGTCAGACAGTGGGCACTTTATCGGTCACCTTTAAAGTGCCAGTGACAAGGACCACCGCGGTGTTTACATATATCGTGAAAACTGTGTCGGCGACCCCAAGCACCAAGGACAAAGACCCACGGTCTTTACGACTGACAAATATTAACAGATGTCTACCAGTGTCAGTGGCCCTCAAAGTGCCGTCAGTGACAAACACTTCCGTCCGCCCACAACAGATTTCAACAGATGGCCACTAATCACTTACTCCCGACGCACTCTGTACCATCTAAAGCGTGGGAACGGTTATCCTGGTGGCAGTGTTATCGCGCTACTCAAGTCACTGAACATATTCCACGCGCGGAGCCGTAGACAAGGCCGTCATGCACATAAGCCCATTAGAACCGTAACCTCCACTAGGAAACCGGAGAAACCCATCCCTGACAGATCATACCACCACACTGAAGTTCCACGTATATGGTATGATCTCCCGTCTTTACTGCTATCCAACGTCACTTCCCTAGCTAACAAGTTCGACGAGCTGGCAACTACAGTCAGGTCAACCGCCGCGAGCGTCGTTGCCATATGTGAGGCTTGGCAAATTGTGCCTGAAACGTGTCATATTGAGGGATATCAACTCTTTCATCACCTTCGTTCACAAAGACGCGGAGGGGGCGTTGCCCTCTTCTGTCAAGATGACCTACGCCCGTCACGCCTGGATGTTCAAGTCCCAGCAGATGTGGAAGCATTATGGGTACGTGTCGCGCTATGGGCCCACCCACGCAACACTGCTTCCATTATAATCTGTGTGGCATACCATCCGCCTCGATCACCCACCAGAGACACTCTTATCAATCATCTCATCACCACCTCAGAGTTAGGTACCCATGTGCCAAGTTAGAATTATGTGGGGATTTAAATGAAATTGACACCACTGATATCCAGGACCAGCTATCACTATCACAAGTTGTGACCTTCCCCACACACGGTCAAAATACCCTTGACCTTATCTTAACTGACTTAGCGGACCAGTACCAACCACCTCAACCAATGCCTCCTATCGGGTGTAGCACACACTTATCAGTGCTCTGGTCCCCAGCTGCCACTCCCACTCAAGTACAGAGACCCTACATCAAGACCTATAGGCCGATTACTGACTCTGCAGTGCGCCTCTTCGGGCAGTGGATAGTTCACCATCCCTGGACTGAAGTACTTAGCATGGATGACGTGGAAACCAAATGGATAAATTATACCAACACCACCACGGAAGCTCACCACCACTTCTTCCCCGAAAAATCCGTCAGATCTCACCCAGCTGACTTGCCCTGGATCACACCTTGGATCAAAAGACTTATGCAACAGAGAGACAGAGCCTTTCATCTCAATGACCACATCCGCTACAGGTCACTTCGCAACCGAGTCATCCGCGAAATACGCACTGCAAAGAAGTCCCACTACCCAACCAAATTACAACACCTGAAGCCGACCAACATCAGTCAATGGTATGGTAAGCTTAAAGAACTCTGTGGACTAAACAATAAGACACACCCCCTCCCCTTCCTTAGCCATCTCACTAGTGTTGATGCAGCTGAGCAAACAAATAACCATTTCGTTACTATATGCCAGACGCTCCCACGGCTTGACACAGCCACTCTCCCTGCTTACCTACCAGCCCCCCTTCCCACTGACTTAGTAGAAGAATTTGACGTAGCAAAACGCCTGGACAAACTAAAATTAAAACGCTCTACCACCCCCATTGACTTACCAATGAAACTCTTCAAGGAGTTCTCCCCGGAGCTTGCTAAACCCCTCTGCTCCATCATCAATGCTTCTCTCAGTCAAGCCAAATGCCCAGCTGACTGGAAGACCTCTTATGTATCACCAGTGCCCAAGTCAACCAGCCCACAATCCTTAAATCAGCTACGACCTATTGCAATCACCCCAATACCCAGCCTAATCTGTGAAAGTTTTGTGTTCGACTGGGCTTATGCTGATATTGCAGGAGTCGTAGACCCTCAGCAATTTGGCAACATGAAAACTTCCTCCACCACTCACTGTCTTGTCAGCTTTCTCGATTACATATACCGCCATCTCGAGAAACGAAAAACGTCTGTAGCTGTCGCCTTCATTGATTTCACTAAAGCGTTCGACCTAGTCGACCACAATATAATCATCAACAAAGCTATTGACCTCGGGCTTCGAAGAAGCCTCATACCATGGCTTACAGACTTCCTCAGTGACCGACGCCAAGCTGTACGCTTCCGAGGGGCTGTCTCCACCTTTCAGTCACTCACCTGTGGCGTCCCCCAAGGCACCAAGATGGGACCACTCTGCTTCCTTATGCTCATCAATGATGCCCTAAGAGAAACCCCTGCTCGCTGGAAATATGTCGACGACTCCACCATTGGGATCAGCGTCAACAATTCTGCTCCCAACTATACCGCCCTTCAGGATTTATTGAACAGTCTCCAAAACGGGGCCACCAACAACCATGTCACCATCAACCATACCAAGACCATGGTTATGCACATCAACCTCTCCTCCGACATTGTCCCACCTCCTTCCATTACTCTAGGTCCGAACACACTCCAGGTTGTAGATTCCACGAAGCTCCTCGGCGTCACCATAGACAGCAAACTAAATTGGAAACCACACGTCAATGAAGTTGTCAAATCCTCCAGTTTCCGTCTCCACCTCCTCCGCCGACTCAAGTCCCTCGGAGTTCCTGCACACGAGCTCCTCAGTGTTTACACAACATTCATACTTCCCAAGCTCACCTACGCCTCCCCCACCTGGTCTTCCTCCCTAAATGCCACACAACGTAAACACCTAGAAAAAGTGCAAAAGAGGGCATGCAAGATTATTCTCTCCCCCTCCTACTCCACATATCAAGAAGCGCTCAACACACTGACCCTTTCGACTCTCACTGACCATCACCACGACCTCATCTGCAAATTTGGTAAGAAGCTTCTACACCATCCCCGACACCGGCTCCTACTACCACCTGAGATCCCTTGTCCGAGAATTGCTGTTCGACACCACAACCGCATCCAGCCCATACGTGCACGAACTGATCGCTATAAGAACAGCCCAGTCCCAACCATTGTAAAAATTATCAATAACTTGTAATACTGTAACACTGTCACTATGTTGAAATGAACTGTAGTTTGAGCTTTTCCCCATCTAAGTTATTATATGTCTTATTTGTGTCACTTATGTTACTTGTATATTATTTGTAATTCGTAACCCATTCCCCAAATATGTAACTGTATATTTTCAGCCTTCTGGCTGCCAAGCTCTTTCAATAAACCGTTAATTATTATTATTATTATTATTATTACACACAGTAAACTTTAAAAGAAAAAAAATACTTCTTAATTTCTAACAATTTTGAGTGTTTGTGTTGACTGACTCGGAAATAGTTGGTTGTTATAATTATGATGTAATTAAGTGATTGATGATTGATACAACACCTGGTTGATGGGTTGTATTAAATTATTGGTTGATGGAAGATTAGAAAAGCTTATAGTTGATGAGATAATACAACTGATTGGACGAAAGAGATTACAAAAGATTATAATTATTAATAAATGATAAAAAATTTAATCAATGCATGATACCAAACACCCATTTCATAGACGATACAAAACAACAGGTCAACTAAAAAAAGAACAAAAAACAATCGTTACTTTGACGTAAACACACCAATTAATGAACTTGCCGACACAACTTCAGCTGAATAACAAAACTCATTGGGAACCCTGACGAAGTTTAGCAGCGAGCACTTGTTACAGAAACCATAGACCACCTCCCCCCTTCCCCCCCTCTCTCCTACCTTCCCCCTCACCCATCCCCTCCCCCCTTCTCTGAACTCTGGGTAAACTTCAGACCGGCACAACATTTACGCTTGGTTGATTCTCTGCCATGTTGGTCGTCTTTGTAGAGTTCGGGTGATGTTTGTGTCAGTGATGCTGTTTTGGCCCATCGACTCATTGGTTCTCAGGAAGGAAGGAAGAAAGAAGAGTGGTGATGAATGATTCTGGTAGTGTATGCTTTTAGGGTTTCGTTGTCCTTGTTGTTGTGATAAAATGGGAGTTATTAAGAAGCAAGGACGTTTTACACACACACACACACACACACACACTCTTGCTTCAATATTAATCATTCTCTGTCCATCTCCATCTGTCAACAAGAGGCCTCACCCTCCCCTAGATAACCCCATCTCAATATCCTGCCAGCTGGGTCATTTACATCATCTGGCTCCACTCCCCTAAACCAGCTGGCTCTAATCCTCTACACCAGCTGGCACTAATCCTCTACACCAGCTGGCACTAATCTTCTACACCAGCTGGCACTAATCTTCTACACCAGCTGGCTCTAATCCTCTACACCAGCTGGCTCTAATCCTCTACACCAGCTGGCACTAATCTTCTACACCAGCTGGCTCTAATCCTCTACACCAGCTGGCTCTAATTCTCTACACCAGCTGGCTCTAATCCTCTACACCATCTAGCTCTAGTCTTCTGCACCATCTGGCTCTAATCGTCTACACCAGCTGGCTTTAGATCGCTTGCTACAACTACTGTTTATTATCTGGCAAAGCTCGTTAGTGTGCCCCTTCAAGCCAGCTGTCTCTCCCCTTGGCTTGAGCTAGCCATATGTCTTGAACCAGCTGTGTGTGTCCGGCTAATTTTAGTTGTCTCCATATCTTTAACTTTAACATATTATTTACGGTGTGTGTGTGTGTGTGAGTGAGTGAGTGAGTGAGCGAGCGAGCGAGTGAGTGAGTGAGTGAGTGAGTGTGTGTGTTTGTTTCTAAATCTCTCCTTCTCCCTTACACGACTATCCTTTTTCCTTTTGTATTCCCCCTTACCTTTCTACAAGCTTTCCTCTCTATCTCTCTCTCTCTCACTCTCTCTCTCTCACCAGTCGAAACTCCTCACGTCTCCTTTCACTCAGCCTTTCTTCTTCCTCTGTTTCTCTTTCACTTTTTTATTCATTCTCCTTGTTTCTCCTCTGTTCTGACTCCTGTAAATATCTTCACCTCTCTCTCTCTCTCTCTCCACTGGTCGGACACACAGTATCTAAAGATCCCTCCTCCTCCTCCTGGTCAGTAATGGTAAGAGCCACCATCAGGACTTAGTTCCTGAGCACTGGATGGACCTTAAGTCTCTCCTGATGTTTCTCATAACTACGGCAAGTCGACCATCACCACCCTCCTCCAGATGGTCATCCTCAAGAGAAGTCTGGAGGGACAGATGGTCCTCGATAGCTGGCGGCAGATGGCTAAAAGGCTCCCCATTGAGAAGATACAGCTGGTTGGGAACGAAATACTCTTTTCTTGAGGCAAGCACAGCTGGTGGAGAACGGCGGCCCGCTAGGTCCTGTAGGCAGATGGTAAAATATACTAGATGGCAGATGGCTATGTTGAATTAAAGTTGGTTGGGAAGTGGAGGATTTTTGACACACACACACACACACATACAGGTAGTATATATATATATATATATATATATATATATATATATATATATATATATATATATATATATATATATATAGGCCTATACAGCATATATATATATTTATAAATATATATATATATATATATATATATATATATATATATATATATATATATATATATATATATATATATATTTATATATATATATATATATTTATAAATATATATATATATTTATAAATATATATATATATTATAAATATATATATATATTATAAATATATATATATTTATAAATATATATATATATTTATAAATATATATATATATTTATAAATATATATATATGTAATATTCAGAAATTTCAGAGTAATTTCGAATGCCCCGCCATTAGCGGTACTGAGCGTTCAAGGTCGTCTGAGGGAAGAGAGCGCTCCCCGCACATAGTGGGAGATTGCGGAACTAGGCCTATATGATATTAAATGTAATTTACCGGATTAATAATGATGCGATTCATGAAGTTAAGGGACTATTATTGAATTTGAAATTATTATAGATCGTTTAGCAGTCTGAATAATGTTAAAGGGTGTCCCAAGGAGTTATTAGTTAGGCGGAAAATAGGTCACGTAGGCCTAAGCTAACGCCTTGAGAGGACACGAAGCGGCCTCTCTCTCAGTCCCGGATAGCACTCACACAAACAAGACGTCTCTGCGCGTCTGTCCCAGAAATAGTCACGTGGCCTAGTCACCTGTGCTGAAATATTGCAGTATAACAAGTAAGTCTCATTCGATCTCAGACAGGGTTAGATAGGGCAGTGATAAAGTAAACTAGAGCTAACAGTGAGTTCATTTCAGGGTTTCCGTGAGAACCCACTTGACTGAAGTTGACTGGAGTTGACCTGAGATTGACTGCCGTTTGAGACTGCCGTTGAGGATTGAGGGTGGCGATTGTCGCCATTGGACCGATCAAAGTAGGCCTGTCACTGTTTAGCGGGGTAGCAAAGGATCTCTTGAGTGAACGAGTGCTCCCGACAACTAAACGACACGGGACGCTAAAGCTTCTCTCAACTGTACAAGGTCTGATTGGCTCACTCCCGTCCGCTTTATGGACGCACTGGGAGTACACTGAGGCTATCTGAGTAGACTAATGGTCACACACTGAGACCGTGAGTCTAGGTCTCTAGGAGATACCTGGAGGAACATTTTCCCTCCCTTATTACGGGTGTAATTTAATAGTTTCTAGATAATTTTGATAATATTGTTTTGAATGTTTGTGCCATCAAGTGGAACCAGAGTGATACTGTGATTTGATTCTTTTAATGCCTCTGATTGTTCTTCATAATTCTGATCTCAGGTATAACCTTGTTCCCCAGAGTAGTGGTTAGGTTAGGTTAGGAAGTGTGCATCTGTTGGGGTGCTATAAATTTGGTTGAGTGCCCTTAAGGCCTATTCATTGTGGAGTATTTAATTTCATATTTTATTACCATTTCCTTAGTGACTGATATAATTTTGTTGAGTGCCCTTAAGGCCTATTCATTGTAGAGTATTTAATTTCATGCTTTATTACCATTTCCTCAGTGACTGATATAATTTTGTTGAGTGCCCTTAAGGCCTATTCATTGTAGAGTATTTAATTTCTCATTTTTATTACCATTCCTCAGTGACATATAATTTTGTTGAGTGCCCTTAAGGCCTATTCATTGTAGAGTAGTTAATATCTTTTTTTGGTACCTAAGTGACTGATATTATTGTGTGAAAGCCTTTAAGGCCTGTTTCATGTGTGCACGGAACAGTTCTTATTACTTCAAATTTATTGTTGCCTGAGGTTCTAATAATTTTTATATCATGTATAACTTTTATTCCCCAGAGTAGTGTTTTAAGTTCAAGTTAAGAGGTGCGCATACTGGTGTACCATTATTGGATTGTGTTTGTAGTGTTGGAGGGAACATAAGTGTCTAAATGTAACAGTGTGTCTCATTCATCCCAGTCACAGATGCTATCCTTCCACGGGTCACGGACAATTTATTTTGTTTAGTAGTTTTAAGTGTTCTTGTGCTGGTTCGGGATTTTTCTCAAAGGGGCGCTTCCACTGCCATTACCATCTATTAATTTTAAATAAACCCCAAGTCAAGTGAGAAATTAAAGTCCAGTAAATTCCGACCGGTTACAAATAAATATATATATATATTTATAAATATATATATATATATATATATATATATATATATATATATATACATATATATATATATATATATATATATATATATATATATATATACATACATACATATATATATATATATATATACATACATATATATATCATGTAGATCCACAATGAAAACGTGGATAAGATAAATCTTGATAAAATCACACGGGAAAAGGGAAACAACGGAGCACCTTAGCTTTCGTCTTTATTGAAGACATCTTCAGAGGCAACGGGAGATGTCTTGAATAAAGACGAAAGCTCAGGTGCTCCGTTGTTTCCCTTTTCCCGTGTGATTTTATCAATATATATATATATATATATATATATATATATATATATATATATATATATATATATTTATAAATATATATATATATATATATGTAACCGGTCGGAATTTACTGGACTTTAATTTCTCACTTGACTTGGGGTTTATTAAAAATTAATAGATGGTGATGGCAGTGGAAGCGCCCCTTTGAGAAAAATCCCGAACCAGCACAAGAACACTTAAAACTACTAAACAAATAAATTGTCCGTGACCCGTGGAAGGATAGCGTCTGTGACTGGGATGAATGAGACACACTGTAAAATTTAGACACTTATATTCCCTCCAACACTACAAACACAATCAAATAATGGTACACCAGTATGCGCACCTCTTAACTTGAACTTAAACACTTCTCTGGGAAATAAAAGTTATACAGGATCTAGAAATTATTAGAAACTCAGGCAACAATAAATTTGGAGTATTAAGAAATGTTGCTTGCACAATGAACAGGCCTTAAGGGCACTCAACAAAATTATATCAGTCACTGAGGAAATGGTAATAAAATTTAAGAAATTAAGTACTCTACAATGACTAGGCCTTAAGGGCACTCAACAAAATTATAGCACCCCAACAGATGCACACTTCCTAACCTAACCTAACCACTACTCTGGGGAACAAGGTTATACCTGAGATCAGAATTATGAAGAACAATCAGAGGCATTAAAAGAATCAAATCACAGTATCACTCTGGTTCCACTTGATGGCACAAACATTCAAAACAATATTATCAAAATTATCTAGAAACTATTAAACTACACCCGTAATAAGGGAGGGAAAATGTTCCTCTAGGTATCTCCTAGAGACCTAGACTCACGGTCTCAGTGTGTGACCCTTAGTCTACTCAGATAGCCTCAGTGTACTCCCAGTGCGTCCATAAAGCGGAAGGGAGTGAGCCAATCAGACCTTGTACAGTTGAGAGAAGCTTTAGCTTCCCGTTAGCAAGAGGGTTTCACTAGCAGCTCGGGACATGTGGTGGTGTGCCCGGAGTGGTAAGAAATGATCACCCACTGCTGATGCTGGTCCCGTGCCGTTTTAGTTGTCGGGAGCACTCGTTCACTCAAGAGATCCCTTGCTACCCCGCTGAACAGTGACAGACCTACTTTGATCGGCCCAATGGCGACAATCGCCACCCTCAATCATCAACGGCAGTCTCAAACGGCAGTCAATCTCGCGCAGTCAACTCCAGTCAAGTGGGTTCTGACGGAAACCCTGAAATGAACTCACTGTTAGCTCTAGTTTACTTTATCACTGCCCTATCTAACCCTGTCTGAGATCGAATGAGACTTACTTGTTATACTGCAATAATGCAGCACGGTGACTAGGCCACGTGACTATTTCTGGGACAGACGCGCAGGGACGTCTTGTTTGTGTGAGTGCTCTCCGGGACTGAGAGAGAGGCTGGGTCGCGTCCGCTCAAGGCGTTAGCTTAGGTCTACGTGACATATTTTCCGCCTAACTAATAACTCCTTGGGACACTCGTAACATTATTCAGACTGCTAAATGATCTATAATAATTTAAAATTCAATAATAGTCCCTTACTTCATGAATCGCATCATTATTAAATCGGTAAACTACATTCAATATCATATAGGCCTAGTTCCACCATCTCTCGCTATGAGCAGGAAGCGCTCTCTCCCCTCCCATGACCTTGAACGCTCAGTGTTGCCAATGGCGGGGCATTCGAAATTACTCTGAAATTTCTGAATATTACATATATATATACATATATATATATATATATATATATATATATATATATATATATATATATATATATATATATATATATAGAAAAGACGCAAATTATTACTCCATTAGAAATTACTACAGACATTAAATTAGCGTCGTCGTAAATTAGTTCCCTCTAATTAATTATCTGATGACATGATAATCTCTGTTGTATAATATGTGAAGAGTAATTTGCCCCCCAACACAAATCTTGATAATCACATGACCTCAATAATTCTGCTCTAATATCCAATCTTCTACGAAATTTTATCTCTGCATCTCAATAATTCTACAAAAATCATTACAAAATAATCCTGACTCTTTCCCCGGGCATCTAACCCCCAACTAATCTGTGATAATCTCTTTGACTTCAATGGTTTTACTTAATCACCAAAAACAAAACAATTATATTTTCCTATATTAACCCAGGCACCTAATCATTGTAATTATCTGTAATAATTCCAATCCAGGGGTCATAGTAATTCCCATATAATTCTCATACGTGCATAAAAGGTCAGAGGTCACGAGTTTCTCATAATTTATCTATCTTCAAACACCGATTAATTATTTTGGTGTTTTATCATTAACTCTCTTTATCGTGAGAGAAGGAAGGAAGGAAGGAAAGAAGGAAGGTGGGGTGGGTGGGTGAAGGGATGGTGGGTGGTGGATAGATGGAAAGAGGTCGGGTTGGATGGATGGGGGATGGGGGGTTGGAGGGTAGGATGAGAGGAAGAAGAGAAAGAAAGAGAGAGAGAGAGAGAGAGAGAGAGAGAGAGAGAGAGAGAGAGAGAGAGAGAGAGAGAGAGAGAGAGTTTCATACTAAAGATAAGAAAGGAGGGAAAAGAAGGAAATAAAGTGAAAATAAAATGGACTAAAGAGAAGGCAAAGAAGAATAAAAAGAGTGGAGAGAATAATTAAGAGACAGTGAGGAGGTGGAGAAGAAAAACTCTCCCCGAGAAGTAACACAAACACCTCACAGATGAACCTTAGTTAAAGCATCCAACTTGAATCGTCTCTCTGTTTGTCGCCGAGGAACATCCGTGTATTCCTCGGGGGATTTAAAACTCATTCAAAAACTTGTCACAAATGCATAGAAAGTCCATCAGGGTAGAAGACATCAGCTGTGAACTTTTCCAACCTGGTAAGAATGAGTGTTTCTCTTGTTTTATGAGTGTGTGTAATAATAATAATAATAGTAATTAACGGTTCATTGAAAGAGCTTGGCAGCCAGAAGGCTGAAAATATACAGTTACATATTTGGGGAATGGGTTTCGAATTACAAATAATATACAAGTAACATAAGTGACACAAATAAGACATATAATAACTAGATGGGGAAAAGCTCAAACTACAGTTCATTTCAACATAGTGACAGTGTAAGGAGCAGTGTTTACTGGGAGTGAATACACTGATTTATTACAAGTTGTTGATAATTTTTACAATGGTTGGGACTGGGCTGTTCTTATAGCGATCAGTTCGTGCACGTATGGGCTGGATGCGGTTGTGGTGTCGAACAGCAATTCTCGGACTAGGGATCTCAGGTGGTAGTAGGAGCCGGTGTCGGGGATGGTGTAGAAGCTTCTTACCAAATTTGCAGATGAGGTCGTGGTGATGGTCAGTGAGAGTCGAAAGGGTCAGTGTGTTGAGCGCTTCTTGATATGTGGAGTAGGAGGGGGAGAGAATAATCTTGCATGCCCTCTTTTGCACTTTTTTTAGGTGTTTACGTTGTGTGGCATTTAGGGAGGAAGACCAGGTGGGGGAGGCATAGGTGAGCTTGGGAAGTATGAATGTTGTGTAAACACTGAGGAGCTCGGGTGCAGGAACTCTGAGGGACTTGAGTCGGCGGAGGAGGTGGAGACGGAAACTGGAGGATTTGACAACTTCACTGACGTGTGGTTTCCAATTTAGTTTGTTGTCTATGGTGACGCCGAGGAGCTTCGTGGAATCTACAACCTGGAGTGTGTTCGGACCTAGAGTAATGGAAGGAGGTGGGTGTGTGTGTGTGTGTGTGTGTGTGCGTGCTTCTGTTGTATTATCTTTCAGTTTCGTCCTAATTTCCCTTAATATTTGATGATCTGTTTTCTCTTGTGTTTTCTCTTTCTGTTACTTCCATGATCTTTGTGCCAAACTTATCCCAGTCGATCGTTCCCACTGACACACACACAGCTCCCTTAACCTCACCCCAAATCACAAAACCAACCTCTCCTTTGGTCCAATCTACTGTACCCTGGACTTACAATTTCTATCAATATTTTCCCGCCTCGGTCATATCAGTCTCTTTTAACAATACCTATCTTACACCTCTTCCCGTCATCACAACTTGAATACATTCGGTCTTCAAACGTCTCTCGTGAAATTGTTATTCATGGTGGCGATTTCCGTGTGCATAATGCTGGTTGGTTTAGAGTTAAAGTGGGAGGAAACTGCGGAGGTATCAGACGAGGGCCTTGAGGGGTAACACCACACCCACTCACGCACATGGGGTAACTAGTGGTGATGCTCCTTTGCTGGTCATTTAGCCTTTCTTAAGCTTGGGTATTTCAGGAAGATAATTATGCACGTACCGTAGCTACTGATTAAATCTATTACTTACCTTAATCTTAACCTAATCTAATCATAACCAAACCTAACCTATAACTAAGCCAATATAGAATAACACAGATCCGTTCTCATTTTAATCAGTTTTTTGTCGACTTTAGCAACACACTGAACCACAGAACTGTTGATCCGTCCAACATCGACCCGACCTACACCGACCCAGTCTACAATGACACGACCTGCACTGACTTGACCTACACCGCTTCGATCTACAATGCCACGACTTGCACTGACACGACATACACCGACCCGACCTACAATGACACCCAGATGAACTGATTTGACCTACACTGACCCGACCTGCACTGACCCGACCTGCACTGACCCGACCTACACTAACTTAACCTACACCGACCCGACCTACATCGACCCGACATATAATAGGAACAGAAGAATGGAGGAAACTGCAACGGGCCTATTGATCCATACTAGGCAGCCCCGTTTACACCCAACCCCTATCCCTCATATATCCATCCAACCTATGTTTGAAGCTATCCACTCATCCCCTACTCTATTTCCAAACCAATGTTTACCTATCTCGCGCCTAAATCTAAATTTGTCTCATTTAAAACCACTGCTATGAGATCGCTCCTGTTTGGATAATTTGAGTACCTTTATTTAACCCTGACTTTCATTTATACACTTCTATCAGGTCGCCCCTCACTCTACGTCTCTCGACGGAGTGCAGATTAAGATGCTTTAACCTGTCTCTGTACTCAAGGTTCATAATGCCCGGGATTAGTCTCGTCATCCTCCTCTGAATGCTTTCTGGGGATTCTATATCCAGAGGTCTCGCATGACACGACCTACTCTCTCTCTCTCTCTCTCTCTAGGAATCTGATGTCTTGTAATCTGATCTTTAGGAATCCTTTGATTTACATCTACCGATTTGGAATCTGCCACCGACTTGCATAATCTACCGACTTAGAATGAGACACCGTCTTGGAATCAGCCACCGAGTTAGAATCTGCCCTCGACTGAAGAATGGACCTTGCGGTGATTGGTAGCGGACCGGGGCGGGAGGTACCGGTGACTGGTGGTGGGCCGGGGCGGGAGCTACCGGTGACTGGTGGCAGGCCGGGGCGGGAGGTACCTGTGACTGGTGGCAGGCCGGGGAGGGAGGTACCGGTGATGGACTCACATATCGTCTGGGGATAAGCCAAGCCTAATGATTCTTCTGAGCTTCGGTGATTTGCATGTGAACGCTTCCACACTCTTAAGTCCCCCCCCTCCTACCCCCCTCCCCACCTCCCGGTCGTGCATTCTGCCAACAACAAACAAACAAACTTTTCTTGTGAAGGAAAGACGCAAAAGACACGTTCTTATAGACACGTTCCTATAGAAGTATATCACTTTCTTGATAAGATAAACGCAAAATGACGTAAATATATTTCAGGTGTAACTAAACGATAGAGAAATGCCTTTGTGTTGTTTTATGCTTGAGGTATTTTTTTTCCAGTTAAAAAAATAAAAAAGGGAAAATTTGCAAACGTTCTTATGCTACAAGTTTCTCTTTCTTGTGAAGGTAAGAAATAACAAAAGTCTGGAAGAGTTTTTATGGTGCCCGAACATCTCGCTGCAAGAGAAAGCGAAAAAAAAGAAAGTCTCTGATATTCATATGCTAAAATATCTCTTTCGGATAAAGAGAGACGCAAGAGTTTTTTATGTTAAAAGTTTCTCTCGCATAAAGAGAAAACAGAAAAGAAAGTTTAACGTATTATAGATTACAAGCGTCTTTTGCAGATGGAGAAAGAAAAGAAACTTAAGAAAGAGACAGAAACCTAAATAGTTCTGTGTCTCGCAGATAGAGAAAGCAAAAATGAAAGTTTATAAGTAGTTTAGGTGATAAGCGCGTTTTGCAGTTAGGGAAAGCTGAAGGGAAATAATCTCTGTATTCTTCGCCAAAAACTACACTGTGGCTCCCAGAGAGAGAAAGCAAACGAACGATCTATACTTTCTTTTACATTATCGCTCCCACACAGAAAAAAAGTAAAAAGTTTACTTGTATTCTCATATAAACACAAAGTTTCTACATGTTATTATGGCAAAATTATATCAGAGAGAAAAAGTACAAAGTATATATGTATATGTATGCTAAAAGTATATCCTCACATGATATACATACCTCCAACATAGATCGAGAAAGGCAACACAGAAAATAAAACTTTCACCACATTCTTGCGAGTAAGTTTACAGGGACAACAGCCACTGTGTTGAACTTGGCTTTCAATCCGCCTTGAAAATGAGAAAGTCTTCCCTGAAGTAGAGTCATTCATTCTCTTTACTCAAAGAAAATGGGATTAGGTGCCTCAATCCCCCCATGCTTATTGAGTTGCCTTCTCTTATTCCTTCCTTAATGTATATCTCATTTGATCTTAATCGATTTTTCTCTCTTTCAAAAAATGATGTTTGTCTCTAAATTATTCAACAAATAAGGAAAAATGGGCGATAATTGGTTTTAAATTACCAATGACGACCAAGCTGGAGGCGACACGAGTTACGAGGGTAAATTAGAAGGACTTTTTAGGCAGAGATTCAGGTCTATATAAGGAAGATCTTAAGAATAAAAGGAAATCATTGTAGTGTGAAGATTTCGTATAATTTTTCCCTTCGCATGAGTATGTATGAATGTATGTATGTATGTAATTTTAAACCGGTATCTACATAGGGACCATCAGGTAGATAAACACAACGCAAACAACAAATAAATAATATCAATACTATTTTAATTGAACATTACTTAACACACTACGTAAAGTACAAGTTTGTTAAGGCAAACACTGATCTAGGTGGTATAGTTTATTGATATATGTGTTAATATATTCGGGATAACTAGTAATAACAAAACCACCATTAAGTTGTTCAGCGTTCGGGCGTCATATAAATCTTTGTCAGTCGATTAGTAGCAAAACACATATATACATGCACACACGTATACAATTGTCTACACGTACATATATTTACAAAAAAACACACATGTACACTACTGAACACATGGACAGACACACGTACAGTATAAAAAGTGAAGCCTCCATCTTGACCTGACTATCTCCTGTTTCCTCCTCTTCTCCCTTTCAATTAGCTCTCCTCTTCCGCTCTCCTGTCACTTCCCTCCTCCACATTTTGCTCTTATCATGATCTACCCAGACTGGGTTTTTCCTCTCTCTCTCTCTCTCTCTCTCTCTCATTCCTTAATTATCCTTCCTGACCTCTCCTGCATGAGTTGGTGAATCTCGGGGTGGAAAATTATCTTTTTTTTTTTTTTTTTTTTTTGCTTTCAATTCAAGCTCAGTCGTATTTTGTTTTAGGAGAGCTTTTTCCTCTCCCTAACACACAGCCCCAAAACAGAGTTCAACTTTACCTAAATCGTTCATTCGGTATGGATACACTCCCGAGACCTCATTAAATACGACTCTGGCATCAATGGCAGCCTCTCTGATCTGAATATCTTGACTGAGACTCGGAGAAAGGCAAGATATGCGACATGCAGCGTCTTACAATACATTGGTAACAAGTTGGGGGATTTTGGGCACAGTTGTGGAGACGAAGGTTATGCACGGGTCGGGGTGTGAACAAAACTCTCTGTCTGATGGGGTACAAGAGGTTCACAGTCGGTTGTTTTAATGAGAACACCTACAACAACGCTCTCCTAGGTGAATGATTCATTTAGAACATTAACCAAAGACAACGGTGTTTCAGTTATATATTTCCTGGCGAATATTAACAAGAAAATACAGTACTACCGTTTCAGTTGCAAGAATCTGTCACAATATGTACATAAAGTATTAAAGTCATGTTGCATCCCTCAACACACGAACATTTAAGCTGTTTGAGTCACTTCTTGTTTCAGCCCTGAGCCTGTTCCTTCATTGCTGAAAGCATGGCATATCACATACAAGCAACTTCCAGTAATGTAAACGGACGTTTTACTGCTTCCTGCCACCTCTGCAGTCCCCTGATACCCAAAGGCTCTTACTCTCTTTGTCGTAAGTGCAGCCCCAAAGGGAATTTACCCTATCACTCTGACGATCTTCCCCCGTCAGCCGCTGTCGTGTCGGGGAGCCAAATCCTCCGTCGCCCCACACAGAAGTGCGTAACTTGTTTCTCTTCCAGATCCGATTTTCTCGCCTGGCTCACTACCAGAATCCTTCCCTTCTTTCACGTTTTTCATAGTTTGGGTTCTTCCTCTCCAAGTCCAAACAACTTCCAGGTTCTGACCCCCTCCAGGTCCAGATTTTGAGTATTTTAATTCTGAATGTTTCCATGTCGTGTGAGATCCTGAATACCTGCAAGGGTCTGAGTGCCTCCGGGTTCTGTCCACGTCCAGATCGTGGCCCATTCCTCTCTAGTTCAACACAAGGTTCTTATTTCAGTTAAAATTTACTTTCTTAAATCTCTCCCTTCTGAGTTACCTCCTTTCAAGTCCTTCTATTCCATGTCCTCCCCTTTCTGGTCTTCCCTTTCCAGATTCTCCCCTTCCAGGACTTCAAGATACAAATCCACGGTCTCTAAGTTTTACGTTTTCCATCCCTGACTCTTTCCACTATCCAACCAGCCACCCAACCAACCACCCACCCAACCAACCTCTCTATATTCAGCGCCTCAACCTCCTCACCTTCAAAGTCCTTCCTTCAATAACTCCAACCTTCCAATCCTCTCAAGTCCCAATATCCCGTCAAGTCCCGCTACCTCAAAGCTCATTCTTCTCCTGATGATAGTGGTGGTGATGGTGGTAGTGGTGGTGATGGTGGTAGTGGTGTAAGTGGTGGCTGATAGGGAGGGGGGAGGCTGTACTAGTGAAGGTGGTGGAGGAGGAGGAGGAAGTAGGGATGAGGGGAAGGAGGAGGAGGAAGGAGGGGAGGAGGATGTACTGGTGGAGGTGGTGGAGGAGGAGGTACTGGTAATGGTGATACTGGTAGTAGTTGGGGTGGTGATGGCATCGGGCGGCAGGGGACCAGGGCGGCAGGGGACCAGGGCGGCAGGGGATCAGGGCGGCAGGGGACCAGGGCGGCAGGGGATCAGGGTGGCAGGGGACCAGGGCGGCAGGGGACCAGGGTGGCAGGAGACCAGCGTGCAGATACACAAACACACAAACAAACAGACATACTTCTTTGTTATATATATATATATATATAATATATATATATATATATATATATATATATATATATATATATATATATATCATGGATCTGAGTGCATAGAAGGTGCTGTGCAGTGCTCTCGTAGACACAATGTTATACTGCAAAATAATTATTGACATGTTGTCTGCTTTCTAGTTTATATTTCAGTTGACACAAGCACTTCAAGCAAAAGTAGAGTATAAAACATATTATGGAAAAACTTTGACCACCAATTATCAAGCGACACAAACTAACACCTTACACCTTATTATCATAATAACAGTGAAAACAGTAAATGAAATATTTAATAAATTCTATATCTGCAGTTTTGTAAAAATAATAAAAACATAAACGAACAAAGCATTGGTTTGTGGCTGCGCAAAAAGGGTATTGTCACTCCTGCTCAATGCCATTAATTTAGCCCTGACTACGGCGCTGCATTGCCCAACACCTCGTACCCAAGACCTTACACACTACCCGACTGTGGTTTATTGCCTCCCTATGTAGTCATAGAGAGGCATTTGTGCTGAACAACAACAACAAAAAAGTACCATCTAAATCATAATCATTTATTTTATTTTTTGCGTTCCCGCGCCCGTTTTTTCCGAACAAGTTTATCGGCCTACAACTTCTAAATTTTTTCCTTCAACCTCTAAATGTCAACTTCGTCCATTAACGACCCATCCCATCCCGTGGGGGCCTCGTTGCGTTGCAGTTTTTCTTTAAACTCTTTTAAAAACAACCGTTTCTGTTTCCTCTCCTCCCGGCCAGAGAGGCGGGTGGCGGGAGGACATCCGCTGTCCTCCTACTCTTCCTCCTGGTCGGTGAGGAGCGTGGCTGGAGGAGATTCGCTGTCCTCCTCCTCTTCCTGGCCGGTGAGGAGGGTGGCTAGAGGAGATTCGCTGTCCTCCTCCTCTTCCTGGCCGGTGAGGAGGGTGGCTAGAGGAGATTCGCTGTCCTCCTCCTCCTGGCCGGTGAGGAGGGTGGCATGAGGAGATTCGCTGTCCTCCTCTTCCTGGCCGGTGAGGAGGGTGGCTAGAGGAGATTCGCTGTCCTCCTCCTCCTCCTGGCCGGTGAGGAGGGTGGCTAGAGGAGATTCGCTGTCCTCCTCTTCCTGGCCGGTGAGGAGGGTGGCTAGAGGAGATTCGCTGTCCTCCTCTTCCTGGCCGGTGAGGAGGGTGGCTAGAGGAGATTCGCTGTCCTCCTCTTCCTGGCCGGTGAGGAGGGTGGCAGGAGGAGATTCGCTGTCCTCCTCCTCCTCCTGGCCGGTGAGGAGGGTGGCAAGAGGAGATTCGCTGTCCTCCTCCTCCTCCTGGCCGGTGAGGAGGGTGGCTAGAGGAGATTCGCTGTCCTCCTCTTCCTGGCCGGTGAGGAGGGCGGCAGGAGGAAATCCGCTGTCCCCCTCCTCCTGGCTGGCATGGTTGTCATAATCGATATATAGGAATGCAATTCCTAGCAACAGCATAATGCCTCCCACGAAGGAGGTTACCCAGGGGAGGGGCGGCTCTGGCTTTGGGGTCACCCCATCCTCTGTAAGGGCTTACTATATGTTTTTGTTTAGTGATTCCATTATAGTAATATAGACAACATCCCGTAGTAGGGGTATGTCTTCATAATGTCCCGCACTAATTTTTGGGAGTGGAATTATTTTTTCTGAATTTAGTTCGTTTTTTTTAACCCATGTCGGGAATACAAAATGCAGTGCATCCATTAGTAATTAATAATAACTTTTATTGTATTACTTATTTTGGATAGTTTCCTTAATTTACAATTCAAAAAGTTTTTTACTGAATTCTACCTATTATTTTCTTTCTGTAACCAGACGTGCCATAAAGCACACTACCACAAAGATAAGAGTCCAACACCTAAAACGCATTTTTTACTATTTAATTACCTTTAATGCCTCGTCAAATTCGGTCTCATATTGTACTTTAGAACATTAAGTCATAATCAGGTTGGAATCTAAGTAGTTGATGAGGAAGATTATGAACAGCATAAAGTGGTAGAATAGATGTAGGTGTTTGTGAGTGTAGTGTGTAGTGTAGTGTAGTGTGTGTAGAAGGTAGTGAAGCTATCAGGCCGAATGAGGCATAGAAGTGTAATGAAGGTAGCAGGCCAAATGAGATATAGAAGGTAGTGAAGGTATGAGGCCGAATGAGGCATAGAGGGTAGTGAAGGTAACAGGCCAAATGAGACAAAGAAGGTAGTGAAGGTAAGAGGCCGAACGACACATACATGTGGAGTGAAGGTAACAGGCCAAAAGAGACATAGAAGTGTAGTGAAGGTAAGAGGCCGAACGACACATACAAGTGTAGTGAAGGTAACAGGCCAAAAGAGACATAGAAGTGTAGTGAAGGTAAGAGGCCGAACGACACATACAAGTGTAGTGAAGGTAACAGGCCAAATGAGACATAGAAGTGTAGTGAAGGTAAGAAGCCGAACGACACATACAAGTGTAGTGAAGATAACAGGCCAAATGAGACATAAATGGTAGTGAAGGTAAGAGGCCGAATGAGACATACAGGTGTAGTGAAGAAAAGCCAAATGAGACATAAAGGGTAGTGAAGGTAAGAGGCCGAATGAGACATAGAAGGTAGTGAAGGTAAGAGGCCGAATGAGACATAGAGGGCAATGAAGGTAAGAGGCCGAATGAGACATAGAGGGCAATGAAGGTAACAGGCCAAATGTGACATAGAGGGTAGTGAAGTTAACAGGCTGAATGAGACAGAGGGTAGTGAAGGTAAAAGGCCGAATGAGACATAGAGGGTAGTGAAGGTAAAAGGCCGAATGAGACATAGAAGGTAGTGAAGATACCAGGCTGAATGAGACATAGAGGGTAATGAAGGTAACAGGCCAAATGTGACATAGAGGGTAGTGAAGTTAACAGGCTGAATGAAACATAGATGGTAGTGAAGGTAACAGGCTTAACTGAAACTTAAAAGGTAGTGAAGATAACAGGCTATAGAAGACAAAGACCGGGAAGTATGAATGAAATTAAAATTTGTGTTTACAGAGAGATACAGAAACTTGGAGGATTGGTCAAATGAGCCTGAGAACGTTTAGAGTGGAGGACTGTGGTCGCCAACCCTCAGATATGAGAACGGTACCCTGATTGATTGATTGAACTTACACACGATAAACAGGTATAACGATACCTGGAACAAACACACCTATCCAGTATGACTTTTGAGTAACGACAGACAAAATATGACGGGCAAACAATACACCACAGAATGTTCTCAAAGTTTGGGGAGTACATTATAAGGAACTCCTCGCCTCCATAGGCAGCTATCAAACAGGGAGGTAATACCGCCTGAAAAGATATTGGAATTTTAATAGGATGTCTAGTGGTAGACCCTGGTGCCATATGGCATAAGAAAAAATTGTGACCAAGTCCCAGGTTGCTTAGCTGACTGACTTTCTGCCTCATTAACACACAGTTGCAGAGTCTCAATTGTTTCTCTTATGTAGACAAGACAACATCTGTCGTATTTTTTTCCATTTCTATATTAATCTATGATGCAATTTATGTTTTCTTTTGCTTTATTTTTCACCCCCCAATGTTGGTCGGTGACCTGTGCCTGGGTGAACTAATCTCCATAAAAAGATGAGTGTGTGTGTATGTGTGTGTGCTTGTGTGTTAAATAGGCGATGTTTAGCATTAAAATGTTCCAGGATGAACATCGTGATATTGTAGTAGGATGTCTTCGAGAGTGAGGAATGGTCTTTTTGGGGGTACGTAAGTTGCTGCTATTACTATTTCGCCATGAGTTGTCTGTAGCTGACAAAAAAAATTCAACTATGACACTCACCAATCGAATAAAAGCTAAAAAAAAAACGATGGAGTGGCAGTAGCCGTGAAAAGGGAGAATCAAATATATAATACTGTAATAGAAAACCTTAACAGTGAATTTATTGCCATCAGTCTACAGACAATTCAGGGCAAAATAGTAATAGGAAAAACTTACCTACACCAAAGAAGACCATTCCTCGTTATCGAAGACATCCTTAAACTTATAAACATTCTAATGTACATCCTAGGAGATTTTAATGCTAAACATTGCATATTTAACAATCTATATATATAAAACAAAGAAGTCTGTCTGTTTGTGTGTCCACACGAGAATCTCGGAAACTACTTTACCGATCTGGACCAAACTTGGCATGGAAAGCAAGTGTTACGAGTTGGGGATTTAGAATATAGTTATACGTCTACCCAGATCCCAACAGGTAACAACAAAAAAAAACAAAGACAATCGGACAAAAAAGGGTAGACAAAGGATGCGAGTTTTCGTTGTATATAATAAAGTACCATAAATTCCTTAACAAAATATTCAGCTTATAAACTACCCTTAACCAAACTTAACCTAAACACGAACAGTATATACATAGTAATAAAACATAGAACAATAGTGAAGCAATGTGGAGGGGGGAGAGGCAATACAAGATTACAAATACTTAAGTGAGGAGCTGAGATGGCTGACGGGCAAGGCTGAGTATGGTAGAAGACGGTAAAAAGTCACTGTGCCGTAGGTTTCCAGGATAGGTGATCCTGTGGTCGCTTCCCAGAGTGAAGTGTGTCCTCTCCTCGAATTGGAGCTGACAAAGTAGACTGAGGCGGAAGTGACGCAACAACCAGGATATGGAGAAGGGAAACCCGGGAGTGGTAACTAAGACGAGCCATACTCGTGTTTCGTCCCTAGATGGCGTTGCTCGTGGTGCTGGGTAGGTAGATGAAGACAATCGGTGGAGGGGTTCGTAACACACCCCCCTCCAAAGACCTTCGTAGCGCGGGCGCGAAGGAGGTGATCACCTGGTGCGTCTGGAGAGTAGCTGCTACATTTCCACTGGAGCTCGGGATAAGGAGTCTGCAATCAGGTTTTCCACCCCCTTTATGTGCCGGACTTGTAGATTATAGGGCTGGGTGAGGAGAGCCCAGCGGAGGATTCGCTGGTTGGAGGTCTTGTTGGTTTGGATGAACGTGAGTGGGTTATGGTCGGTGAAGACCAGGGTTGTTTGTGGGCAAGACTGGAGGTAACATTCAAACTTCTTTATTGCCAACACCAGAGCCAGGGCCTCCTTCTCTATGGTCGAGTAGTTGGTCTGATGTTTTTTCAACTTGGCGGAGTAATATGCCACAGGGTGAAGGACATCAGTGGTTGGGTCGGGTTGTAGGAGCACAGCCCCCACTCCGACACCACTAGCGTCGATTTGCAGATGGAAGGGCAAGGTGTAGTCAGGGGGGTGGACTACAGGCTTACAGGCAAGGAAGGCTTTGAGGCGGTGGAAAGACTGGTCGCACTTCTGGTTCCAGATGTAAGGGACCGCAGAACTGGTAAGGTCTGTGAGGGGTCCGGCCACGCTGGAGAAGTTACTGCAGAACCGACGGTAGTAGCCGCACATCCCCAGGAAGCGCATGAGTTCCTTCCTCGTCCTTGGAGTGGGGAAGGACAAGATGGCTTCAACGTTTGCGTCCTTGGGTCTCACCATACCATGCCCAACGATATGTCCCAGGTAAGTCACCGAGGCCCGGCCAAAAGCAGATTTAGCCAGGTTTATGGTGAATCCAGTCTCTTGCAGTCGTGCAAACAGTATCTCCAAACGCACCAGATGTTCGTCCCAGCTGTCCGACACCACCACCAGGTCATCCAGGTAGGCGAACGTCCCACCTAGGTCTTGAATAAGGTAGTTTATGGCCCTCTGGAATGTGGCCGGAGCATTAGAAAAGCCAAACGCCATAACTAAATATTGAAAAAGACCAAATGGAGTTATAAATGCCGAGATTATTTTTGCCCTATCCGTGAGTCCTACTTGATAATAGCCTTTCAACAGGTCTATGGTACTGATAAATTGGGCACAGCCTATGCTGTCTATTATATCTTCAATCAAAGGTAAAGGGTAGGAGTCAGAGACAGTGACCTGGTTCACTTTACGATAATCTGTACAGAAACGAAAGGTGCCATCGGGTTTTGGAATGAGAAGGCAAGGTGAAGCCCAGGGGGAGGTACTAGGCTCAGCTAAGTTATGCTTTAACAAAAAATCTACCTCCTTTTTCATGATCTCTTTTTTTTGTGGATTTAGTCGATATGCTGATTGCCTAATGGGTTGTACATCATCTGAGATTAGCTTAATATCATGTTTAAGTATATTGCAAAATCCTGGGAGGTCTGATGTGACTTTAGGAAATGTTGATAATAACTTAGTGAGATCTTTTGCTTGAGATGGATTCAGAACAGAAAAATACTCATCCAAATTGTTGAGTATGTGACTGTTAGCAGGGTTCTCTTTAGGTAGAGGGAAGTCTAAATTCTCCAATAGGTCCATGTCATCTGTCTCCGGCTCCGGCCCTGACAAAACCGTATGCAATACAGGTAGGCTTACAGCCTCGGGGATGTCTTCCTCTGACTGCCTGGAATGGTAAAGTTTCATGAGATTAATGTGAACAAGTTGTGAATCTTTTCTGCGATCAGGAGTATGGACTATATAGTTGAGAGGAGATAGTTTATTAGCAACTATATAGGGACCAGTAAACTTGCTTTTAAGGGGAGAGCCTGGAATGGGTAGAAAGAGTAACACTTTGTCACCTGGAGAAAATGATCTTTTAACTAATTTAGGTTGGGACTTCACCATTTTCTCTTGGACTTTTTTTAAGTTTGACTGAGCAATGGTTCGGACTTCAGTTAATTTGTCCCGTAAAGTGTCAATGTATTGGGAAACTGTTGCGGGCTTAATAGAGGGAGTGTCAAACCACTGCTCCTTTACTATTTTAAGGGGTCCCCTAATTTGTCTCCCATATAGTAACTCGAACGGGGAGAATCCCAATGACTCCTGGGGACATTCCCTGATGGCAAAGAGTAACAAGTCTATGCCTTCATCCCATTCCTTTTGGTGTTCTATACAGTATTTTTTGATCATTGATTTGAAAGTTTGATGGAACCGTTCCAAGCAACCTTGGGATTGTGGGTGGTAAGCCGAAGATGTACAATGGTCCACACTGAGGTCTTTCATCACCTGTTCGAAAAGATTGCTCGTAAAATTGGTGCCCTGATCAGATTGGATCTCTTTAGGAATGCCCACTGAAGTGAAAAGATGCAAAAGATGTTTGATTACGTTTTTTGAAGTGATGCTTTTAAGGGGAAAAGCCTCAGGATAACGTGTACTGGTATCCATAACTGTGAGCAGGAATTGATTTCCCTTCTTAGTCTTTGGTAATGGGCCCACACAATCCACAACAATCTTTTCAAATGGGGTAGAAAATACTGGGATGGGCTTAATGGGAGCTGCTGGTATACTTTCATTTGGTTTTCCTACCATTTGACAAATATGACAAGATTTTAGGTATTGTGACACATCCTTCCTAAGTCCAGGCCAGTAATAGTGTTGGAGGAGCTTTTTATATGTTTTCAGGATTCCCAAATGTCCTGAAATACCATCATGGGCAAGGGCAATTAATGCTGGTCTGACTGAAGCTGGAATTACCACTTGATGTATTTCAGACCACGTGTCTAGATGGGCAAGCTCAGGGGGCCTATAGGCCCTCATCAAAACCCCTTCATGATAATAAAAACACGGAAGGGTGTTAAAATCTTTACCCTCAACTGCTGCATGATGAAGTTTATTCAAAGATGGATCAGATTGTTGGGCTTTAATGAGCTCATCCTTACTTATCGTCTTATTGTACAGATCTTCTGTGGGTAGGAAGATATTGGAGGTGGTTTTAGATGAAGAGGGCCCATTCCGCACACTCTGTGACCGGGTGACAGCACAAGATGGGAAAAGATGAGGAATAGTTTCTTTAAGGTCAGTGGTGGAGTTGACAGGTAAGGGAGAGTCGACTGTCTTTATGTTAGGAACCACTAGATCTCCTACCAAGTCATTACCCAATAATAAATGAATGCCACACACAGGCATTGGGTCTTTCCTTATGGCTATTTGCACTTCCCCAGTAATCAAGGGACATTGGAGGTGCACTTTAGCTAAAGGATAGGAAGAATGGGACGAGAGATCTGAAATTAGAACACTCTCATTTGTAAATGCGGTAGATATATCAGGAATGACGTTAAACAGGAGGATAGATTGTGCTGCGCCCGTATCACGTAGTATACGAATAGGGAAAGAACGAGACCCTTCTATGATTGAAATTTTTCCCTCATAGGTGAATGAAGAGAAGAGATCCTGATGGGGCCTTGCCACATTGGCATTTGCTATTGGTTTGGATTTGGGATCCAGGGAACTACTTTTAGCAATTCGACACTTTGGGTGTTTACAAGTCTGGATCGTATGGCCTGGGATTTTACAGTAAGAACAAGTAAGCTTGGTTGCATCGGGGGGAGTAGGTGTGGGACCTTTCGACCTACCACTCACGTCCCCAAGGTTATCATCAGAGGAGGACCTAACATGTCGGGAAGTACCACGTTCTCTACTGCCCAGTGACTCCACCAACAAAGCATACGCATCAGCCAGCTCAGCAGCACGCCCTAAATTAACCTCTCCACGCTCCTCCACATGCTTCAAGATGTGAAATGGTATCTTGCTTTTCCACTCCTCCAGGACTACCAAATTTAACAAATCCTGAAATGTGGAGGTCTCTGTAGCCTCTAACCACTTCTTAAAAAACCTAAGCTTTTCTTGAGCAAACTCAACAAATGTGTGTGAAAATGGTTTGGTTAGTTTACGAAACTTCTGCCGGTATCCATCTGGCGTGATAGCATAAGAGGTGAGGATATTCTTTTTTACGTTATCATAGTCATCAGTCTGGTCTAAACAGTTATAAACTCTACGAGCCTTACCATATAATTTAGGAACTAACACTGACACCCACTGGTCCTTTGGCCACTCATTCTTCGCGGCTATTTTCTCAAAAGTCCTAAATGACCCGTCCATATCGGATTCATCAAACCCGGGAACAAGGGAAGAAGCAGTAGCAGGGTTAAAAGCAGCGAGTTTCTCTCTTAATGCCACTTCTTTTGATTTAAACTCCGATGTTAAGGTGACTTCTGTCTCTCTCACCTGTAGTTCTTTCAGTTTAACCGCCTGCACCAACTTGGCCTGTTCCACCCTTTCTTCATGGTCCAACTTGTACTCCAACTTGGCCTGTTCCAACTTGGCCTGTTCCATCCTTTCTTCATGGTCCAACTTGGCCTCCAACTTGGCCTGTTCCAACTTGGCCTGTTCCATCCTTTCTTCAGGGTCCAACTTGGCCTCCTGCTCCAACTTGGCCTGTTCCAACTCGAGTTCTTTCATTTTGATTTGGAACTCGAACCTAGCTCGTTCTAGTTCTAAGGGGTCTATTCGTTGTGTTTCTTCTTGAGGGCTAGCCAGACCTGAGGCAACTTCTGGGTGAGGAGGGGTGGTGGATAGTGGTTGAAGTTTCTTGGACATGGGCGTTAATCTGTCAACAGCGGATTCTTTTAAAACTTCTTGTTGAACCAACACTTCAATCACATGATTTTTTAACATTTCCTTAGTCAGTTGCTGTGAAAATGGGATATTGTAATAGTTGGCTATTTCTTTCCATTCTTTCTTCAGGATATTAACACGTAATTTAGCTACGGAAGGATTTTCAATAAAATCCTGAAGATCAAAACCTGAGGTGGCCATTGTTAATAAAAATAGGATAAATTAACTAATGGTCAAAAAATAAGATAAGATAAGTGGATAACCCTGGAAAATATCACGGCAGTGGATAACCAGAAAGTCCCGGAAACTAACCAAGTTATACCTAGGGAAATACACTTATGATTATTGTTCTTCCGAGAAGATCCTTAGATAAGGACAAGAGACTTGAAAGAGGTAGGGCGTATACGGCATTAATATAAAGATCCGGATTAACAACCCTGATATACTTGAAAGAGGTAGGGCGTATTACGGCATTAATATAAAGATCCGGATTAACAACCCTGATATACTTGAAAGAGGTAGGGCGTATTACGGCATTTATATAAAGATCCGGATTAACAGCCCTGAATGAGATAATGAGAAGAACAATAATGGAGGCTTTATAATTATGGGGTCCTGGTAGAGAGGGGCGTCCCAAGATATCACTTCACTCTAAACTAGTAACTATGGAACAGCCTACTCTGGAGTGAGGGTACGGCATTAAACAGATCCGGATTCTTCCCTACACTCGATAAGACTTACCACACGACTGCCACGTGTAATAACAGGTAAGCCTTATGACACTTGGAACCTATTATCCTACGTCTGTCAGTCTTACTATACGGTAATACCAATATATGCACACACATATGAAGGAAACTTTAAACCACCGTAAAGCAATTGTAAACAGAAGTGACTGGGAGGGGTAATTAACACTGAGTAACAAGGGAGGAAGGAATATGGTACTTAAGGTCGGGTCCTGTCACGGTCGCCATTTGTTACGAGTTGGGGATTTAGAATATAGTTATACGTCTACCCAGATCCCAACAGGTAACAACAAAAAAAAACAAAGACAATCGGACATAAAAGGGTAGACAAAGGATGCGAGTTTTCGTTGTATATAATAAAGTACCATAAATTCCTTAACAAAATATTCAGCTTATAAACTACCCTTAACCAAACTTAACCTAAACACGAACAGTATATACATAGTAATAAAACATAGAACAATAGTGAAGCAATGTGGAGTGGGGAGAGGCAATACAAGATTACAAATACTTAAGTGAGGAGCTGAGATGGCTGACGGGCAAGGCTGAGTATGGTAGAAGACGGTAAAAAGTCACTGTGCCGTAGGTTTCCAGGATAGGTGATCCTGTGGTCGCTTCCCAGAGTGAAGTGTGTCCTCTCCTCGAATTGGAGCTGACAAAGTAGACTGAGGCGGAAGTGACGCAACAACCAGGATATGGAGAAGGGAAACCCGGGAGTGGTAACTAAGACGAGCCATACTCGTGTTTCGTCCCTAGATGGCGTTGCTCGTGGTGCTGGGTAGGTAGATGAAGACAATCGGTGGAGGGGTTCGTAACACAAGTGTCATGTGGGGATCCCAAAAATGCTCCAACCAACCCGATCCGACACACCCAACCGGACCCAACACACTTCAGAGAACGAGAGAAAGAGAGAGAGACTAACGGTCAGCCCGGACGCACACACATAGAAAAGTCGTATTCCCTACAATGATTTACAGCTATTTTGATCCTTAGATTCTCTTTCATTATGGCTTACTGTTTTCTGCATCTAACCTCCATCCATTACACCACATATTATAGCTAATTTTATCCTTATGCTCTCTCTCATTACAGCTTACTTTTCTTTGATCTCTAACTTTTCTAGGTTGTCCATTCTAACAAGGTAGGTAGGTAGGTAGGTAGTCCATTCTAACGAGGTATGCCAAACGTACGATATTTCACATGTGGCCTAGCGAAAGAGCCGCCTGGAGGGCGGCAATTCTGCTAGTAGTGTGATAGTGTGGTGTAGTATGGTGTAGTGTGGTGTAGGACCTTGAGAGGTCAGGAGGAAGTGAAGGTCCTAGTAAAGGGACACACTTACCAACACAAGGCGGTCACTAAACACACAAGGGAGAGGTGAGGGAGTGTTGGAGGTGAGGGAGTGTGAGAGAGTGTGAGAGGTGAGGGAGTGTGGGAGGTGAGGCAGTGTGAGAGGTGAGGGGGTGTGAGAGGTGAGGGGGTGTGGAAGGTAAGGGAGTGTGAGAGGTGAGGGGGTGTGGAAGGTAAGGGAGTGTGAGAGGTAAGGGAGTGTGGAAGGTAAGGGAGTGTGAGAGGTGAGGGGGTGTGGAAGGTAAGGGAGTGTGAGAGGTAAGGGAGTGTGAGAGGTGAGGGGGTGTAAGAGGTGAGGGGGTGTAAGAGGTGAGGGGGTGTGAGAGGTGAGGGAGTGAGAGAGGTGTGGGAGTGTGAGAGAGTGTGGGAGGTGAGGGGGTGTGAGAAGTGAGGGAGTGTGAGTGGTGAGGGAGTGTGAGAAGTGAGGGAGTGTGAGTGGTGAGGGAGTGTGAGAGGTGAGGGGGTGTGAGAGGTGAGGGGGTGTGAGAAGTGAAGGAGTGTGAGTGGTGAGGGAGTGTAAGAGAAGAAGCTGGGAGCGAACAACAACAACAACAACACGACAACAACAATAACAACGATAACAACAACAATACAACGACAACAAAAACAACAACGACAACAATAATACAATGACAAAAATACAACATCAAAAACAACAACGACAACAACAATACAACAACAACAATACAACAACAACAATACAACAACAATAACAACGACAACACGGAACTAACAATACAAAAAACTACATCGTAAATCACAACGAGACAACATACATAATAAATCATAAGAAATCGATTATCACATATTACAAAATTCATGAGAGGGGGAGAGAGAGAGAGAGAGATAATAGTGTAGTGGTGAATATGGTGTAGGGAAAATACAGTGATGGTGAAGGGGGGGAGATGGTGGTGGTGTGATGGAGAGATGGTGGTGAAGAATGCTAACAGGGAGAGATTTTGATGGTGAAGGTGATAATGGTGATGATTATGGTGATGGGGTGGTGTAGTGTTGTGTAAAGGTTGAGGATGATGTTGTATGGTGTGGTAGACAGGGTGAGGATGGTGTTGTATGGTGTGGTAGACAGGGTGAGGATGGTGTTGTATGGTGTGGTAGACAGGGTGATGATGGTGCAGTGTGGATTAAGAGGTTGAAGATGTAATGATGGTATGGTGTGGCTGTGTAGATGTTGAGGATGGCATGGTGTGGTAGACAACTTGAGGATGGTGTGGTAGTGTGAAATGAGAGGGGGATGTGGCGGTGTGTGTGTGTGCAAGAATGTGCTTATGCTTGACCAGGAAGGAAGAGTGTGGCTGAGGTGGGGGTTGAGAGGACAGGTGGGGGTAGAGGTAGGGACGTGGTGGGGGTAGTCTTGGGGTAGAGGTGGGGGAGTGGTGAGGGTAGAGGTAGGGGAGTGGTGGGGGTAGAGGTCGGGGAGTGGTGGGGGTAGTCTTGGGGTAGAGGTAGGGGTAGGGGAGTGGTGGTGATAGAGGTAGGGGAGTGGTGGGGGTAGAGGTGGGAGAGTGGTGGGGGTAGAGGTGGGAGAGTGGTGGGGGTAGAGGTAGGGGAGTGGTGGGGGTAGAGGTAGGGGAGTGGTGGGGGTAGAGGTAGGGGAGTGGTGGGGGTAGAGGTAGGGAGAGTGGTGGGGGTAGAGGTAGGGAGAGTGGTGGGGGTAGAGGTGGGGGAGTGGTGGGGGTAGAGGTGGGGGAGTGGTGGGGGTAGAGGTGGGGGAGTGGTGGGGGTAGAGGTGGGAGAGTGGTGGGGGTAGAGGTGGGGGAGTGGTGGGGGTAGAGGTGGGGGAGTGGTGGGGGTAGAGGTGGGGGAGTGGTGGGGGTAGAGGTGGGGGAGTGGTGGGGGTAGAGGTAGGGGAGTGGTGGGGGTAGAGGTGGGGGAGTGGTGGGGGAAGAGGTGGGGGAGTGGTGGGGGAAGAGGTGGGGGAGTGGTGGGGGAAGAGGTGGGGGAGTGGTGGGGGAAGAGGTGGGGGAGTGGTGGGGGAAGAGGTGGGGGAGTGGTGGGGGTAGAGGTGGGGGAAGAGGTGGGAGAGTGGTGGGGGTAGAGGTGGGAGAGTGGTGGGGGTAGAGGTGGGAGAGTGGTGGGGGTAGAGGTGGGAGAGTGGTGGGGGTAGAGGTGGGAGAGTGGTGGGGGTAGAGGTGGGGGATTGATTTGATTTGATTTTGCCGCTTGCAGCGGCTACTTTATTGTGCACCCCACACTCATCCTGTGAGCGGTAGCGCAAAAGGATTACAGAGTAGGGTTTACAAAGGGTCATAATAATTAACCCCGGTTGTCAGGATATTATGGCACTGAAAGTTACACAGTATTTCATTTACATTATTTGTTTAGTTCTATACATAAAGGGTAACTTATTCACAAATGCGTGAGAACAGGCGTGTGAGGCAGTATGTCTGGCCTCACACTTTGTTATTCACATTTACGTGGGAGGTATTCAAGCACATTGCGTATTTGGTTCTGTACATGAGAACTGACATAGATACTAAGTGCAAAAAAGTGGATACAATCTTAATATGTCGGCTATCTTGCCATTAGAGATGAAGTGTTGTGCCATTTCACACACAGTGTGCTTGGACCTGTCCCTAAAAGGTTCTATCTTCACACAGTCGAGGACGTAGTGTTCAAGTGTGTGGCCATATGTATGGCCACACACTTTACATTTAGTTTTGTTTACATCTGCTTGAGGAACATACTGCCAAAGGTACTTATATCCTAACCTTAATCTAGCTGTTACAACATCTTGTAATCTAGTGATCTTGTTACTTGCTCCATAAACATGTTTCACTTGATACATCTCATCATGGTAAACTATGGATTGACTAGTGCCTGTTTGCACTTGTCTACTTGCGTCAAACTCATCAATAAGTTCTTTCCTAATTACAGTTTTAAGGGTTCTTTTTGACAGACCCAAATTGTATTCAACGGTGTCTTTGTTAGACGCGAGTTTGGCGAGGGCATCAACTCTGTCATGTTTTATGAGGCCTATGTGAGAGGGGATCCACAACAGTTTGACCCTGACACCCCGGTCAACAAGGCACGCATATTTGTGTCTGGCTTCAGAGACAAGAGCGTGACAACCTGAGTCGAGGGTACCAAGGGCAAGTAGTGAGGATAGAGAGTCAGTGATGATGAGACTGTCAGTAACAGTGGTTTCAATGAATTTAATAGCTGTGAGTATGGCAACTAATTCAGTTTGTAGAGTGGATGCCCAGTTGTTAATTCTAACTCCTTTCTCAATTATATTACCGTCAGGTTGAGTCACAACAATAGCACTTCCAGCCCTCCCACAGGCGGTGTTTAGAGACCCATCAGTGTAGATGGTCTGTGTGATATTATCATCAGTCTGTAGAGTGTGTATGTGTTCAAGAGCTCTCAATTTGGCAGTGTGTTGGAGATAAATGCTTTGTATAATTAATTTTTTAGGCGGATACGTCGGTATTGTGATATCGAAGGGAACTGTCCGCCAGGGTGGCAGGAAGCGCTGTTGTGTCTCAACTTTGTACAGGTGGTCTAGTCCAAATATCTTCATATGTGTAGCTGTAGTTTGGATCCATTTAGACTCAGTAGTCCCATGGTTCATACATTCTAGCAATTTTAAGGAAACAATGTTATCAGGATCACCACGCAGAAGCCTCAGGGCTATCATGAGGTTGACTTCAATTATTCTATCTTTAACACTGGGTATACCTAGTTCTTTCCTCATATTAAGTACTTTAGTGCTCATGGGACATCCTAGGATAATTCTGAGGGCTTTATTTTGCATTTTCTCGAGCTTGTCAACGCCTTTCCCGTCACGAATGACCAGGGCTGGTGCGTGGTAATCTATCAGAGATCTTATATAGCCTAGGTACATTGTTTTAACAATTCTAATATTAGCACCATAGTGCGGGCTGTACCCCGCTACACTTCTAAGAGGTCTCAGTCTGTCAGTACATTGGCGGGTTAGCTGTTGTATGGCAGGTAGGGTACAAGGGACGGAAACACCAAGATATTTAAAAGAAGAAACATAGTCAATAGTGTTGTTACCTATCTTGAACTTGGCGGGGCCGCGTTTGCGGTTCCCAGCTTGTTTGTTGAACACCTTAGTTTTGTCAGTGGAGATAATAAGACCGAGGTGTTCACAGGCTGCGTATACATGGTTCAGGGTGGTTTGCATTTCACGATGAGTTTTAGTATGTATAAGAATATCGTCAGCATAGCTGATTGAGATATTGCTGGGGTTGTCTGGTATTAAATTTAATAATGCATTCATAAGAACATTGAACAAAGTGGGGCTAAGTACTCCACCTTGAGGGGTACCAAGTTGCATATCTTTAACTTCACTTTTGTATCCCTGAAACAGTGCAGCAGCCCTTCTGTTGGTTAGGTAACCACTTATCCAGTGTAACAGCCTACCTCCTATATCCATTTTGGCTAGTTCGTACAATATCAGTTGCCTATTGGCAATATCAAATGCAGCTTTTAGGTCAAGAAATGTGGTGTATCTGTGCCTTTCATCACCATGCACAGTTAGGAATGTGGTGATGCAATTATGTACACCTTTACCATGGGTGAAGCCATTTATGTTAGGAGACATGTGTTCTCTGATTCTATATAAGAGTCTGCCAAGAACCATCCTCTCAAAGGTTTTACACAGGCAGCTGGTTAGTGATATGGGACGAAAGGCATCAGGCTGTCCTGGTTTCGGTATTGGTACAACAATACTGCTGGTCCATGATGTGGGTAGTTGGCCCTCGGCATGACTCATATTGTACAATACCAACAATGGATTGCCTGGCACGCGCCTTAGTAGTCTAATGATGTTGTAGGTGACCCCGTCCTCTCCAGGGAAGTAGACCTACCCCTGGCGAGGGCGGCGTCAAGCTCCCACTCAGTATATGGAACATCACACTCATCGTGCTGTTTGCCCAGCATAAAGCTAATAAGATTACTTCTCTCTACAGACTTCGCATCAAGGAGTCCCCGAGTCCTAGCTGGTAACATGTCATAGCTCGACACATGAGCCCACTTTGTTATTAGCTCATTCGACTTTTGCAGAGGGTTTGGATGGGAGACGTGTCTTCTGTTTTTACCTCTGATTATGTTTATGTCTTTCCAGGCTTTGCTGAGGGATGTGTGTTGGTTCAGGCTGTTGACATATGTCTCCCATGCATTTTGTCTGAGTTCGTTTACACGTTCCCTGACAGCAGCAAGGGAAGCTTGATACAATTGTAACATTTGAGGTGTTCTAAATTGTCTGTAACCCTTACCCACCCTCCTGACCCTAGCCCTGAGTTTTTTCAGCTCAGGGTCATTATAGCACTGCTGTTGCCTGTTCCCATTATGCTGACCACGTTTTCTCCTTTTTTTGGTGGAGGCATTGTTGGTGAAGTATACATAAGTCCTATCTATCAGATCGTCATGGAAACTTTGGTAATTGTCAGGCTTGTAGTCCTTGTACCAGTCATGGATGAAGTCTATGAACTGGCTTTCATGTTCTTGCTTGACTGTGATTCTACGTCTGTTGAGTTTACCACCAGTGGGGGTGTCATTGGCTACATGTATACTAGCTTGGATTGGGCTGTGGTCAGACATAAGATCAGTGACAACATCAGAGCTATGAGTTGTGTATGATAGATTAAAGCCAATACATTTGTCTAGACCCCCGCCATAGATGTGTGTTGGTTCATTATTACCTATAATTTGAACATCTTCATATGCGCTGAGAAGTGAGATAAGTCTCCTACCATTGGTGTTAGTGGTGGAGTCACCTAATTTCTTGTGTCTAGTATTCAGGTCACCCATTAGGACAGTGGGCTCAGTGTGTAAAAAGTCTGGGAGATCTGTGTATTGAAGCTGATCTGAGGGAGCATAGGCGTTTAGCACGTTGAGTGTGGAGTTGCCCAGGTGGATAGTGATCCCATGGTACTGAAGGTTGGTAGTCTTTTTGGATACAAGAGGTACATGCGGGAGTGACTTCTTAACATACATCAAACATGTGTGAGTAGAACTAGGATCATAATACACATAATTGGGCAGACTGGGTGGGGGCTTACCATTAGGTGTGAGACACTCCTGCAGACACACAATATCGATGTCCTCAGTCACAACTTTGTGGTGTAGGTCAGGGTATCGTTTTCTAAGGGATGAGATGTTCCAACTCATCACCTTCACCGCTCTGTATCTTTGTCTGGTATTAACATTGGCCATTATGAAATGTATTTGGAATTTTGTCTGGTATTAACACTGGCCATTATGAAATGTATTTGGAAAGAAGCAAAAGGCACTGTATGATACTGTTCTTTTCTGCGCTGCCTGTCCCTTCGGCAGGCAGTAGGCCAGTTAACCTTTTGGAAACATTTCTGGAGCATGTACGGCTCAACAATTGTTGTATTTCAGTGGCAGACAACAACTCACTTTGGTTACACTCGACATCACCACCATTTTCTGTTTGTGCTTGTTCATCTTCACTGACCATGTCCACAGAGGCATCAGTAGAACTGTTACCAGTATCACTATTTTCCTCTGCGTGGACACTAGTTCCTGGTGGGTCTTGAGTTTCCACATCTGGTACTGACATCTGAATGTCTTCAGTTTGACTGTAATTTTTCCGAAGTTGCTGCACTGTGTTGGTGGTGTTTTTTTCCTTTAGTGTATCACAGAGGCTCTTAAACATTTCAGTTTGAGCTTGAGCTTGAGCTGTAACCTGAGCTTTGAGTTCTTTAATTTCATTTTTCACATCATTGATCTCTTCACGATATGCATGGAGTGTGTTGGCAGCTACCTGTTGTGTCGGTACGTCTGTGTTGCCCCATGCTGATCTTTCGATGACTGCTGGTGATGATCCTGGAGCTTTGGTGGGGAGGGCAGGCCAGGGGTTGGCCGTAGGGAGTACCCTAGCAGCATTAGTGTTTCTTGAGACCTGCCTGGGTGGCGGGTCTGGGCGCTGAAGGGGTGTAGGAGCTCTAGAACAGTTAGGGTGCCATACAGGAACTCCAACTGTTTTGCAGTTAATACACTTCTGTTGGATGACACCCCCTTGAGCAACTGTATCTCTGCAAACCTGTGTTGCATGTTGCCTTGAGCAGAGACCACACCACGGCTTAGTCGAGGGGCATAACCGGGCCACATGGCCCCAGTGCTGACAGTTGTAACACCTCCGGTTAGGGGGCTGATAGAGAGTTACCTTCAGAGTCCGATAGGCACCACGGACTCGAATGGTCCTGGGTGGGTCTTCCGAGCCAACCCAGTCTGCAATGACTGCATTCTTGCCCCTGAGTCGCTTCGTCCTTCTGATGTAGGGATGGGCTTCTAGTAGTGTAGGGGTCTGGTACTGGTCGAGCCCTATGATTATTATGGTCTTCTTGCTCGATGGTTGGGATGATTGTTCCATGGTTATTCCCCTTATGCTATTGGTGAGGAGATCCTGTATGACTGCTGGGTCGTTTCTAATCAGAACATGATCTTGTGTACCGACTCTGAACTGAAACTCAGCCTCAGGATATTTGTCTTCCGCATCGTTCAGCCAGAGATACTTGTCTTCAGGTGATGTGCCTCCAGGGAAGTACAATCTTACTCTCTTGGGGGGTTGTGGTTGTAGTTGATTGTCTCTGAGTCTTTCTGCCTTTTCGGCCTTCCGCTTGTTCCTGGACTGAACTAGATGAAAGCCATCTTCTCCGTTGGTGTCAAGGTCAACACCACAGTCGCCTGGCTCACTCAGTGCATCAGGAGAGTTAAAGCGAGCAGCTGTGTCTCCAGTCAACTCAGACATGGTGGAGTTACAGGGCTCGACTTATATGCCTACGTCAGAGGGCCGAGGACTGCTTGGCACTCCTAGGAAGTCAGCGGTGGTTGGGAGGTGCGAGGGTAGGAGGGCCTCCTGGGAGCGGAGGGAGTGTGGTGTAAGGTAACAGGTGTATTCTCAGTTTATAAGCACTTTTATTACACTTCACTTGTTCTTAATAGTAACTCTGTTTTTCTGACGGCACAACACCTCAGACCATCCTCACTTGGTTCGTCAAGACCCTACATTAAGTGTCCGTTACTATGGTGGAGGTGGGGGTGGGGGCGACCGCATGGGCAGCACTCTCAGCCCCATAGGGGCGATAGTCTCGGGACCACCCCTGTCAAAGCAGGCCTAACGACACTGACCTCAGCGCCGAGCCCCCTCATTATTCCACCACTAACCCAGCAATGGGTCACCACTCACTTGGAGAACGCCGGTGAACACACGGAATATTTACAATTTATGCCGTCGGGGATGAGAAGAAACCTTGGGTGGCAATGTTTAAGGTGACATCCGATATTCACTGACACATTGTCAAATTCCCGCTCCCACACAGCGAGTATGTCCCCACCAATAACACTTTAGATAGGAGAATATGTCTGGCCAGCCGTGTTGACCTGACCTGACCTGACGCGCGACTGAGAGGTAGGGGTAGAGGTAGGGGAGTGGTGGGGTAGTGGTAGGGGTCTGGTGGGGTAGTGGTAGGGGAGTGGTGGGGGTATAGCTGGGGGAGTGGTGGGGGTAGAGGCGGGGGAATGGTGGGGGTAGAGGTAGGGAGAGTGGTGGGGGTAGAGGTGGGAGAGTGGTGGGGGTAGAGGTAGGGAGTGGTGGGGGTAGAGGTAGGGAGAGTGGTGGGGGTAGAGGTGGGAGAGTGGTGGGGGTAGAGGTGGGGAGTGGTGGGGGTAGAGGTAGGGGAGTGGTGGGGGTAGAGGTAGGGGAGTGGTGGGGGTAGAGGTAGGGGAGTGGTGGGGTAGAGGTAGGGGAGTGGTGGGGTAGAGGTGGGAGAGTGGTGGGGGTAGAGGTGGGAGAGTGGTGGGGGTAGAGGTGGGAGAGTGGTGGGGGTAGAGGTAGGGGAGTGGTGGGGGTAGAGGTAGGGGAGTGGTGGGGGTAGAGGTAGGGGAGTGGTGGGGGTAGAGGTAGGGGAGTGGTGGGGTAGAGGTGGGGGAGTGGTGGGGGTAGAGGTAGGGGAGTGGTGGGGTAGAGGTGGGGGAGTGGTGGGGGTAGAGGTGGGAGAGTGGTGGGGGTAGAGGTGGGAGAGTGGTGGGGGTAGAGGTGGGGAGTGGTGGGGGTAGAGGTGGGGAGTGGTGGGGTAGAGGTGGGGAGTGGTGGGGTAGAGGTGGGAGAGTGGTGGTTGTAGAGGTAGGGGAGTGGTGGGGGTAGAGGTAGGGGATGGTGGGGGTAGAGGTAGGAGAGTGGTGGGGGTAGAGGTAGGGGAGTGGTGGGGTAGAGGTAGGGGAGTGGTGGGGTAGAGGTAGGGGAGTGGTGGGGGTAGAGGTGGGGGAGTGGTGGGGTAGAGGTGGGGAGTGGTGGGGGTAGAGGTGGGGAGTGGTGGGGGTAGAGGTGGGAGAGTGGTGGGGGTAGAGGTGGGAGAGTGGTGGGGGTAGAGGTAGGGGAGTGGTGGGGGTAGAGGTGGGGGAGTGGTGGGGTAGAGGTGGGGAGTGGTGGGGGTAGAGGTGGGGGAGTGGTGGGGGTAGAGGTGGGAGAGTGGTGGGGTAGAGGTAGGAGAGTGGTGGGGTAGAGGTGGGAGAGTGGTGGGGTAGAGGTGGGGAGTGGTGGGGTAGAGGTGCAGGAGTGGTGGGGTAGAGGTAGGGGAGTGGTAGGGGTAGAGGTGGGGAGTGGTGGGGGTAGAGGTAGGGGAGTGGTGGGGGTAGAGGTGGGGAGTGGTGGGGGTAGAGGTGGGGAGTGGTGGGGTAGAGGTGGGGAGTGGTGGGGTAGAGGTTGGGGAGTGGTGGGGTAGAGGTAGGAGAGTGGTGGAGGTAGAGGTAGGGGAGTGGTGGGGGTAGAGGTAGGGGAGTGGTGGGGGTAGAGGTGGGGAGTGGTGGGGTAGAGGGGGAGTGGTGGGGGTAGAGGTGGGGGAGTGGTGGGGGTAGAGGTGGGGGAGTGGTGGGGTAGAGGTGGGAGAGTGGTGGGGGTAGAGGTAGGGGAGTGGTGGGGTAGAGGTGGGAGAGTGGTGGGGGTAGAGGTGGGGAATGGTTGGGGTAGAGGTGGGGAGTGGTGGGGTAGAGGTGGGAGAGTGGTGGGGGTAGAGGTGGGGAGTGGTGGGGTAGAGGTAGGGAAAGTGGTGGGGTAGAGGTGGGGAGTGGTGGGGTAGAGGTAGGGGAGTGGTGGGGGTAGAGGTGGGGGAGTGGTGGGGGTAGAGGTGGGAGAGTGGTGGGGGTAGAGGTGGGAGAGTGGTGGGGGTAGAGGTGGGAGAGTGGTGGGGTAGAGGTGGGGAGTGGTGGGGTAGAGGTAGGGGAGTGGTGGGGGTAGGGGGAGTGGTGGGGTAGAGGTGGGGAGTGGTGGGGTAGAGGTAGGGAAAGTGGTGGGGTAGAGGTAGGGGAGTGGTGGGGTAGAGGTGGGGAGTGGTGGGGGTAGAGGTGGGGAGTGGTGGGGGTTGAGGTGGGAGAGTGGTGGGGGTAGAGGTGGGGAGTGGTGGGGGTAGAGGTGGGAGAGTGGTGGGGGTAGAGGTAGGGGAGTGGTGGGGGTAGAGGTGGGGAGTGGTGGGGGTAGAGGTGGGAGAGTGGTGGGGGTAGAGGTGGGGAGTGGTGGGGGTAGAGGTGGGGAGTGGTGGGGGTAGAGGTGGGGAGTGGTGGGGGTAGAGGTGGGGAGTGGTGGGGTAGAGGTAGGGGAGTGGTGGGGGTAGAGGTGGGGGAGTGGTGGGGGTAGAGGTAGGGGAGTGGTGGGGGTAGAGGTAGGGGAGTGGTGGGGGTAGAGGTGGAGGGGAGTGGTGGGGGTAGAGGTGGGGTGTGGTGGGGTAGAGGTGGGAGAGTGGTGGGGGTAGAGGTGGGAGAGTGGAGGGGGTAGAGGTGGGGAGTGGTGGGGGTAGAGGTGGGGAGTGGTGGGGGTAGAGGTGGGGAGTGGTGGGGTAGAGGTAGGGGAGTGGTGGGGTAGAGGTGGGGAGTGGTGGGGTAGAGGTAGGGAGTGGTGGGGTAGAGGTGGGGGAGTGGTGGGGGTAGAGGTGGGGGAGTGGTGGGGTAGAGGTGGGGGAGTGGTGGGGGTAGAGGTAGGGGAGTGGTGGGGTAGAGGTGGGGGAGTGGTGGGGTAGAGGTGGGGGGAGTGGTGGGGGTAGAGGTGGGAGAGTGGTGGGGTAGAGGTGGGAGAGTGGTGGGGTAGAGGTGGGGGAGTGGTGGGGGTAGAGGTGGGGGAGTGGTGGGGGTAGAGGTGGGGGAGTGGTGGGGGTAGAGGTGGGGGAGTGGTGGGGGTAGAGGTAGGGGAGTGGTGGGGTAGAGGTAGGGGAGTGGTGGGGTAGAGGTAGGGGAGTGGTGGGGGTAGAGGTGGGGGAGTGGTGGGGTAGAGGTGGGGAGTGGTGGGGTAGAGGTGGGGGAGTGGTGGGGGTAGAGGTAGGGGAGTGGTGGGGGTAGAGGTAGGGGAGTGGTGGGGTAGAGGTGGGGGAGTGGTGGAGTAGAGGTGGGGAGTGGTGGGGGTAGAGGTGGGGAGTGGTGGGGGTAGAGGTGGGAGAGTGGTGGGGGTAGAGGTGGGGAGTGGTGGGGGTAGAGGTGGGGAGTGGTGGGGGTAGAGGTGGGGAGTGGTGGGGGTAGAGGTGGGGAGTGGTGGGGGTAGAGGTGGGGGAGTGGTGGGGTAGAGGTGGGGGAGTGGTGGGGGTAGAGGTGGGGGAGTGGTGGGGGTAGAGGTAGGGGAGTGGTGGGGTAGAGGTAGGGGAGTGGTGGGGTAGAGGTAGGGGAGTGGTGGGGGTAGAGGTGGGAGAGTGGTGGGGGTAGAGGTGGGAGAGTGGTGGGGTAGAGGTGGGGAGTGGTGGGGGTAGAGGTAGGGAGTGGTGGGGGTAGAGGTGGGGAGTGGTGGGGGTAGAGGTGGGGAGTGGTGGGGGTAGAGGTGGAGGGGGGTGAGGGGAGTGGTGGGGTAGAGGTGGGAGAGTGGTGGGGGTTGAGGTGGGGATGTGGTGGGGTAGAGGTGGGGGAGTGGTGGGGGTAGAGGTTGGGGAGTGGTGGGGTAGAGGTAGGGGAGTGGTGGGGTAGAGGTGGGGGAGTGGTGGGGGTAGAGGTAGGGGAGTGGTGGGGGTAGAGGTGGGGGAGTGGTGGGGGTAGAGGTGGGGGAGTGGTGGGGGTAGAGGTGGGGGAGTGGTGGGGGTAGAGGTAGGGGAGTGGTGGGGGTAGAGGTGGGGGAGTGGTGGGGGTAGAGGTTGGGGAGTGGTGGGGGTAGAGGTGGGGGAGTGGTGGGGTAAAGGTGGGGAGAGGTGGGGGAGAGGTGGGGAGTGGTGGGGTAGAGGTAGGGGAGTGGTGGGGGTAGAGGTGGGGAGTGGTGGGGGTAGAGGTAGGGGAGTGGTGGGGGTAGAGGTGGGGAGTGGTGGGGGTAGAGGTGGGGAGTGGTGGGGTAGAGGTGGGGAGTGGTGGGGGTAGAGGTGGGGAGTGGTGGGGGTAGAGGTGGGGAGTGGTGGGGTAGAGGTAGGGGAGTGGTGGGGGTAGAGGTAGGGGAGTGGTGGGGGTAGAGGTAGGGGAGTGATGGGGGTAGAGGTGGGGAGTGGTGGGGTAGAGGTGGGGAGTGGTGGGGGTAGAGGTAGGGGAGTGGTGGGGGTAGAGGTAGGGGAGTGGTGGGGGTAGAGGTGGGGGAGTGGTGGGGGTAGAGGTGGGGAGTGGTGGGGGTAGAGGTGGGGAGTGGTGGGGGTAGAGGTGGGGAGTGGTGGGGTAGAGGTGGGGAGTGGTGAGGGTAGAGGTTGGGGAGTGGTGGGGTAGAGGTTGGGGAGTGGTGGGGTAGAGGTAGGGGAGTGGTGGGGGTAGAGGTGGGAGAGTGGTGGGGGTAGAGGTGGGGGAGTGGTGGGGGTAGAGGTGGGGAGTGGTGAGGGTAGAGGTAGGGGAGTGGTGGGGTAGAGGTAGGGGAGTGGTGGGGTAGAGGTGGGGAGTGGTGGGGTAGAGGTGGGGAGTGGTGGGGTAGAGGTGGAGAGTGGTGGGGTAGAGGTGGGGAGTGGTGGGGTAGAGGTGGGGAGTGGTGGGGTAGAGGTAGGGGAGTGGTGGGGGTAGAGGTGGGGAGTGGTGGGGTAGAGGTGGGGAGTGGTGGGGTAGAGGTAGGGGAGTGGTGGGGGTAGAGGTGGGGAGTGGTGGGGTAGAGGTGGGGAGTGGTGGGGTAGAGGTGGGGAGTGGTGGGGTAGAGGTGGGGAGTGGTGGGGTAGAGGCGGGAGAGTGGTGGGGGTAGAGGTGGGAGAGTGGTGGGGGTAGAGGTAGGGGAGTGGTGGGGTAGAGGTGGGAGAGTGGTGGGGGTAGAGGTAGGGGAGTGGTGGGGTAGAGGTAGGGGAGTGGTGGGGGTAGAGGTAGGGGAGTGGTGGGGTAGAGGTGGGAGAGTGGTGGGGGTAGAGGTGGGGAGTGGTGGGGTAGAGGTGGGGGAGTGGTGGGGGTAGAGGTGGGAGAGTGGTGGGGTAGAGGTAGGGGAGTGGTGGGGGTAGAGGTGGGGGAGTGGTGGGGTAGAGGTGGGGAGTGGTGGGGGTAGAGGTGGGGAGTGGTGGGGTAGAGGTGGGGTGTGGTGGGGGTTGAGGTGGGGGAGTGGTGGGGGTAGAGGTAGGGGAGTGGTGGGGTAGAGGTAGGGGAGTGGTGGGGGTAGAGGTAGGGGAGTGGTGGGGGTAGAGGTGGGGGAGTGGTGGGGTAGAGGTGGGGGAGTGGTGGGGTAGAGGTGGGGGGAGTGGTGGGGGTAGAGGTGGGGAGTGGTGGGGGTAGAGGTGGGGAGTGGTGGGGTAGAGGTGGGGGAGTGGTGGGGGTAGAGGTGGGGGAGTGGTGGGGGTAGAGGTGGGAGAGTGGTGGGGGTAGAGGTGGGAGAGTGGTGGGGGTAGAGGTGGGAGAGTGGTGGGGGTAGAGGTGGGGGAGTGGTGGGGTAGAGGTGGGAGAGTGGTGGGGTAGAGGTGGGGGAGTGGTGGGGGTAGAGGTGGGGGAGTGGTGGGGGTAGAGGTGGGGAGTGGTGGGGGTAGAGGTGGGGGTGTGGTGGGGTAGAGGTGGGGGAGTGGTGGGGGTAGAGGTGGGGGAGTGGTGGGGTAGAGGTGGGGAGTGGTGGGGTAGAGGTGGGGGGAGTGGTGGGGTAGGGTGGCGGAGTGGTGGGGGTAGAGGTGGGAGAGTGGTGGGGGTAGAGGTGGGGAGTGGTGGGGGTAGAGGTGGGGAGTGGTGGGGTAGAGGTTGGGGAGTGGTGGGGGTAGAGGTAGGGGAGTGGTGGGGGTAGAGGTGGGAGAGTGGTGGGGGTAGAGGTGGGGAAGTGGTGGAGTAGAGGTAAGGGAGTGGTGGGGGTAGAGGTGGGAGAGGGGTGGGGGTAGAGGTGGGAGAGTGGTGGGGGTAGAGGCGGGGGAGTGGTGGGGGTAGAGGTGGGGAGTGGTGGGGTAGAGGTGGGGAGTGGTGGGGGTAGAGGTGGGGAGTGGTGGGGTAGAGGTGGGAGAGTGGTGGGGGTAGAGGTAGGGGAGTGGTGGGGGTAGAGGTGGGGGAGTGGTGGGGTAGAGGTGGGGATTTGTGGGGTTAAGGGGTGGGGACTTGTGGGGGTAGAGGTTGGGGAGTGGTGGGGTAGAGGTGGGGAGTGGTGGGGTAGAGGTAGGGGAGTGGTGGGGTAGAGGTGGGGAGTGGTGGGGGTAGAGGTGGGGAGTGGTGGGGGTAGAGGTGGGGAGTGGTGGGGTAGAGGTAGGGGAGTGGTGGGGGTAGAGGAGGGGAGTGGTGGGGTAGAGGTAGGGGAGTGGTGGGGTAGAGGTAGGGGAGTGGTGGGGTAGAGGTAGGGGAGTGGTGGGGTAGAGGTAGGGGAGTGGTGGGGGTAGAGGTGGGGGAGTGGTGGGGGTAGAGGTGGGAGAGTGGTGGGGGTAGAGGTAGGGGAGTGGTGGGGGTAGAGGTAGGGGAGTGGTGGGGGTAGAGGTGGGAGAGTGGTGGGGTAGAGGTGGGAGAGTGGTGGGGTAGAGGTGGGGGAGTGGTGGGGTAGAGGTGGGAGAGTGGTGGGGGTAGAGGTGGGGGAGTGGTGGGGGTAGAGGTGGGAGAGTGGTGGGGGTAGAGGTGGGAGAGTGGTGGGGTAGAGGTGGGGAGTGGTGGGGGTAGAGGTGGGGGAGTGGTGGTGGTAGAGGTGGGGAGTGGTGGGGTAGAGGTAGGGGAGTGGTGGGGTAGAGGTTGGGGAGTGGTGGGGTAGAGGTAGGGGAGTGGTGGGGTAGAGGTAGGGGAGTGGTGGGGTAGAGGTAGGGGAGTGGTGGGGGTAGAGGTGGGGAGTGGTGGGGTAGAGGTGGGGGAGTGGTGGGGGTAGAGGTAGGGGAGTGGTGGGGGTAGAGGTGGGAGAGTGGTGGGGGTAGAGGTAGGGGAGTGGTGGGGGTAGAGGTAGGGGAGTGGTGGGGTAGAGGTAGGGGAGTGGTGGGGTAGAGGTGGGAGAGTGGTGGGGTAGAGGTGGGAGAGTGGTGGGGGTAGAGGTAAGGGAGTGGTGGGGGTAGAGGTGGGGGAGTGGTGGGGGTAGAGGTGGGGAGTGGTGGGGTAGAGGTGGGGAGTGGTGGGGTAGAGGTGGGGAGTGGTGGGGTAGAGGTGGGGAGTGGTGGGGTAGAGGTAGGGGAGTGGTGGGGGTAGAGGTAGGGGAGTGGTGGGGGTAGAGGTGGGGAGTGGTGGGGTAGAGGTGGGGGAGTGGTGGGGTAGAGGTAGGGGAGTGGTGGGGTAGAGGTAGGGGAGTGGTGGGGGTAGAGGTAGGGGAGTGGTGGGGTAGAGGTAGGGGAGTGGTGGGGGTAGAGGTGGGGGAGTGGTGGGGGTAGAGGTAGGGGAGTGGTGGGGTAGAGGTAGGGGAGTGGTGGGGTAGAGGTGGGGAGTGGTGGGGGTAGAGGTAGGGGAGTGGTGGGGGTAGAGGTGGGGTAGAGGTGGGGAGTGGTGGGGTAGAGGTGGGGGAGTGGTGGGGGTAGAGGTAGGGGAGTGGTGGGGGTAGAGGTGGGGGAGTGGGGGAGTGGTGGGGTAGAGGTGGGGAGTGGTGGGGGTAGAGGTAGGGGAGTGGTGGGGGTAGAGGTAGGGTTGTGGTGGGGGTAGAGGTAAGGGAGTGGTGGGGGTAGAGGTAGGGGAGTGGTGGGGGTAGAGGTAGGGGAGTGGTGGGGTAGAGGTAGGGGAGTGGTGGGGGTAGAGGTAGGGGAGTGGTGGGGTAGAGGTAGGGGAGTGGTGGGGGTAGAGGTGGGGAGTGGTGGGGGTAGAGGTAGGGGAGTGGTGGGGGTAGAGGTAGGGGAGTGGTGGGGGTAGAGGTGGGGGGAGTGGTGGGGGTAGAGGTAGGGGAGTGGTGGGGGTAGAGGTAGGGGAGTGGTGGGGGTAGAGGTAGGGGAGTGGTGGGGGTAGAGGTGGGGAGTGGTGGGGTAGAGGTGGGGAGTGGTGGGGTAGAGGTGGGGAGTGGTGGGGTAGAGGTGGGGAGTGGTGAGGGTAGAGGTAGGGGAGTGGTGGGGGTAGAGGTGGGAGAGTGGTGGGGGTAGAGGTAGGGGAGTGGTGGGGGTAGAGGTAGGGGAGTGGTGGGGGTAGAGGTAGGGGAGTGGTGGGGGTAGAGGAGGGGAGTGGTGGGGTAGAGGTGGGGGAGTGGTGGGGGTAGAGGTAGGGAGAGTGGTGGGGGTAGAGGTTGGGGAGTGGTGGGGTAGAGGTAGGGGAGTTGTGGGGTAGAGGTGGCGGAGTGGTGGGGGTAGAGGTGGGAGAGTGGTGGGGTAGAGGTGGGGAGTGGTGGGGGTAGAGGTGGGGAGTGGTGGGGTAGAGGTGGGGAGTGGTGGGGGTAGAGGTGGGGAGTGGTGGGGTAGAGGTGGGGAGTGGTGGGGTAGAGGTAGGGGAGTGGTGGGGGTAGAGGTAGGGGAGTGGTGGGGTAGAGGTAGGGGAGTGGTGGGGGTAGAGGTGGGAGAGTGGTGGGGTAGAGGTAGGGGAGTGGTGGGGGTAGAGGTAGGGGAGTGGTGGGGGTAGAGGTAGGGGAGTGGTGGGGGTAGAGGTAGGGGAGTGGTGGGGGTAGAGGTAGGGGAGTGGTGGGGGTAGAGGTGGGGGAGTGGTGGGGGTAGAGGTGGGGGAGTGGTGGGGGTAGAGGTGGGGGAGTGGTGGGGGTAGAGGTGGGAGAGTGGTGGGGGTAGAGGTAGGGGAGTGGTGGGGTAGAGGTAGGGGAGTGGTGGGGGAAGAGGTAAGGGAGTGGTGGGGGTAGAGGTAAGGGAGTGGTGGGGGTGGAGGTAGGGGAGTGGTGGGGGTAGAGGTGGGGTGTGGTGGGGTAGAGGTGGGGGAGTGGTGGGGTAGAGGTGGGAGAGTGGTGGGGGTAGAGGTAGGGGAGTGGTGGGGGTAGAAGTAGGGGAGTGGTGGGGGTAGAGGTGGGGGAGTGGTGGGGGTAGAGGTGGGGAGTGGTGGGGGTAGAGGTGGGAGAGTGGTGGGGGTAGAGGTAGGGGAGTGGTGGGGGTAGAGGTGGGAGAGTGGTGGGGTAGAGGTAGGGGAGTGGTGGGGGTAGAGGTGGGAGAGTGGTGGGGTAGAGGTAGGGGAGTGGTGGGGGTAGAGGTGGGGAGTGGTGGGGGTAGAGGTAGGGGAGTGGTGGGGTAGAGGTAGGGGAGTGGTGGGGTAGAGGTTGGGGAGTGGTGGGGGTAGAGGTAGGGGAGTGGTGGGGGTAGAGGTGGGAGAGTGGTGGGGGTAGAGGTAGGGGAGTGGTGGGGTAGAGGTAGGGGAGTGTTGGGGGTAGAGGTGGGAGAGTGGTGGGGGTAGAGGTGGGGGAGTGGTGGGGGTAGAGGTGGGGAGTGGTGGGGGTAGAGGTAGGGGAGTGGTGGGGGTAGAGGTGGGAGAGTGGTGGGGGTAGAGGTAGGGGAGTGGTGGGGGTAGAGGTGGGGGTAGAGGTGGGGTAGTGGTGGGGGTAGAGGTGGGAGAGTGGTGGGGGTAGAGGTGGGGGAGTGGTGGGGGTAGAGGTAGGGGAGTGGTGGGGTAGAGGTGGGGGAGTGGTGGGGTAGAGGTGGGGGAGTGGTGGGGTAGAGGTGGGGGAGTGGTGGGGTAGAGGTGGGGGAGTGGTGGGGGTAGAGGTGGGAGAGTGGTGGGGGTAGAGGTGGGGGAGTGGTGGGGGTAGAGGTGGGGGAGTGGTGGGGGTAGAGGTGGGGGAGTGGTGGGGGTAGAGGTGGGGAGTGGTGGGGTAGAGGTAGGGGAGTGGTGGGGGTAGAGGTAGGGAGAGTGGTGGGGGTAGAGGTAGGGAGAGTGGTGGGGGTAGAGGTAGGGGAGTGGTGGGGTAGAGGTGGGGGAGTGGTGGGAGAGTGGTGGGGGTAGAGGTAGGGGAGTGGTGGGGTAGAGTTGGGGAGTGGTGGGGGTAGAGGTGGGGGAGTGGTGGGGGTAGAGGTGGGAGAGTGGTGGGGGTAGAGGTGGGGAGTGGTGGGGTAGAGGTAGGGGAGTGGTGGGGTAGAGGTAGGGGAGTGGTGGGGGTAGAGGTAGGGGAGTGGTGGGGGTAGAGGTGGGGGAGTGGTGGGGGTAGAGGTGGGGAGTGGTGGGGGTAGAGGTGGGGAGTGGTGGGGTAGAGGTGGGGAGTGGTGGGGTAGAGGTGGGAGAGTGGTGGGGGTAGAGGTAGGGGAGTGGTGGGGGTAGAGGTAGGGGAGTGGTGGGGGTAGAGGTGGGGAGTGGTGGGGTAGAGGTAGGGGAGTGGTGGGGGTAGAGGTGGGAGAGTGGTGGGGGTAGAGGTAGGGGAGTGGTGGGGGTAGAGGTGGGAGAGTGGTGGGGGTAGAGGTAGGGGAGTGGTGGGGGTAGAGGTGGGAGAGTGGTGGGGTAGAGGTAGGGGAGTGGTGGGGGTAGAGGTCGGGGAGTGGTGGGGGTAGAGGTGGGGAGTGTTGGGGTAGAGGTGGGGGAGTGGTGGGGTAGAGGTGGGGAGTGGTGGGGTAGAGGTGGGAGAGTGGTGGGGTAGAGGTGGGGGAGTGGTGGGGTAGAGGTGGGGGAGTGGTGGGGGTAGAGGTGGGGGAGAGGTGGGGGAGTGGTGGGGGTAGAGGTAGGGGAGTGGTGGGGTAGAGGTAGGGGAGTGGTGGGGGTAGAGGTGGGGGAGTGGTGGGGGTAGAGGTGGGGGAGTGGTGGGGGTAGAGGTGGGGGAGTGGTGGGGGTAGAGGTGGGGGAGTGGTGGGGGTAGAGGTGGGGGAGTGGTGGGGGTAGAGGTAGGGGAGTGGTGGGGGTAGAGGTGGGAGAGTGGTGGGGGTAGAGGTGGGAGAGTGGTGGGGGTAGAGGTGGGGGAGTGGTGGGGGTAGAGGTGGGAGAGTGGTGGGGGTAGAGGTGGGAGAGTGGTGGGGGTAGAGGTGGGGGAGTGGTGGGGGTAGAGGTGGGGGAGTGGGGGGAGTGGTGGGGGTAGAGGTAGGGGAGTGGTGGGGGTAGAGGTAGGAGAGTGGTGGGGGTAGAGGTAGGAGAGTGGTGGGGGTAGAGGTGGGGGAGTGGTGGGGGTAGAGGTGGGGGAGTGGTGGGGGTAGAGGTAGGGGAGTGGTGGGGGTAGAGGTGGGGAGTGGTGGGGGTAGAGGTGGGAGAGTGGTGGGGGTAGAGGTAGGGGAGTGGTGGGGGTAGAGGTGGGGAGTGGTGGGGGTAGAGGTGGGGGAGTGGTGGGGTAGAGGTAGGGGAGTGGTGGGGGTAGAGGTGGGAGAGTGGTGGGGGTAGAGGTGGGGAGTGGTGGGGGTAGAGGTAGGGGAGTGGTGGGGGTAGAGGTAGGGGAGTGGTGGGGTAGAGGTAGGGGAGTGGTGGGGGTAGAGGTAGGGGAGTGGTGGGGGTAGAGGTGGGAGAGTGGTGGGGGTAGAGGTAGGGGAGTGGTGGGGGTAGAGGTGGGGGAGTGGTGGGGTAGAGGTAGGGGAGTGGTGGGGGTAGAGGTGGGAGAGTGGTGGGGGTAGAGGTAGGGGAGTGGTGGGGGTAGAGGTGGGGGAGTGGTGGGGTAGAGGTGGGGGAGTGGTGGGGTAGAGGTGGGGGAGTGGTGGGGTAGAGGTGGGGAGTGGTGGGGGTAGAGGTAGGGGAGTGGTGGGGGTAGAGGTAGGGGAGTGGTGGGGGTAGAGGTAGGGGAGTGGTGGGGGTAGAGGTAGGGGAGTGGTGGGGGTAGAGGTAGGGGAGTGGTGGGGTAGAGGTAGGGGAGTGGTGGGGGTAGAGGTAGGGGAGTGGTGGGGGTAGAGGTGGGGGAGTGGTGGGGTAGAGGTGGGGGAGTGGTGGGGGTAGAGGTGGGAGAGTGGTGGGGGTAGAGGTGGGGGAGTGGTGGGGTAGAGGTAGGGGAGTGGTGGGGTAGAGGTAGGGGAGTGGTGGGGTAGAGGTAGGGGAGTGGTGGGGGTAGAGGTAGGGGAGTGGTGGGGTAGAGGTAGGGGAGTGGTGGGGTAGAGGGTAGGGAGTGGTGGGGTAGAGGTAGGGGAGTGGTGGGGGTAGAGGTGGGGAGTGGTGGGGGTAGAGGTGGGAGTGTGGCGGGGGTAGAGGTGGGAGAGTGGTGGGGGTAGAGGTGGGGAAGTGGTGGAGTAGAGGTAAGGGAGTGGTGGGGGTAGAGGTGGGGAGTGGTGGGGGTAGAGGTAGGGGAGTGGTGGGGTAGAGGTAAGGGAGTGGTGGGGGTAGAGGTAGGGGAGTGGTGGGGTAGAGGTAGGGGATGTGTTGGGGTAGAGGTAGGGGAGTGGTGGGTAGAGGTAGGGGAGTGGTGGGGTAGAGGTAGGGGAGTGGTGGTGGTAGAGGTAGGGGAGTGGTGGGGGTAGAGGTAGGGGAGTGGTGGGGGTAGAGGTAGGGGAGTGGTGGGGTAGAGGTAGGGGAGTGGTGGGGTAGAGGTAGGGGAGTGGTGGGGGTAGAGGTTGGGGAGTGGTGGGGTAGAGGTAGGGGAGTGGTGGGGTAGAGGTAGGGGAGTGGTGGGGGTAGAGGTGGGGAGTGGTGGGGGTAGAGGTGGGGAGTGGTGGGGGTAGAGGTGGGGAGTGGTGGGGGTAGAGGTGGGGGAGTGGTGGGGTAGAGGTAGGGGAGTGGTGGGGGTAGAGGTAGGGGAGTGGTGGGGGTAGAGGTAGGGGAGTGGTGGGGTAGAGGTAGGGGAGTGGGGGGGTAGGAGAGTGGTGGGGGTAGAGGTAGGGGAGTGGTGGGGGTAGAGGTAGGGGAGTGGTGGGGTAGAGGTAGGGGAGTGGTGGGGTAGAGGTAGGGGAGTGGTGGGGGTAGAGGTGGGGGAGTGGTGGGGGTAGAGGTGGGGGAGTGGTGGGGTAGAGGTGGGGAGTGGTGGGGGTAGAGGTAGGGGAGTGGTGGGGTAGAGGTAGGGGAGTGGTGGGGTAGAGGTAGGGGAGTGGTGGGGTAGAGGCGGGGGAGTGGTGGGGGTAGAGGTGGGGGAGTGGTGGGGGTAGAGGTGGGGGAGTGGTGGGGTAGAGGTAGGGGAGTGGTGGGGTAGAGGTAGGGGAGTGGTGGGGGTAGAGGTAGGAGAGTGGTGGGGGTAGAGGTAATGAGAGTTGTGGGGATAGAGGTGGGGGAGTTGTGGGAGTAGAGGTGGGAGTGGGGGGTAGAGGTGGGGAGTGGTGGGGGTAGAGGTGGGAGAGTGGTGGGGGTAGAGGTGGGGGAGTGGTGGGGGTAGAGGTAGGGGAGTGGTGGGGTAGAGGTAGGGGAGTGGTGGGGTAGAGGTAGGGGAGTGGTGGGGGTAGAGGTGGGAGAGTGGTGGGGGTAGAGGTAGGGAGAGTGGTGGGGGTAGAGGTAGGGGAGTGGTGGGGGTAGAGGTGGGAGAGTGGTGGGGGTAGAGGTGGGAGAGTGGTGGGGGTAGAGGTGGGAGAGTGGTGGGGTAGAGGTAGGGGAGTGGTGGGGTAGAGGTAGGGGAGTGGTGGGGGTAGAGGGGGGGAGTGGTGGGGGTAGAGGTAGGGGAGTGGTGGGGGTAGAGGTGGGGAGTGGTGGGGTAGAGGTGGGAGAGTGGTGGGGGTAGAGGTAGGGGAGTGGTGGGGGTAGAGGTGGGGGAGTGGTGGGGGTAGAGGTGGGAGAGTGGTGGGGGTAGAGGTAGGGGAGTGGTGGGGGTAGAGGTAGGGGAGTGGTGGGGGTAGAGGTGGGGGAGTGGTGGGGGTAGAGGTGGGGGAGTGGTGGGGGTAGAGGTGGGAGAGTGGTGGGGGTAGAGGTGGGGAGTGGTGGGGGTAGAGGTGGGGGAGTGGTGGGGTAGAGGTAGGGGAGTGGTGGGGTAGAGGTAGGGGAGTGGTGGGGGTAGAGGTGGGAGAGTGGTGGGGGTAGAGGTAGGGGAGTGGTGGGGGTAGAGGTGGGAGAGTGGTGGGGGTAGAGGTGGGGAGTGGTGGGGTAGAGGTAAGGGAGTGGTGGGGGTAGAGGTGGGGGAGTGGTGGGGTAGAGGTGGGGGAGTGGTGGGGGTAGAGGTGGGGGAGTGGTGGGGGTAGAGGTAGGGAGAGTGGTGGGGGTAGAGGTAGGGGAGTGGTGGGGGTAGAGGTAGGGGAGTGGTGGGGGTAGAGGTGGGGAGTGGTGGGGGTAGAGGTAGGGGAGTGGTGGGGTAGAGGTAGGGGAGTGGTGGGGGTAGAGGTGGGGGAGTGGTGGGGGTAGAGGTAGGGGTAGAGGTAGGGGAGTGGTGGGGTAGAGGTAGGGGAGTGGTGGGGGTAGAGGTGGGAGAGTGGTGGGGGTAGAGGTAGGGGAGTGGTGGGGGTAGAGGTAGGGGAGTGGTGGGGGTAGAGGTGGGGGAGTGGTGGGGGTAGAGGTGGGGAGTGGTGGGGGTAGAGGTTGGGGAGTGGTGGGGTAGAGGTAGGGGAGTGGTGGGGTAGAGGTAGGGGAGTGGTGGGGGTAGAGGTGGGGGAGTGGTGGGGGTAGAGGTGGGGGAGTGGTGGGGTAGAGGTAGGGGAGTGGTGGGGGTAGAGGTAGGGGAGTGGTGGGGGTAGAGGTGGGGGAGTGGTGGGGGTAGAGGTAGGGGAGTGGTGGGGGTAGAGGTGGGAGAGTGGTGGGGGTAGAGGTAGGGGAGTGGTGGGGGTAGAGGTGGGGAGTGGTGGGGGTAGAGGTGGGAGAGTGGTGGGGGTAGAGGTGGGGGAGTGGTGGGGTAGAGGTAGGGGAGTGGTGGGGTAGAGGTAGGGGAGTGGTGGGGGTAGAGGTAGGGGAGTGGTGGGGGTAGAGGTAGGGGAGTGGTGGGGTAGAGGTAGGGGAGTGGTGGGGTAGAGGTAGGGGAGTGGTGGGGTAGAGGTGGGGAGTGGTGGGGTAGAGGTGGGGGAGTGGTGGGGGTAGAGGTGGGGTTGTGGTGAGGGTAGAGGTAGGGGAGTGGTGGGGGTAGAGGTAGGGAGAGTGGTGGGGTAGAGGTAGGGGAGTGGTGGGGTAGAGGCGGGGGAGTGGTGAGGGTAGAGGTAGGGGAGTGGTGGGGGTAGAGGTGGGAGAGTGGTGGGGGTAGAGGTGGGGGAGTGGTGGGGGTAGAGGTGGGAGAGTGGTGGGGGTAGAGGTGGGAGAGTGGTGGGGTAGAGGTGGGAGAGTGGTGGGGGTAGAGGTGGGGGAGTGGTGGGGGTAGAGGTAGGGGAGTGGTGGGGTAGAGGTAGGGGAGTGGTGGGGGTAGAGGTGGGGAGTGGTGGGGTAGAGGTAGGGGAGTGGTGGGGTAGAGGTAGGGGAGTGGTGGGGGTAGAGGTAGGGAGTGGTGGGGGTAGAGGTAGGAGAGTGGTGGGGGTAGAGGTGGGGGAGTGGTGGGGGTAGAGGTAGGGGAGTGGTGGGGGTAGAGGTGGGAGAGTGGTGGGGGTAGAGGTAGGGGAGTGGTGGGGGTAGAGGTAGGGGAGTGGTGGGGTAGAGGTAGGGGAGTGGTGGGGGTAGAGGTGGGGGAGTGGTGGGGGTAGAGGTGGGAGAGTGGTGGGGGTAGAGGTAGGGGAGTGGTGGGGGTAGAGGTGGGGGAGTGGTGGGGGTAGAGGTGGGGAGTGGTGGGGGTAGAGGTGGGAGAGTGGTGGGGGTAGAGGTGGGAGAGTGGTGGGGTAGAGGTGGGGGAGTGGTGGGGTAGAGGTAGGGGAGTGGTGGGGTAGAGGTAGGGGAGTGGTGGGGTAGAGGTAGGGGAGTGGTGGGGGTAGAGGTGGGGAGTGGTGGGGTAGAGGTAGGGGAGTGGTGGGGTAGAGGTAGGGGAGTGGTGGGGTAGAGGTAGGGGAGTGGTGGGGGTAGAGGTAGGGGAGTGGTGGGGGTAGAGGTGGGAGAGTGGTGGGGTAGAGGTAGGGGAGTGGTGGGGTAGAGGTAGGGGAGTGGTGGGGTAGAGGTGGGGGAGTGGTGGGGGTAGAGGTGGGGAGTGGTGGGGAGTGGTGGGGTAGAGGTGGGGGAGTGGTGGGGTAGAGGTGGGGAGTGGTGGGGGTAGAGGTAGGGGAGTGGTGGGGGTAGAGGTGGGGGAGTGGTGGGGGTAGAGGTGGGAGAGTGGTGGGGGTAGAGGTAGGGGAGTGGTGGGGGTAGAGGTAGGGGAGTGGTGGGGGTAGAGGTAGGGGAGTGGTGGGGGTAGAGGTAGGGGAGTGGTGGGGGTAGAGGTAGGGGAGTGGTGGGGGTAGAGGTAGGGGAGTGGTGGGGGTAGAGGTAGGGGAGTGGTGGGGGTAGAGGTAGGGGAGTGGTGGGGGTAGAGGTAGGGGAGTGGTGGGGTAGAGGTAGGGGAGTGGTGGGGTAGAGGTAGGGGAGTGGTGGGGGTAGAGGTAGGGGAGTGGTGGGGGTAGAGGTAGGGGAGTGGTGGGGTAGAGGTGGGAGAGTGGTGGGGGTATAGGTGGGGAGTGGTGGGGGTAGAGGTAGGGGAGTGGTGGGGGTAGAGGTGGGGAGTGGTGGGGGTAGAGGTAAGGGAGTGGTGGGGGTAGAGGTAGGGGAGTGGTGGGGTAGAGGTGGGGAGTGGTGGGGGTAGAGGTGGGGAGTGGTGGGGGTAGAGGTGGGGGAGTGGTGGGGGTAGAGGTAGGGGAGTGGTGGGGGTAGAGGTGGGGAGTGGTGGGGTAGAGGTGGGGAGTGGTGGGGTAGAGGTGGGGGAGTGGTGGGGGTAGAGGTGGGAGAGTGGTGGGGGTAGAGGTGGGAGAGTGGTGGGGGTAGAGGTGGGAGAGTGGTGGGGGTAGAGGTGGGAGAGTGGTGGGGGTAGAGGTGGGAGAGTGGTGGGGGTAGAGGTGGGGGAGTGGTGGGGGTAGAGGTGGGGGAGTGGTGGGGGTAGAGGTAGGGGAGTGGTGGGGGTAGAGGTAGGGAGAGTGGTGGGGGTAGAGGTAGGAGAGTGGTGGGGGTAGAGGTAGGGGAGTGGTGGGGTAGAGGTGGGGGAGTGGTGGGAGAGTGGTGGGGGTAGAGGTAGGGGAGTGGTGGGGGTAGAGGTGGGGAGTGGTGGGGGTAGAGGTAGGGGAGTGGTGGGGTAGAGGTGGGGGAGTGGTGGGGTAGAGGTGGGGAGTGGTGGGGGTAGAGGTGGGAGAGTGGTGGGGGTAGAGGTGGGAGAGTGGTGGGGGTAGAGGTAGGGGAGTGGTGGGGTAGAGGTAGGGGAGTGGTGGGGGTAGAGGTAGGGGAGTGGTGGGGGTAGAGGTAGGGGAGTGGTGGGGGTAGAGGTGGGAGAGTGGTGGGGGTAGAGGTAGGGGAGTGGTGGGGTAGAGGTGGGGGAGTGGTGGGGTAGAGGTGGGAGAGTGGTGGGGGTAGAGGTAGGGGAGTGGTGGGGGTAGAGGTAGGGGAGTGGTGGGGGTAGAGGTGGGGGAGTGGTGGGGTAGAGGTAGGGGAGTGGTGGGGGTAGAGGTGGGAGAGTGGTGGGGTAGAGGTAGGGGAGTGGTGGGGGTAGAGGTGGGAGAGTGGTGGGGGTAGAGGTAGGGGAGTGGTGGGGGTAGAGGTGGGGGAGTGGTGGGGTAGAGGTAGGGGAGTGGTGGGGTAGAGGTGGGAGAGTGGTGGGGGTAGAGGTGGGGAGTGGTGGGGTAGAGGTAGGGGAGTGGTGGGGTAGAGGTAGGGAGTGGTGGGGGTAGAGGTAGGGGAGTGGTGGGGGTAGAGGTGGGGAGTGGTGGGGGTAGAGGTAGGGGAGTGGTGGGGTAGAGGTAGGGGAGTGGTGGGGGTAGAGGTGGGAGAGTGGTGGGGGTAGAGGTGGGGGAGTGGTGGGGTAGAGGTGGGGAGTGGTGGGGGTAGAGGTAGGGGAGTGGTGGGGGTAGAGGTGGGAGAGTGGTGGGGGTAGAGGTGGGAGAGTGGTGGGGGTAGAGGTAGGGGAGTGGTGGGGTAGAGGTAGGGGAGTGGTGGGGGTAGAGGTGGGAGAGTGGTGGGGGTAGAGGTGGGGAGTGGTGGGGGTAGAGGTGGGAGAGTGGTGGGGGTAGAGGTGGGGGAGTGGTGGGGTAGAGGTGGGGAGTGGTGGGGTAGAGGTGGGGGAGTGGTGGGGGTAGAGGTGGGGAGTGGTGGGGGTAGAGGTGGGAGAGTGGTGGGGGTAGAGGTGGGAGAGTGGTGGGGTAGAGGTGGGAGAGTGGTGGGGGTAGAGGTGGGGGAGTGGTGGGGGTAGAGGTGGGGGAGTGGTGGGGTAGAGGTAGGGGAGTGGTGGGGGTAGAGGTGGGAGAGTGGTGGGGGTAGAGGTAGGGGAGTGGTGGGGGTAGAGGTAGGGGAGTGGTGGGGTAGAGGTGGGGAGGGTGGGAGAGTGGTGGGGTAGAGGTAGGGGAGTGGTGGGGTAGAGGTGGGGGAGTGGTGGGGGTAGAGGTGGGGGAGTGGTGGGGGTAGAGGTGGGAGAGTGGTGGGGGTAGAGGTGGTAGAGTGGTGGGGGTAGAGGTAGGGGAGTGGTGGGGTAGAGGTAGGGGAGTGGTGGGGGTAGAGGTAGGGAAGTGGTAGGGGTAGAGGCGCGGGAGTGGTGGGGGTAGAGGTGGGAGAGTGGTGGGGGTAGAGGCGGGGGAGTGGTGGGGGTAGAGGTAGGGGAGTGGTGGGGTAGAGGTGGGGAGTGGTGGGGTAGAGGTGGGAGAGTGGTGGGGGTAGAGGTAGGGGAGTGGTGGGGTAGATGTAGGGGAGTGGTGGGGGTAGAGGTGGGGAGTGGTGGGGTAGAGGTAGGGAGAGTGGTGGGGGTAGAGGTGGGAGAGTGGTGGGGGTAGAGGTAGGGGAGTGGTGGGGGTAGAGGTGGGAGAGTGGTGGGGGTAGAGGTAGGGGAGTGGTGGGGGTAGAGGTGGGAGAGTGGTGGGGTAGAGGTAGGGGAGTGGTGGGGGTAGAGGTAGGGGAGTGGTGGGGGTAGAGGTGGGAGAGTGGTGGGGTAGAGGTGGGGGAGTGGTGGGGTAGAGGTGGGAGAGTGGTGGGGGTAGAGGTGGGAGAGTGGTGGGGGTAGAGGTGGGGGAGTGGTGGGGGTAGAGGTGGGGGAGTGGTGGGGGTAGAGGTGGGGGAGAGGTGGGGGAGTGGTGGGGGTAGAGGTGGGGGAGTGGTGGGGGTAGAGGTAGGGGAGTGGTGGGGGTAGAGGTGGGGGAGTGGTGGGGGTAGAGGTGGGGCAGTGGTGGGGGTAGAGGTGGGGGAGTGGTGGGGGTAGAGGTGGGGAGTGGTGGGGGTAGAGGTAGGGGAGTGGTGGGGGTAGAGGTGGGAGAGTGGTGGGGGTAGAGGTGGGAGAGTGGTGGGGGTAGAGGTGGGGAGTGGTGGGGGTAGAGGTGGGGAGTGGTGGGGGTAGAGGTGGGAGAGTGGTGGGGGTAGAGGTGGGGGGAGTGGGGGGGTAGAGGTGGGGGGAGTGGTGGGGGTAGAGGTAGGGGAGTGGTGGGGGTAGAGGTAGGGGAGTGGTGGGGGTAGAGGTAGGGAGAGTGGTGGGGGTAGAGGTTGGGGAGTGGTGGGGGTAGAGGTGGGGGAGTGGTGGGGGTAGAGGTAGGGAGTGGTGGGGGTAGAGGTAGGGGAGTGGTGGGGGTAGAGGTGGGAGAGTGGTGGGGGTAGAGGTAGGGGAGTGGTGGGGGTAGAGGTGGGGGAGTGGTGGGGGTAGAGGTGGGGGAGTGGTGGGGTAGAGGTAGGGGAGTGGTGGGGGTAGAGGTGGGAGAGTGGTGGGGGTAGAGGTGGGAGAGTGGTGGGGGTAGAGGTAGGGGAGTGGTGGGGGTAGAGGTAGGGGAGTGGTGGGGTAGAGGTAGGGGAGTGGTGGGGGTAGAGGTAGGGAGAGTGGTGGGGGTAGAGGTGGGAGAGTGGTGGGGGTAGAGGTGGGGAGTGGTGGGGGTAGAGGTGGGGGAGTGGTGGGGTAGAGGTAGGGGAGTGGTGGGGGTAGAGGTGGGAGAGTGGTGGGGGTAGAGGTAGGGGAGTGGTGGGGGTAGAGGTGGGGAGTGGTGGGTAGAGGTGGGGAGTGGTGGGGTAGAGGTTGGGGAGTGGTGGGGTAGAGGTGGGGGAGTGGTGGGGGTAGAGGTAGGGGAGTGGTGGGGGTAGAGGTGGGGAGTGGTGGGGGTAGAGGTAGGGGAGTGGTGGGGGTAGAGGTAGGGGAGTGGTGGGGGTAGAGGAAGGGGAGTGGTGGGGGTAGAGGTAGGGGAGTGGTGGGGGTAGAGGTGGGGAGTGGTGGGGGTAGAGGTGGGGGAGTGGTGGGGGTAGAGGTGGGGGAGTGGTGGGGTAGAGGTAGGGGAGTGGTGGGGGTAGAGGTGGGGAGTGGTGGGGGTAGAGGTGGGGGAGTGGTGGGGGTAGAGGTAGGGGAGTGGTGGGGTAGAGGTAGGGGAGTGGTGGGGTAGAGGTAGGGGAGTGGTGGGGGTAGAGGTAGGGGAGTGGTGGGGGTAGAGGTAGGGGAGTGGTGGGGGTAGAGGTAGGGGAGTGGTGGGGTAGAGGTAGGGGAGTGGTGGGGTAGAGGTGGGAGAGTGGTGGGGGTAGAGGTGGGAGAGTGGTGGGGGTAGAGGTGGGAGAGTGGTGGGGGTAGAGGTGGGGGAGTGGTGGGGTAGAGGTAGGGGAGTGGTGGGGGTAGAGGTGGGAGAGTGGAGGGGTTAGAGGTCGGGGATTGTTGGTGTAGAGGTATTGGAGTGGTGGGGGTAGAGGTGGGGAGTGGTGGGGTAGAGGTAGGGGAGTGGTGGGGTAGAGGTAGGGGAGTGGTGGGGTAGAGGTAGGGGAGTGGTGGGGGTAGAGGTAGGGGAGTGGTGGGGGTAGAGGTAGGGGAGTGGTGGGGGTAGAGGTGGGGTGTGGTGGGGGTAGAGGTAGGGGAGTGGTGGGGTAGAGGTAGGGGAGTGGTGGGGTAGAGGTAGGGGAGTGGTGGGGTAGAGGTTGGGGAGTGGTGGGGTAGAGGTAGGGGAGTGGTGGGGTAGAGGTAGGGGAGTGGTGGGGGTAGAGGCGGGGGAGTGGTGGGGGTAGAGGTGGGGAGTGGTGGGGGTAGAGGTGGGGAGTGGTGGGGGTAGAGGTGGGGTTGTGGTGAGGGTAGAGGTAGGGGAGTGGTGGGGTAGAGGTAGGGGAGTGGTGGGGGTAGAGGTAGGGGAGTGGTGGGGGTAGAGGTAGGGGAGTGGTGGGGGTAGGGGAGTGGTGGGGTAGAGGTAGGGGAGTGGTGGGGGTAGAGGTAGGGGAGTGGTGGGGTAGAGGTAGGGGAGTGGTGGGGTAGAGGTAGGGGAGTGGTGGGGGTAGAGGGGGGGAGTGGTGGGGTAGAGGTTGGGGCGTGGTGGGGGTAGAGGCGGGGGAGTGGTGGGGGTAGAGGTGGGGAGTGGTGGGGTAGAGGTAGGGGAGTGGTGGGGTAGAGGTAGGGGAGTGGTGGGGTAGAGGCGGGGGAGTGGTGGGGGTAGAGGTGGGGAGTGGTGGGGGTAGAGGTGGGGGAGTGGTGGGGGTAGAGGTAGGGGAGTGGTGGGGGTAGAGGTAGGGGAGTGGTGGGGGTAGAGGTAGGGAGAGTGGTGGGGGTAGAGGTGGGAGAGTGGTGGGGGTAGAGGCGGGGAGTGGTGGGGGTAGAGGTGGGGGTAGAGGTGGGGGAGTGGTGGGGGTAGAGGTGGGAGAGTGGTGGGGGTAGAGGTGGGGAGTGGTGGGGTAGAGGTAGGGGAGTGGTGGGGTAGAGGTAGGGGAGTGGTGGGGTAGAGGTAGGGGAGTGGTGGGGGTAGAGGTGGGAGAGTGGTGGGGGTAGAGGTAGGGAGAGTGGTGGGGGTAGAGGTAGGGAGAGTGGTGGGGGTAGAGGTGGGAGAGTGGTGGGGGTAGAGGTGGGAGAGTGGTGGGGGTAGAGGTGGGAGAGTGGTGGGGTAGAGGTAGGGAGTGGTGGGGGTAGAGGAGGGGGAGTGGTGGGGGTAGAGGTGGGGGAGTGGTGGGGGTAGAGGTAGGGGAGTGGTGGGGGTAGAGGTGGGAGAGTGGTGGGGGTAGAGGTAGGGGAGTGGTGGGGGTAGAGGTGGGGGAGTGGTGGGGGTAGAGGTGGGAGAGTGGTGGGGGTAGAGGTAGGGGAGTGGTGGGGGTAGAGGTAGGGGAGTGGTGGGGGTAGAGGGGGGGGAGTGGTGGGGGTAGAGGGGGGGAGTGGTGGGGGTAGAGGTGGGGAGTGGTGGGGGTAGAGGTGGGGAGTGGTGGGGGTAGAGGTGGGGAGTGGTGGGGTAGAGGTAGGGGAGTGGTGGGGTAGAGGTAGGGGAGTGGTGGGGGTAGAGGCTGGGGAGTGGTGGGGGTAGAGGTAGGGGAGTGGTGGGGGTAGAGGTGGGGAGTGGTGGGGGTAGAGGTGGGGGAGTGGTGGGGTAGAGGTAGGGGAGTGGTGGGGGTAGAGGTGGGGAGTGGTGGGGTAGAGGTGGGGAGTGGTGGGGGTAGAGGTGGGGGAGTGGTGGGGTAGAGGTAGGGGAGTGGTGGGGTAGAGGTAGGGGAGTGGTGGGGGTAGAGGTAGGGGAGTGGTGGGGGTAGAGGTAGGGGAGTGGTGGGGGTAGAGGTAGGGGAGTGGTGGGGGTAGAGGTAGGGGAGTGGTGGGGTAGAGGTAGGGGAGTGGTGGGGGTAGAGGTGGGGAGTGGTGGGGGTAGAGGTGGGGAGGGTAGGGGAGTGGTGGGGTAGAGGTAGGGGAGTGGTGGGGGTAGAGGTGGGGAGTGGTGGGGTAGAGGTAGGGGAGTGGTGGGGGTAGAGGTGGGAGAGTGGTGGGGGTAGAGGTGGGGGAGTGGTGGGGTAGAGGTAGGGGAGTGGTGGGGGTAGAGGTGGGGGAGTGGTGGGGTAGAGGTAGGGGAGTGGTGGGGTAGAGGTAGGGGAGTGGTGGGGTAGAGGTAGGGGAGTGGTGGGGGTAGAGGTTAGGGGAGTGGTGGGGGTAGAGGTGGGGAGTGGTGGGGGTAGAGGTGGGGGAGTGGTGGGGGTAGAGGTAGGGGAGTGGTGGGGGTAGAGGTGGGAGAGTGGTGGGGTAGAGGTGGGAGAGTGGTGGGGGTAGAGGTAGGGAGAGTGGTGGGGGTAGAGGTGGGGGAGTGGTGGGGGTAGAGGTGGGGGAGTGGTGGGGGTAGAGGTGGGGGAGTGGTGGGGGTAGAGGTGGGGGAGTGGTGGGGGTAGAGGTAGGGGAGTGGTGGGGTAGAGGTAGGGGAGTGGTGGGGGTAGAGGTAGGGGAGTGGTGGGGGTAGAGGTGGGAGAGTGGTGGGGTAGAGGTGGGAGAGTGGTGGGGGTAGAGGTGGGAGAGTGGTGGGGGTAGAGGTGGGAGAGTGGTGGGGGTAGAGGTGGGAGAGTGGTGGGGGTAGAGGTAGGGGAGTGGTGGGGGTAGAGGTAGGGGAGTGGTGGGGGTAGAGGTGGGGGAGTGGTGGGGTAGAGGTGGGAGAGTGGTGGGGGTAGAGGTGGGGAGTGGTGGGGTAGAGGTAGGGGAGTGGTGGGGGTAGAGGTGGGGGAGTGGTGGGGGTAGAGGTGGGAGAGTGGTGGGGGTAGAGGTGGGAGAGTGGTGGGGTAGAGGTGGGGAGTGGTGGGGTAGAGGTAGGGGAGTGGTGGGGTAGAGGTAGGGGAGTGGTGGGGGTAGAGGTGGGAGAGTGGTGGGGGTAGAGGTAGGGGAGTGGTGGGGGTAGAGGTAGGGGAGTGGTGGGGGTAGAGGTGGGGGAGTGGTGGGGTAGAGGTAGGGGAGTGGTGGGGGTAGAGGTGGGGGAGTGGTGGGGGTAGAGGTGGGTAGTGGTGGGGGTAGAGGTGGGAGAGTGGTGGGGGTAGAGGTAGGGGAGTGGTGGGGGTAGAGGTAGGGGAGTGGTGGGGGTAGAGGTGGGGGAGTGGTGGGGGTAGAGGTAGGGGAGTGGTGGGGGTAGAGGTAGGGGAGTGGTGGGGGTAGAGGTGGGGAGTGGTGGGGGTAGAGGTAGGGGAGTGGTGGGGGTAGAGGTGGGAGAGTGGTGGGGGTAGAGGTGGGGAGTGGTGGGGGTAGAGGTAGGGGAGTGGTGGGGGTAGAGGTGGGAGAGTGGTGGGGGTAGAGGTAGGGGAGTGGTGGGGGTAGAGGTAGGGGAGTGGTGGGGGTAGAGGTGGGGGAGTGGTGGGGTAGAGGTAGGGGAGTGGTGGGGTAGAGGTAGGGGAGTGGTGGGGTAGAGGTAGGGGAGTGGTGGGGGTAGAGGTAGGGGAGTGGTGGGGTAGAGGTAGGGGAGTGGTGGGGTAGAGGTAGGGGAGTGGTGGGGGTAGAGGTAGGGGAGTGGTGGGGTAGAGGTAGGGGAGTGGTGGGTGTAGAGGTAGGGGAGTGGTGGGGTAGAGGTAGGGGAGTGGTGGGGTAGAGGCGGGGAGTGGTGGGGGTAGTGGTGGGGGAGTGGTGGGGGTAGAGGTGGGAGAGTGGTGGGGGTAGAGGAGGGGAGTGGTGGGGTAGAGGTAGGGGAGTGGTGGGGTAGAGGTAGGGGAGTGGTGGGGGTAGAGGTGGGAGAGTGGTGGGGGTAGAGGTGGGGGAGTGGTGGGGTAGAGGTAGGGGAGTGGTGGGGGTAGAGGTAGGGGAGTGGTGGGGGTAGAGGTAGGGGAGTGGTGGGGTAGAGGTAGGGGAGTGGTGGGGGTAGAGGTAGGGGAGTGGTGGGGTAGAGGTAGGGGAGTGGTGGGGGTAGAGGTAGGGGAGTGGTGGGGTAGAGGTGGGAGAGTGGTGGGGGTAGAGGTAGGGGAGTGGTGGGGGTAGAGGCGGGGGAGTGGTGGGGGTAGAGGTGGGGAGTGGTGGGGTAGAGGTAGGAAAGTGGTGGGGGTAGAGGATGGGGAGTGGTGGGGGTAGAGGTAGGGGAGTGGTGGGGGTAGAGGTAGGGGAGTGGTGGGGTGAGGTAGGGGAGTGGGGGGTAGAGGTGGGGAGTGGTGGGGGTAGAGGTGGGAGAGTGGTGGGGGTAGAGGTGGGGGAGTGGTGGGGGTAGAGGTGGGGAGTGGTGGGGTAGGGAGGTGGGGGTAGAGGTGGGGAGTGGTGGGGGTAGTGGTAGGGGAGTGGTGGGGGTAGAGGTAGGGGAGTGGTGGGGGTAGAGGTGGGGAGTGGTGGGGTAGAGGTGGGGAGTGGTGGGGGTAGAGGTGGGGAGTGGTGGGGTAGAGGTAGGGGAGTGGTGGGGTAGAGGTAGGGGAGTGGTGGGGGTAGAGGTGGGGGAGTGGTGGGGGTAGAGGTAGGGGAGTGGTGGGGGTAGAGGTAGGGGAGTGGTGGGGGTAGTGGTGGGGAATGGTGGGGGTATAGGTGGGGTAGAGGTGGGGAGTGGTGGGGTAGAGGTAGGGAGTGGTGGGGGTAGAGGTGGGGTGTGGTGGGGGTAGAGGTAGGGGAGTGGTGGGGGTAGAGGTGGGAGAGTGGTGGGGGTAGAGGTAGGGGAGTGGTGGGGGTAGAGGTGGGGAGTGGTGGGGTAGAGGTGGGGGAGTGGTGGGGTAGAGGTAGGGGAGTGGTGGGGGTAGAGGTAGGGGAGTGGTGGGGTAGAGGTAGGGGAGTGGTGGGGTAGAGGTAGGGGAGTGGTGGGGTAGAGGTAGGGGAGTGGTGGGGTAGAGGTAGGGGAGTGGTGGGGTAGAGGTGGGGGAGTGGTGGGGTAGAGGTAGGGGAGTGGTGGGGGTAGAGGTAGGGGAGTGGTGGGGTAGAGTTGGGGAGTGGTGGGGTAGAGGTGGGAGTGGTGGGGTAGAGGTGGGGAGTGGTGGGGTAGAGTAGGGGAGTGGTGGAGTAGAGGTAGGGGAGTGGTGGGGGTAGAGGTGGGGGAGTGGTGGGGGTAGAGGTGGGAGAGTGGTGGGGGTAGAGGTGGGGAGTGGTGGGGTAGAGGTAGGGGAGTGGTGGGGTAGAGGTAGGGGAGTGGTGGGGTAGAGGTAGGGGAGTGGTGGGGTAGAGGTAGGAGAGTGGTGGGGTAGAGGTGGGAGAGTGGTGGGGGTAGAGGTGGGGAGTGGTGGGGTAGAGGTAGGGGAGTGGTGGGGTAGAGGTAGGGGAGTGGTGGGGTAGAGGTAGGGGAGTGGTGGGGGTAGAGGTAGGGGAGTGGTGGGGGTAGAGGTAGGGGAGTGGTGGGGTAGAGGTAGGGGAGTGGTGGGGGTAGAGGTAGGGGAGTGGTGGGGTAGAGGTAGGGGAGTGGTGGGGGTAGAGGTGGGAGAGTGGTGGGGGTAGAGGTGGGGAGTGGTGGGGGTAGAGGTGGGGGAGTGGTGGGGTAGAGGTGGGGGAGTGGTGGGGTAGAGGTAGGGGAGTGGTGGGGGTAGAGGTGGGAGGGTGGGGTAGGTGGGAGTGGTGGGGTAGAGGTAGGGGAGTGGTGGGGTAGAGGTAGGGGAGTGGTGGGGGTAGAGGTAGGGGAGTGGTGGGGTAGAGGTAGGGGAGTGGTGGGGTAGAGGTAGGGGAGTGGTGGGGGTAGAGGTAGGGGAGTGGTGGGGGTAGAGGTGGGAGAGTGGTGGGGGTAGAGGTAGGGGAGTGGTGGGGTAGAGGCGGGGGAGTGGTGGGGGTAGAGGTGGGGAGTGGTGGGGTAGAGGTAGGGGAGTGGTGGAGGTAGAGGTTGGGGAGTGGTGGGGGTAGAGGTAGGGGAGTGGTGGGGGTAGAGGCGGGGGAGTGGTGGGGGTAGAGGTAGGGGAGTGGTGGGGGTAGAGGTAGGGAAGTGGTGGGTTAGAGGTAGGGGAGTGGTGGGGTAGAGGTAGGGGAGTGGTGGGGGTAGAGGCGGGGGAGTGGTGGGGTAGAGGTGGGGGAGTGGTGGGGTAGAGGTAGGGGAGTGGTGGGGTAGAGGTAGGGGAGTGGTGGGGTAGAGGTAGGGGAGTGGTGGGGGTAGAGGTGGGGGAGTGGTGGGGGTAGAGGTGGGGGAGTGGTGGGGGTAGAGGTAGGGGAGTGGTGGGGGTAGAGGTAGGGGAGTGGTGGGGTAGAGGTGGGAGAGTGGTGGGGTAGAGGTGGGAGAGTGGTGGGGGTAGAGGTAGGGAGATGGTGGGGGTAGAGGTGGGGAGTGGTGGGGTAGAGGTGGGGAGTGGTGGGGGTAGAGGTGGGAGAGTGGTGGGGGTAGAGGTGGGGGAGTGGTGGGGGTAGAGGTAGGGGAGTGGTGGGGTAGAGGTAGGGGAGTGGTGGGGGTAGAGGTAGGGGAGTGGTGGGGGTAGAGGTGGGAGAGTGGTGGGGTAGAGGTAGGGAGAGTGGTGGGGGTAGAGGTAGGGAGAGTGGTGGGGGTAGAGGTGGGAGAGTGGTGGGGGTAGAGGTGGGAGAGTGGTGGGGTAGAGGTAGGGGAGTGGTGGGGGTAGAGGTAGGGGAGTGGTGGGGGTAGAGGAGGGAGTGGTGGGGTAGAGGTAGGGGAGTGGTGGGGGTAGAGGTGGGGGAGTGGTGGGGGTAGAGGTGGGAGAGTGGTGGGGGTAGAGGTAGGGGAGTGGTGGGGGTAGAGGCGGGGGAGTGGTGGGGTAGAGGTGGGAGAGTGGTGGGGGTAGAGGTGGGGGAGTGGTGGGGTAGAGGTAGGGGAGTGGTGGGGTAGAGGTAGGGGAGTGGTGGGGGTAGAGGTGGGAGAGTGGTGGGGGTAGAGGTAGGGGAGTGGTGGGGGTAGAGGTAGGGGAGTGGTGGGGGTAGAGGTGGGGGAGTGGTGGGGGTAGAGGTAGGGGAGTGGTGGGGTAGAGGTGGGGAGTGGTGGGGGTAGAGGTGGGGAGTGGTGGGGTAGAGGTGGGAGAGTGGTGGGGGTAGAGGTAGGGGAGTGGTGGGGGTAGAGGTAGGGGAGTGGTGGGGGTAGAGGTGGGGAGTGGTGGGGGTAGAGGTAGGGGAGTGGTGGGGGTAGAGGTAAGGGAGTGGTGGGGGTAGAGGTAGGGGAGTGGTGGGGGTAGAGGTGGGGGAGTGGTGGGGGTAGAGGTAGGGTAGGAGAGTGGTGGGGTAGAGGTGGGAGAGTGGTGGGGGTAGAGGTAGGGGAGTGGTGGGGGTAGAGGTGGGAGAGTGGTGGGGGTAGAGGAGGGAGTGGTGGGGTAGAGGTGGGGGAGTGGTGGGGTAGAGGTGGGGAGTGGTGGGGTAGAGGTGGGGAGTGGTGGGGTAGAGGTAGGGGAGTGGTGGGGTAGAGGTAGAGGAGTGGTGGGGTAGAGGTAGGGGAGTGGTGGGGTAGAGGTAGGGGAGTGGTGGGGTAGAGGTAGGGGAGTGGTGGGGTAGAGGTAGGAGAGTGGTGGGGGTAGAGGTAGGGAGTGGTGGGGTAGAGGTGGGGAGTGGTGGGGTAGAGGTAGGGGAGTGGTGGGGTAGAGGTAGGGGAGTGGTGGGGTAGAGGTGGGGAGTGGTGGGGTAGAGGTAGGGGAGTGGTGGGGTAGAGGCGGGGGAGTGGTGGGGGTAGAGGTAGGGAGTGGTGGGGGTAGAGGTGGGAGAGTGGTGGGGGTAGAGGTGGGGGAGTGGTGGGGTAGAGGTAGGGGAGTGGTGGGGTAGAGGTAGGGGAGTGGTGGGGTAGAGGTGGGAGAGTGGTGGGGGTAGAGGTGGGGAGTGGTGGGGTAGAGGTAGGGGAGTGGTGGGGGTAGAGGTAGGGGAGTGGTGGGGGTAGAGGTAGGGGAGTGGTGGGGGTAGAGGTGGGAGAGTGGTGGGGTAGAGGTAGGGGAGTGGTGGGGGTAGAGGTAGGGGAGTGGTGGGGTAGAGGTGGGAGAGTGGTGGGGGTAGAGGTAGGGAGAGTGGTGGGGGTAGAGGTGGGGGAGTGGTGGGGGTAGAGGTGGGGGAGTGGTGGGGTAGAGGTAGGGGAGTGGTGGGGGTAGAGGTGGGAGAGTGGTGGGGGTAGAGGTAGGGGAGTGGTGGGGGTAGAGGTAGGGGAGTGGTAGGGTAGAGGTAGGGGAGTGGTGGGGGTGGTGGTAGGGAGAGTGGTGGGGGTAGAGGTGGGAGAGTGGTGGGGGTATAGGTGGGGGAGTGGTGGGGGTAGAGGTGGGGGAGTGGTGGGGTAGGGGAGTGGTGGGGGTAGAGGTGGGAGAGTGGTGGGGGTAGAGGTAGGGGAGTGGTGGGGTAGAGGTAGGGGAGTGGTGGGGGTAGAGGTGGGGAGTGGTGGGGTAGAGGTGGGAGAGTGGTGGGGTAGAGGTGGGGGAGTGGTGGGGGTAGAGGTAGGGGAGTGGTGGGGGTAGAGGTAGGGGAGTGGTGGGGGTAGAGGTAGGGGAGTGGTGGGGGTAGAGGTAGGGGAGTGGTGGGGGTAGAGGTAGGGGAGTGGTGGGGGTAGAGGTAGGGGAGTGGTGGGGGTAGAGGCGGGGGAGTGGTGGGGGTAGAGGTAGGGGAGTGGTGGGGTAGAGGTAGGGAGTGGTGGGGGTAGAGGTGGGAGAGTGGTGGGGGTAGAGGTAGGGGAGTGGTGGGGTAGAGGTGGGGGAGTGGTGGGGGTAGAGGTAGGGGAGTGGTGGGGGTAGAGGTGGGGGAGTGGTGGGGTAGAGGTGGGGGAGTGGTGGGGTAGAGGTAGGGGAGTGGTGGGGTTAGAGGTAGGGGAGTGGTGGGGTTAGAGGTAGGGGAGTGGTGGGGTAGAGGTAGGGGAGTGGTGGGGGTAGAGGTAGGGGAGTGGTGGGGTAGAGGTAGGGGAGTGGTGGGGGTAGAGGTAGGGGAGTGGTGGGGGTAGAGGTAGGGGAGTGGTGGGGGTAGAGGTAGGGGAGTGGTGGGGGTAGAGGTAGGGGAGTGGTGGGGTAGAGGTAGGGGAGTGGTGGGGTAGAGGTAGGGGAGTGGTGGGGGTAGAGGTGGGGGAGTGGTGGGGGTAGAGGTGGGAGAGTGGTGGGGGTAGAGGTGGGGGAGTGGTGGGGTAGAGGTAGGGGAGTGGTGGGGTAGAGGTAGGGGAGTGGTGGGGGTAGAGGTAGGGGAGTGGTGGGGTAGAGGTAGGGGAGTGGTGGGGTAGAGGTAGGGGAGTGGTGGGGGTAGAGGTAGGGGAGTGGTGGGGGTAGAGGTGGGGAGTGGTGGGGTAGAGGTAGGGGAGTGGTGGGGGTAGAGGTAGGGGAGTGGTGGGGGTAGAGTTAGGGGAGTGGTGGGGGTAGAGGTAGGGGAGTGGTGGGGGTAGAGGTAGGGGAGTGGTGGGGGTAGAGGTAGGGGAGTGGTGGGGGTAGAGGTGGGAGAGTGGTGGGGGTAGAGGTGGGAGAGTGGTGGGGGTAGAGGTGGGGGAGTGGTGGGGTAGAGGTGGGGGAGTGGTGGGGTAGAGGTAGGGAGTGGTGGGGGTAGAGGTGGGGGAGTGGTGGGGTAGAGGTAGGGAAGTGGTGGGGTAGAGGTAGGGGAGTGGTGGGGTAGAGGTAGGGGAGTGGTGGGGTAGAGGTAGGCGAGTGGTGGGGTTAGAGGTAGGGGAGTGGTGGGGGTAGAGGTGGGAGAGTGGTGGGGGTAGAGGTAGGGGAGTGGTGGGGGTAGAGGCGGGGGAGTGGTGGGGGTAGAGGTGGGGGAGTGGTGGGGTAGAGGTAGGGGAGTGGTGGGGGTAGAGGTGGGAGAGTGGTGGGGGTAGAGGTAGGGGAGTGGTGGGGGTAGAGGTAGGGGAGTGGTGGGGTAGAGGTAGGGGAGTGGTGGGGGTGGAGGTAGGGAGAGTGGTGGGGGTAGAGGTGGGAGAGTGGTGGGGGTAGAGGTGGGGAGTGGTGGGGGTAGAGGTGGGGGAGTGGTGGGGGTAGAGGTGGGGGAGTGGTGGGGTAGAGGTAGGGGAGTGGTGGGGGTAGAGGTGGGAGAGTGGTGGGGTAGAGGTAGGGGAGTGGTGGGGGTAGAGGTAGGGGAGTGGTGGGGGTAGAGGTGGGGAAGTGGTGGGGGTAGAGGTGGGGGAGTGGTGGGGGTAGAGGTGGGGAGTGGTGGGGTAGAGGTGGGGGAGTGGTGGGGTAGAGGTGGGGGAGTGGTGGGGTAGAGGTGGGGGAGTGGTGGGGGTAGAGGTGGGGGAGTGGTGGGGTAGAGGTGGGGAGTGGTGGGGTTAGAGGTAGGGGAGTGGTGGGGGTAGAGGTAGGGGAGTGGTGGGGGTAGAGGTAGGGGAGTGGTGGGGGTAGAGGTAGGGGAGTGGTGGGGGTAGAGGTAGGGGAGTGGTGGGGGTAGAGGTAGGGGAGTGGTGGGGGTAGAGGTAGGGGAGTGGTGGGGGTAGAGGTAGGGGAGTGGTGGGGGTAGAGGTAGGGGAGTGGTGGGGGTAGAGGTGGGGGAGTGGTGGGGGTAGAGGTGGGGGAGTGGTGGGGTAGAGGTAGGGGAGTGGTGGGGTAGAGGTAGGGGAGTGGTGGGGTAGAGGTAGGGGAGTGGTGGGGGTAGAGGTAGGGGAGTGGTGGGGGTAGAGGTGGGAGAGTGGTGGGGGTAGAGGTGGGGGAGTGGTGGGGTAGAGGTAGGGGAGTGGTGGGTGTAGAGGTGGGAGAGTGGTGGGGTAGAGGTAGGGGAGTGGTGGGGTAGAGGTAAGGGAGTGATGGGGTGTAGGTAGGGGAGTGGTGGGGGTAGAGGTGGGAGAGTGGTGGGGGTAGAGGTAGGGGAGTGGAGGGGGTAGAGGTCGGGAAGTGGTGGGGGTAGAGGTAGGGGAGTGGTGGGGGTAGAGGTAAGGGAGTGGTGGGGTAGAGGTGGGGGAGTGGTGGGGGTAGAGGTAGGGGAGTGGTGGGGGTTGAGGTGGGAGAGTGGTGGGGTAGAGGTAGTGGAGTGGTGGGGTAGAGGTAGAGGAGTGGTGGGGGTAGAGGTAGGGGAGTGGTGGGGTAGAGGTAGGGGAGTGGTGGGGTAGAGGTAGGGGAGTGGTGGGGTAGAGGTAGGGGAGTGGTGGGGAGAGGTAGGGGAGTGGTGGGGGTAGAGGTGGGAGAGTGGTGGGGTAGAGGTAGGGGATTGGTGGGGTAGAGGTAAGGGAGTGGTGGGGGTGAGGTGGGAGAGTGGTGGGGGTAGAGGTAGGGGAGTGGTGGGGGTAGAGGTAGGGGAGTGGTGGGGGTAGAGGTAGGGGAGTGGTGGGGGTAGAGGTAGGGGAGTGGTGGGGGTAGAGGTAAGGGAGTGGTGGGGGTAGAGGTAGGGAGTGGTGGGGTAGAGGTGGGAGAGTGGTGGGGTAGAGGTAGGGGAGTGGTGGGGGTAGAGGTAGGGGAGTGGTGGGGGTAGAGGTGGGAGAGTGGTGGGGTAGAGGTAGGGGAGTGGTGGGGGTAGAGGTAGGGGAGTGGTGGGGGTAGAGGTAGGGGAGGGGGAGATGGGGGTATGGGAGGGGGGAGATGGGGTAGGGGAGGGGTAGATGGGGTAGGGGAGGAGGAAATGGGGTAGGGGAGGAAGAAATGGGGTAGGGGAGGGGGAAATGGGGTAGGGGAGGGGGAAATGGGGTAGGGGAGGTGGGGAGATGGGGTAGGGGAGGTGGGGAGATGGGTAGGGGAGGTGGGGAGATGGGAGAGGGGGAAATGGGGTAGGGGAGGGGGAAATGGGGTAGGGGAGGGGGAGATGGAGTAGGGGAGGGGGGAGATGGGGTAGAGGAGGGGGAAATGGGGTATGGGATGGGGAGATGGGGTAGGGGAGAGGGAAATGGGGTAGAGGAGGGGGAGATGGAGTAGGGGAGGGGGGAGATGGGGTAGGGGAGGGGGAGATGGGGCAGGGGATGGGGAGATGGGGTAGGGGAGGGGGGAGATGGGGTAGGGGAGGGGGAAATGGAGTAGGGTAGGGGGAGATGGGGTAGGGGAGGGGGAGATGGGGCAGGGGAGGGGGAGATGGGGCAGGGGAGGGGGGAGATGGGGTAGGGGAGGGGGACGATGGGGCAGGGGCGGGGGGAGATGGGGAATGGGAGGGGGGAGATGGGGCAGGGGAGGGGGAGATGGGGCAGGGGAGGGGGAGATGGGGCAGGGGAGGGGGAGATGGGGCAGGGCAGGGGGGAGATGGGGCAGGGGAGGGGGGAGATGGGGTAGGGGAGGGGGAGATGGGGTAGGGGATGGGGAGATGGGGTAGGGGAGGGGGAGATGGGGTAGGGGAGGGGGAGATGGGGCAGGGGAGGGGTAGATGGGGCAGGGGAGGGGGGAGATGGGGCAGGGGAGGGGGGAGATGGGGCAGGGGAGATGGGGGGGGGGGGGAGATGGGGTAGAGGAGGGGGAAATGGGGTAGGGGAGGTGGGCAGATGGGGTAGGGGAGGTGGGCAGATGGGGTAGGGAGAGGGAAATGGGGTAGAGGAGGGGGAGATGGAGTAGGGGAGGGGGGAGATGGGGTAGGGGAGGGGGGAAATGGGGTGGGGGAGGGGGGAGATGGGGTAGGGGAGGGGGAAATGGAGTAGGGTAGGGGGAGATGGGTAGGGGAGGGGAGATGGGGCGGGGAGGGGTAGATGGGGCAGGGGAGGGGGGAGATGGGGTAGGGGAGGGGGATGATGGGGCAGGTGAGGGGGAAGATGGGGCAGGGGAGGGGGGAGATGGGGCAGGGGACGGGGAGATGGGGCAGGGGAGGGGGAGATGGGGCAGGGGAGGGGAAGATGGGGTAAAGGAGGGGGGAGATGGGGTAGGGGAGGGGGAGATGGGGCAGGGGAGGGGGAGATGGGGTAGGGGAGGGGGAGATGGGGCAGGGGAGGGGGAAATGGGGTAGGGGAGGGGGGAGGTGGGGTAGGGGAGGGGGAGATGGGGTAAAGGAGGGGGGAGATGGGGTAGGGGAGGGGGAGAAGGGGCAGGGGAGGGGGAGATGGGGCAGGGGAGGGGGAGATGGGGCAGGGGAGGGGGAGATGGGGCAGGGGAGGGGGGATGGGGCAGGGGAGGGGGAGATGGGGTAGGGGAGGGGGAGATGGGGCAGGGGAGGGGGAGATGGGGCAGTGGAGGGGGAGATGGGGTAGTGGAGGGGGGAGATGGGGTAGGGGAGGGGGGAGAGGGGGCAGGGAGGGGGAGATGGGGCAGGGGAGGGGGAGATGGGGCAGGGGAGGGGGAGATGGGGTAGGGGAGGGGGAAATGGGGTAGGGGAGGGGGAAATGGGTAGGGGAAGGGGAGATGGGTAGGGGAGGGGGAGATGGGGTAGGGGAGGGGGAGATGGGGCAGGGGAGGGGGAGATGGGGCAGGGGAGGGGGAAATGGGGTAGTGGTGGGGGAGATGGGGTAGGGGAGGGAGAAATGGGGTAGGGGAGGGGGAGATGGGGCAGGGGAGGGGGAGATGGGGCAGGGGAGGGAGAGATGGGGTAGGGGAGGGGAGAGATGGGGTAGGGGAGGGGAGAGATGGGGTAGGGGAGGGGAGAGATGGGGTAGGGGAGGGGGAGATGGGGCAGGGGAGGGGAAATGGGGCAGGGGAGGGGAGATGTGGTAGGGGTGGGGGAAATGGGGGAGGGGAGGGGGAAATGGGGTAGGGGAGGGGAGAGATGGGGTAGGGGTGGGGGAGATGGGGTAGGGGAGGGGAGAGATGTGGCAGGGGAGGGGGTGATGGGGCGGGGGGGGGGGAGAGGGGGTAGGGGGGGGGGAGATGGGGTAGGGGAGGGGGAGATGGGGTAGGGGAGGGGGAGATGGGGTAGGGGAGGGGGAAATGGGGTAGGGGAGGGGGAAATGGGGTAGGGGAGGGGGAAATAGGGTAGGGGAGGGGGAGATGGGGCAGGGGAGGGGGAGATGGGGCAGGGGAGGGGAGATGGGGCAGGGGAGGGGGAGATGGGGTAGGGGAGGGGGAGATGGGGTAGGGGAGGGGGAGATGGGGCAGGGGAGGGGGAGATGGGGTATGGGAGGGGGAGACGGGGCAGGGGAGGGGGAGATGTGATAGGGGAGGGGGTGGAGGATGGGGAGGGGAGGGGGGAGATGGGGTAGGGAGGGGGAGATGGGGAGGGGAGGGGGGAGGGGGAGGGTTGATGGGGTAGGGAGTGAGATGGGGAGGAGGGGGAGATGGGGAGGGGGAGAGGGGTGGGAGGGGAGGGGTGGGAGGGGGAGATGGGGTAGGGAGGGGAGATGGGGAGGAGGGGGAGATGGGAGGGGAGGGGGAGATGGGAGGGGAGATGGGGAGGGGAGAGGGAGATGGGGAGGAAGGGGAAGATGGGGGAGGGAGAGGAAGATGGGGGAGGGGGAGTGGGGGAGGGGGGAGGGGAGGGGGAGGGGAGATGGGGTAGAAAGGGAAGATGGGGAGGGGAGGGGGAGGGGAGATGGGGTAGGGGAGAGGGAAATGGGGAAGGAAGGGGGAGATGGGGGAGGGGGTGGGAAAGGGGAGATGGGGAGGGAGGAAAATGGGGTAGGGGAGATAAGGTAGGGGAGGGGGGGTGAGGTTGGGGAAGCACAGATACACCAAGTAAGTTAGGAAGTCTTCATGCTGATAACACACACACACACACACACCGTCACAACAGGATCTACACAGGGCCCAGGGGAGGATGTTTCTACCCAAACCCACTTAGAGCTGCCCTGGGGCCTTCCGTTACCTCCCCTACAGTAGACCTCCGTCGGTAATAAGTCGCGTTCCACTATCACGTTAATCAGATTTACCTGTGATGTGTCAGCATGTGTGGGTGGGTGGGTGGGTGGGTGGGCGGGCGGGCGCCAGGGTGGGTTGGGGTTGGCTGTAGAATGCTTGACCCACTTTTTATTCTTCCTTTTCTCTTATCGAGTGCCTTACTGAACACTACAACAGCTTCTTAGATACAATTGAATCGAGTCCAGATTAGGCTTCACCCTTCTATGATTATTTTACCTGATGATTAAACACTTGAATCCTACTTGGGGGAGGTTAGGTTACGTTTGGTTAGGTTAGGTTAGGTCTTGACAGTGTATTGGTTAGCAACAGCACAGTAATAAAGTGTCCAGTTGTTAAGGTAGAACACAGCCCCTTTAGTCTGCTCTGCCATGCCGTTCACCTCAACACACTCTTCACGACCTTACATAAAGGTTTCTATCAGCCATGTCACTGTTGGAGAACCTTCCCAGATCAAAGCCAAACGATGGGCGCCTTTAAATACATACTACAGACATAATACATCGTCACTAGCTCCCCTTGTTACTGGTGGAGGTTTCTGTCACTATGTCTTTACCAGGAGGCAGTGACTGGTCTCACTTCTCCTCTGTTGTGGCTGGTGGCGACGACGCCTTGTAATAATTTTTTTTTAGATTGCCCCCGAGGGGGCTAGTTTATTGGGCACCCCCTTACATCCTGTGCAAGGTGGAGCGCAGAAGCGTTTACAGAGCCCATCTGGGAAGCATGCGGAGTTCATGCTTGCCTTTATGATTCGTGCATTAAGGGCGTGAAAGCCTGAAGGGTCATGGGTTTTGTCAGCAAGTTACATAAAGTGACAGAATGATGAGTGTGTGAGGGGGAAATTCCCGGTACAATTTATCTGTTTATGGCAAAGTGTGGCAGGTCCCTAGTGCCAGGCCTGTCACTAGGAGGAGGGATATCTGGTCTGGGAGGGAAGAGGTGTTGGTAACGGCTGGGGACCTGTAGGAGGAGGTCATAGGGCAAGTGAGGATGTAGTGAGAGAGGGTGTGAGAGTCGGGTTGACAACAAAGTTTACAAATAGTGCGACCAGGCTCAGAGTTGCCAATGTACTAGGCGTGGCGAAGTACAGTGGGGGTGGAGGTGATATGGTGTGGTGGGACAGGCACAGTAGGGGTGGAGGGAGGCACATAGGCATTGACAATATGTAGGGACATACCTTTTAGTGTGATGGTGATGGCATGCGAGTCGACATGCCGGTGGGGTATGGGTAGCCGGGGGTGGTGTCCTCAAGTCCATTAGGTAGCCCTCGTGGAGACAGCACAGACACAGGAGCGACTTGCGGTGGGTGGAGGACAGGTTGAGGCACCACGTGTCGTGTAGATGAGGCAGGACATCGCTCGGGGGCAGCAGGACACACCAGGGCAAGCCCGGTAGGCGCTACGCCAGTAGTGAAGACCACCGGCGGTGGAGTAGGCCGTGAGCAGGGGGGGGGGGGGGGGTCTCACAGGGGGACTACCAGCTTGTGTCAAACCAGAAGAGAGGAGTTACTGGGTGGCACTAGAGGGCAAGAGTAGGTCGGAGATGGTGGTACAGAGTGTAACGAAGAGTTCTTCAATACAGTTGGTAAATTCCTGGAAGAGGGATATGATCTGTGTCATGTCACTGGAGGGGGGGGGGGCACCGGTGGGAGCACAAGTCCTGACAGCATCAGAGTACAGACGGGGAGGAGGCCCAGTAGTAGTTGAGTTAGGAGACGGCCAGGACTGCTGTGTTGCAGCCAGGTAAGGCCAAACAGGGGCAGGTGTTGTTGAAGAAGGCATTGCTGGAGACAGAGGGGACGCAGAGGGAGGCGACCCGGTAGACCGAGGGGGGGGGGGGGCCTTGTGGTGGATGCGGCCTTCGGGGAGGCTTTTCCCCTGGGACAGACGGGCGATTGGGGCATTGCCGTGAGTCAGCATTGTGCCGGCTGCCACATTTACAACACCTGGGATCAAATACATAGCCCACACCACCCCTATTAAGGTGGTCTTTGATTTTCTGGGCACAGGTGGCAAAGTTATGGTTACGTGAACAGAAGCGACATCTGGGACGATCACGTCGGCAGCAGGCAGTGAAGGTGTGACCCCAATGAGAACAGATAACACAAATTGCAGGCCTGGGGTGATAGGGTTCTGCATAAAGTGGAGGGAGGATTGGGTGGGACTCCACAGTGGTTGGGCATTCCCTTCCCTTCTACTTGACAATGGCAGCAGCTTGTGGGGTGTTCCCAGGTAATGTCGACGTATACTGAGTATACTAGAATTAAAGTCATGCGCATCTTCGTTCTCAGTGTATAAGGGGAATCGTTTCACTAGGATGTGGCAACAATCGTCAGCGTCTACTTGGGGGGGGGGGGGGGGTACCAGGACAACCCCGTCAAAGCCAACAGTTTCATAGACCTCAGGAGTCTGACACTTGATAAAGTTCCTGTTCTTACCTTGTCGGAATTGAATGTTGAGACCGTGTTGTTTGCAGTACTTCATCATCCAATTTAACCATTCCCCTACAGTTTTCAGCGAGTCCTTGAGGAAGTGCAGATTCAGCTGACTTGGCTGGTTGGCAGAGGGCAGGGTGATAGGGTCCATGGCATTGGTTTTTCCACTCCGGCTAGTGTTTCCCATAGAAACATTACCGTCACTGTCACTGTTGGATTCAGTATGACCAGGCGAGTTGGCGATAGCATCCATATCAGAGATGTCTGCATCCTTGAGAGAGCCTCTTCTGGGACGTTTATGTCGACGCCCCATGCTAGCAAAAACTTACCGGCTGAGGGGACCTTTGTGGGACGATCGGGAAGTCAAGAGCACCTATGGGCACGTCTGTCCCCTTAGGTGGTCACGCCACGACTGTCTTATAATAATGACTAGGTTTTAAGGTAACATCTCACCCAACCTGACCTTGGGAACTCCTCCATCAGCCACGAGTATCGACATTATCCTCTATGAGGTCCCGGCGCCGCAATATTGTAATGAGTTGAATTTTGCTGTTGTCTAGAATAATTTGCTTTCCTTCGCTGGTGATGACAACTGTTACACGAGTCAGAGTATAACCCACTGCCCACTACACTGGCTAGTCTCTCTCGTACATAACTGAACTTGTAACAAAATAAATGAAATTTTGAACCTCGTTGAGCCTTCGCATTAGTTGTTGTTCCACTGTGCCACAAACTCTGAAAAACTGAGGGATGTTTTATAATCCAGGGGAATAATAACAGCCAGGTCAACATTTTTGTGCACCTGTTGTGGTCAAAGTTACCTGGACATCAAACAGTTCTCGTGTTTATAACTTTGGACTGTTTCTCTATAACAATTACTCTGCATCAGGTAAAACAATATTTGGCCGTTGGTTAAAGTTTTACGACTGTTTATTTATTTGTGTAATATAGTTTATATTTTGCAGTCATTTAGTGTGACAAACTTTTAGTTTATAATTATCAGGTCTTAAAATATCATGCCCGTCCTGTAGTAGAGTAGAATTCTTTACAACTGTTCAAGCCTTCATTGAGGTCATAGTGACGATGATGTCTGTGTGAAGTAGATGAACACAGAGGGGGTGGAGTGTGTGGCCACCCTCGGTCACTGTACCTGTGTTGATATAAGCGGTGTAAGTGGTCAAGGTGTCTTGTGATCATAAGGGTGGGGGGGGGGGGGGGGAAGTGCCAGGGATACGTAGGCCTGATAACCAGTTACGAACAAAGTGGATAAAACCGTCGATACACAAATAGGTTGTGTGGCTGACCCTGCCCTTAACCACTGCCAATTCCGTAAACACAATGTTGGGTGGACTGGGAGTGCCCCCGGACGCATATGCCCGAATTATTGTAGTACTGTCTGCTACGATCTAGCTCGACTATAACTTCAGCCGATCAGAGCGCGACCTACATCCGGCAAATTGAAAATGGGAAACTTTCATAGACAACTTTAAAAACATTTAAGTGATCCAGTAAATCAATAAAAAGTTGTCACAAATATAAATATAAAATATGGCCAGGCGGTCATAAGCTCTCAGGTCGGGATGGTGAGGTACAGTCAGCCACAAGTCCGGTAACCTGCCTCAATATTCTCAGCCCCAAACTGACTCTGGATACGAGGAGCCTTGATGGTGTTCACAGATGGCGCTCCTGTGTACACAAGTCTAACATGAAAAAAAAAAAAAAAAAAAAAACTGACGCCATGGGCAAGTGCAATGCAATAACGGTACGAATAAGAAAACAAAAATGCATACAAATAAATTATATAAATATTTCAACAGTGAACAGCATACAAATATAGGTAAAGAACTTGTCATTCATATTACTGCTGTGATGTGACAAAATTAGCATCACGAGAAGCTCTAATGTTCACTACTGAGGCAAACGTCGCCATTATATGAAGCTTAATAATAATGCAGGTTTATTCATTAATACTCAAAATACCAAAGGCATTATTATTTTGTGATATATCAATATTAATGGAATATTACTGAGTGTATGAGCCAATGAGCTGCAAGAGGGGCGGGGCTTAAACCGTCAACTAAAACAAAACAAAACTGACTATTTATTTTTTAGTACAATGATTTCGCCTCAATATGTACTTTTATTAACCATATTCATTTCGGTAAATGTTAAGGAGACATTAACCATTAACATTTATTAACTGATTTACACGATTATTTCATCAGATTCATCGGTTTAGTGAATATTAATCATGTTTACGAGCGACCATACGAGGAAACCCAACCCAACCAATCTTAGTGTGTGACGACCACCAATAAGTACTGTTATACTTGTGAAAGATGCGTGATTATTGGATACTAAAGCCACAGAAGTTTCCTAACTCGACCAATCTTAACCCACACGAAGAGCTTTGAAGAAGATGGAACTTGAGGGGGAACAAAAACGTAACCTAAAGAATATTAACCTTTTGTTGGCCACACGATTATCGCTACACCTTTAACTACTTTTTTTTTACAAGTTGCTCATAATATCCCACAGCACTTTTGGGTCCAGTTCTAGGTATATCTCGTCATTTTCTAACAACTTTTCTTAGTAACGTTTCCGTCACAAATGATTCGTTTTCGAGGTTAGGTTAGTTTAGGTTGGGCTGTTCTTTACTTGTTAAAAGCGGAATATCTGTGTGAACTTTGGTTATAAATATCGCACATAACTCGCTTTTGCTCCCCCCCCCCAAAAAAAAAAATTACTCGGGTCCCCCAAGAGTCACTCAAAAACGAGTCATTTGCGATAGATGTGAAGATCAGAATCGTTCAAAACACATCAAAAACCACCGGGAAAACATACCCGTTAAGTTTCATGTCCAAAACCATTATGGGCATCTTGTGAAAAAATGACCCTATCATTTAATATTAACCCAAACATTCAGACCAGATTATTGTTATAAGTCCTCCTACCTCACCTCACACCTCCTGCTACCTCACCTCACACCTCCTGCTACCTCACCTCACACCTCCTCCTCCTGCTATCTCACCTCACACCTCCTCCTCCTGCTACCTCACCTCACACCTCCTCCTCCTGCTACCTCACCTCACACCTCCTCCTCCTGCTACCTCACCTCACACCTCCTCCTCCTGCTACCTCACCTCACACCTCCTCCTCCTGCTATCTCACCTCACACCTCCTGCTACCTCACCTCACACCTCTGCCTCCTGCTACCTCACCTCACACCTCCTCCTCCTGCTATCTCACTCACACCTCTGCCTCCTGCTACCTCACCTCACACCTCCTCCTGCTACCTCACCTCACAGCTCTGCCTCCTGCTACCTCACCTCACACCTCCTCCTCCTGCTACCTCACCTCACACCTCCTCCTCCTGCTACCTCACCTCACACCTCCTCCTCCTGCTACCTCACCTCACACCTCCTCCTCCTGCTACCTCACCTCACACCTCCTCCTCCTGCTACCTCACCTCACACCTCTGCCTCCTGCTACCTCACCTCACACCTCTGCCTCCTGCTACCTCACCTCACACCTCTGCCTCCTGCTACCTCACCTCACACCTCCTCCTCCTGCTATCTCACCTCACACCTCCTCCTCCTGCTACCTCACCTCACACCTCTGCCCCCTGCTACCTCACCTCACACCTCTGCCTCCTGCTACCTCACCTCACACCTCCTCCTCCTGCTACCTCACCTCACACCTCCTCCTGCTACCTCACCTCACACCTCCTCCTGCTACCTCACCTCACACCTCCTCCTGCTACCTCACCTAACACCTCCTCCTCCTGCTACCTCACCTCACACCTCCTCCTGCTACCTCACCTCACACCTCCTCCTCCTGCTACCTCACCTCACACCTCCTGCTCCCTCACCTAACACCTCCTCCTCCTGCTACCTCACCTCACACCTCCTCCTGCTACCTCACCTCACACCTCCTCCTCCTGCTACCTCACCTCACACCTCCTGCTCCCTCACCTAACACCTCCTCCTCCTGCTACCTCACCTCACACCTCCTCCTGCTACCTCACCTCACACCTCCTCCTGCTACCTCACCTCACACCTCCTGCTCCCTCACCTAACACCTCCTCCCCCTGCGATCTCACCCACACCACCACCTCCTGCTACCTCACCCCACACCTCCTCCTACCTCACCCACACCTCCTCCTCCTGCTACCACACCTCCTCCTCCTGCTACCTCACCTCACACCTCCTGCTCCCTCACCTAACACCTCCTCCTCCTGCTACCTCACCTCACACCTCCTCCTGCTACCTCACCCCACACCTCCTCCTGCTACCTCACCTCACACCTCCTGCTCCCTCACCTAACACCACCTCCTCCTGCTACCTCACCTCACACCTCCTCCTGCTACCTCACCTCACACCTCCTGCTCCCTCACCTAACACCTCCTCCTCCTGCTACCTCACCTCACACCTCCTCCTGCTACCTCACCTAACACCTCCTCCTCCCGCTACCTCACCTCACACCTCCACCTACTACCTCACCTAACACCTCCTCCTCCTGCTACATCACCTCACACCTCCTCCTGCTACCTCACCTCACACCTCCTCCTCCTGCTACCTCACCTCACACCTCCTCCTCCTGCTACCTCACCTAACACCTCCTCCTCCTGCTACCTCACCTCACACCTCCTCCTCCTGCTACCTCACCTCACACCTCCTCCTCCTGCTACCTCACCTCACACCTCCTCCTGCTCCCTCACCTAACACCTCCTCCTTCTGCTACCTCACCTCACACCTCCTCCTGCTACCTCACCTCACACCTCCTCCTCCTGCTACCTCACCTCACACCTCCTGCTCCCTCACCTAACACCTCCTCCTGCTACCTCACCTCACACCTCCTCCTGCTACCTCACCTCACACCTCCTCCTGCTACCTCACCTCACACCTCCTCCTGTTACCTCACCTAACACCTCCTCCCCCTGCGACCTCACCTCACACCTCCTCCTGCTACCTCACCCAACCTCCTCCTCCTGCTACCTCACCTCACACCTCCTCCAGCTACCTCACCTCACACCTCCTGCTCCCTCACCTAACACCTCCTCCCCCTGCGACCTCACCTCACACCTCCTCCTGCTACCTCACCTCACACCTCCTCCTGCTACCTCACCTCACACCTCCTGCTCCCTAACCTAACACCTCCTCCTCCTGCTACCTCACCTCACACCTCCTCCTGCTACCTCACCCACACCTCCTGCTACCTCACCTCACACCTCCTCCTGCTACCTCACCTCACACCTCCTGCTCCCTCACCTAACACCTCCTCCCCCTGCGACCTCACCTAACACCTCCTCGCCATGCGACCTCACCTCACACCTCCTCCTGCTACCTCACCCACACCTCCTCCTCCTGCTACCTCACCTCACACCTCCTCCTACCTCACCTCACACCTCCTGCTCCCTCACCTAACACCTCCATCTCCTGCTACCTCACCTCACACCTCCTCCTGCTACCTCACCCACACCTCCTCCTGCTACCTCACCTCACACCTCCTCCTGCTACCTCACCTCACACCTCCTGCTCCCTCACCTAACACCTCCTCCCCCTGCGACCTCACCTCACACCTCCTCCTGCTACCTCACCCACACCTCCTCCTCCTGCTACCTCACCTCACACCTCCTCCTGCTACCTCACCCACACCTCCTCCTCCTGCTACCTCACCTCACACCTCCTCCTCCTGCTACCTCACCTCACACCTCCTGCTCCCTCACCTAACACCTCCTCCTCCTGCTACCTCACCACACACCTCCTGCTCCCTCACCTCACACCTCCTCCTCCTGCTCCCTCACCTCACACCTCCTCCTCCTGCTACCTCACCTCACACCTCCTCCTCCTGCTACCTCACCTCACACCTCCTCCTCCTGCTACCTCACCTCACACCTCCTCCTCCTGCTACCTCACCTCACACCTCCTCCTCCTGCTACCTCACCTCACACCTCCTCCTCCTGCTACCTCACCTCACACCTCCTCCTCCTGCTACCTCACCTCACACCTCCTCCTCCTGCTACCTCACCTCACACCTCCTCCTCCTGCTACCTCACCTCACACCTCCTCCTCCTGCTACCTCACCTCACACCTCCTCCTCCTGCTACCTCACCTCACACCTCCTCCTGCTACCTCACCTCACACCTCCTGCTCCCTCACCTAACACCTCCTCCCCCTGCGACCTCACCTAACACCTCCTCGCCATGCGACCTCACCTCACACCTCCTCCTGCTACCTCACCCACACCTCCTCCTCCTGCTACCTCACCTCACACCTCATCCTCCTGCTACCTCACCTCACACCTCCTCCTCCTGCTACCTCACCTCACACCTCCTCCTCCTGCTACCTCACCTCACACCTCCTCCTGCTACCTCACCTCACACCTCCTCCTCCTGCTACCTCACCTCACACCTCCTCCTCCTGCTACCTCACCTCACACCTCCTCCTCCTGCTACCTCACCTCACACCTCCTCCTGCTACCTCACCTCACACCTCCTCCTGCTACCTCACCTCACACCTCCTCCTCCTGCTACCTCACCTCACACCTCCTCCTCCTGCTACCTCACCTCACACCTCCTCCTCCTGCTACCTCACCCACACCTCCTCCTGCTACCTCACCTCACACCTCCTCCTCCTGCTACCTCACCTCACACCTCCTCCTCCTGCTACCTCACCTCACACCTCCTGCTCCCTCACCTCACACCTCACACCTCCTGCTACCTCACCTCACACCTCCTCCTCCTGCTACCTCACCTCACACCTCCTCCTCCTGCTACCTCACCTAACACCTCCTCCTCCTGCTACCTCACCTCACACCTCCTCCTCCTGCTACCTCACCCACACCTCCTCCTCCTGCTACCTCACCCACACCTCCTCCTCCTGCTACCTCACCTAACACCTCCTCCTCCTGCTACCTCACCTAACACCTCCTCCTCCTGCTACCTCACCTCACACCTCCTCCTCCTGCTACCTCACCCACACCTCCTCCTCCTGCTACCTCACCTCACACCTCCTCCTCCTGCTACCTCACCCACACCTCCTCCTCCTGCTACCTCACCTCACACCTCCTCCTCCTGCTACCTCACCTCACACCTCCTCCTCCTGCTACCTCACCTCACACCTCCTCCTCCTGCTACCTCACCTCACACCTCCTCCTCCTGCTACCTCACCTCACACCTCCTCCTCCTGCTACCTCACCTCACACCTCCTCCTCCTGCTACCTCACACCTCCTCCTCCTGCTACCTCACCTCACACCTCCTCCTCCTGCTACCTCACCTCACACCTCCTCCTCCTGCTACCTCACCTCACACCTCCTCCTCCTGCTACCTCACCTCACACCTCCTCCTCCTGCTACCTCACCTCACACCTCCTCCTCCTGCTACCTCACCTCACACCTCCTCCTCCTGCTACCTCACCTCACACCTCCTCCTCCTGCTACCTCACCTCACACCTCCTCCTCCTGCTACCTCACCTCACACCTCCTCCTGCTACCTCACCTCACACCTCCTCCTCCTGCTACCTCACCTCACACCTCCTCCTCCTGCTACCTCACCTCACACCTCCTCCTCCTGCTACCTCACCCACACCTCCTCCTCCTGCTACCTCACCTCACACCTCCTCCTACCTCCTCCTGCTACCTCACCTCACACCTCCTGCTCCCTCACCTCACACCTCCTGCTCCCTCACCTCACACCTCCTCCTCCTGCTACCTCACCTCACACCTCCTCCTCCTGCTACCTCACCTAACACCTCCTCCTCCTGCTACCTCACCTAACACCTCCTCCTCCTGCTACCTCACCTAACACCTCCTCCTCCTGCTACCTCACCTAACACCTCCTCCTCCTGCTACCTCACCTCACACCTCCTCCTGCTACCTCACCTCACACCTCCTCCTGCTACCTCACCTCACACCTCCTCCTGCGACCTCACCTCACACCTCCTCCTCCTGCTACCTCACCTCACACCTCCTCCTCCTGCTACCTCACCTCACACCTCCTCCTCCTGCTACCTCACCTCACACCTCCTCCTCCTGCTACCTCACCTCACACCTCCTCCTCCTGCTACCTCACCTCACACCTCCTCCTCCTGCTACCTCACCTCACACCTCCTCCTCCTGCTACCTCACCTCACACCTCCTCCTGCTACCTCACCTCACACCTCCTCCTCCTGCTACCTCACCTCACACCTCCTCCTCCTGCTAGCTCACCTCACACCTCCTCCTCCTGCTAGCTCACCTCACACCTCCTCCTCCTGCTACCTCACCTCACACCTCCTCCTCCTGCTACCTCACCTCACACCTCCTCCTCCTGCTACCTCACCTAACACCTCCTCCTCCTGCTACCTCACCTCACACCTCCTCCTGCTACCTCACCTCACACCTCCTCCTGCTACCTCACCTCACACCTCCTCCTGCTACCTCACCTCACACCTCCTCCTCCTGCTACCTCACCTCACACCTCCTCCTCCTGCTACCTCACCTAACACCTCCTCCTCCTGCTACCTCACCTCACACCTCCTCCTGCTACCTCACCTCACACCTCCTCCTGCTACCTCACCTCACACCTCCTCCTGCTACCTCACCTCACACCTCCTCCTGCTACCTCACCTCCTCCCACACCTCACACCTCCTCCTCCTGCTACCTCACCTCACACCTCCTCCTCCTGCTACCTCACCTCACACCTCCTCCTCCTGCTACCTCACCTCACACCTCCTCCTCCTGCTACCTCACCTCACACCTCCTCCTCCTGCTACCTCACCTCACACCTCCTCCTCCTGCTACCTCACCTCACACCTCCTCCTCCTGCTACCTCACCTCACACCTCCTCCTCCTGCTACCTCACCTACACCTCCTCCTCCTGCTACCTCACCTCACACCTCCTCCTCCTGCTACCTCACCTCACACCTCCTCCTCCTGCTCCCTCACCTCACACCTCCTCCTGCTCCCTCACCTCACACCTCCTCCTGCTCCCTCACCTCACACCTCCTCCTCCTGCTACCTCACACCTCCTCCTCCTGCTACCTCACCTATCACCTCCTCCTCCTGCTACCTCACCTCACACCTCCTCCTCCTGCTACCTCACCTAACACTTCCTCCTCCTGCTACCTCACCTAACACCTCCTCCTCCTGCTACCTCACCCACACCTCCTCCTGCTACCTCACCTCACACCTCCTCCTCCTGCTACCTCACCTAACACTTCCTCCTCCTGCTACCTCACCTAACACCTCCACCTCCTACCTCACCTCACACCTCCTCCTGCTACCTCACCTCACACCTCCTCCTCCTGCTACCTCACCCACACCTCCTCCTCCTGCTACCTCACCTCACACCTCCTCCTCCTGCTACCTCACCTCACACCTCCTCCTCCTGCTACCTCACCCACACCTCCTCCTCCTGCTACCTCACCTCACACCTCCTCCTCCTGCTACCTCACCTCACACCTCCTCCTCCTGCTACCTCACCTCACACCTCCTCCTCCTGCTACCTCACCTCACACCTCCTCCTCCTGCTACCTCACCTCACACCTCCTCCTCCTGCTACCTCACCTCACACCTCCTCCTCCTGCTACCTCACCTCACACCTCCTCCTGCTACCTCACCTCACACCTCCTCCTCCTGCTACCTCACCTCACACCTCCTCCTCCTGCTACCTCACCTCACACCTCCTCCTCCTGCTACCTCACCTCACACCTCCTCCTCCTGCTACCTCACCTCACACCTCCTCCTGCTACCTCACCTCACACCTCCTCCTGCTACCTCACCTCACACCTCCTCCTGCTACCTCACCTCACACCTCCTCCTCCTGCTACCTCACCTCACACCTCCTCCTCCTGCTAGCTCACCTAACACCTCCTCCTCCTGCTACCTCACCTAACACCTCCTCCTCCTGCTACCTCACCTCACACCTCCTCCTCCTGCTACCTCACCTCACACCTCCTCCTCCTGCTACCTCACCTCACACCTCCTCCTGCTACCTCACCTCACACCTCCTCCTGCTCCCTCACCTCACACCTCCTGCTCCCTCACCTCACACCTCCTCCTCCCTCACCTCACACCTCCTCCTCCCTCACCTAACACCTCCTCCTCCTGCTACCTCACCTAACACCTCCTCCTCCTGCTACCTCACCTAACACCTCCTCCTCCTGCTACCTCACCTCACACCTCCTCCTGCTACCTCACCTCACACCTCCTCCTGCTACCTCACCTCACACCTCCTCCTGCGACCTCACCTCACACCTCCTCCTCCTGCTACCTCACCTCACACCTCCTCCTCCTGCTACCTCACCTCACACCTCCTCCTCCTGCTACCTCACCTCACACCTCCTCCTCCTGCTACCTCACCCACACCTCCTCCTGCTACCTCACCTCACACCTCCTCCTCCTGCTCCCTCACCTCACACCTCCTCCTCCTGCTCCCTCGCCTAACACCTCCTGCTCCCTCACCTCACACCTCACCCCTCCTGCTACCTCACCTAACACCTCCTCCTCCTGCTACCTCACCTCACACCTCCTCCTCCTGCTACCTCACCTCACACCTCCTCCTCCTGCTACCTCACCTCACACCTCCTCCTCCTGCTACCTCACCTCACACCTCCTCCTCCTGCTACCTCACCTCACACCTCCTCCTCCTGCTACCTCACCTCACACCTCCTCCTCCTGCTACCTCACCTCACACCTCCTCCTCCTCCTGCTACCTCACCTCACACCTCCTCCTCCTGCTACCTCACCTCACACTTTCTCCTCCTGCTACCTCACCTAGCACCTCCTCCTCCTGCTACCTCACCTAACACCTCCTCCTCCTGCTACCTCACCTAACACTTCCTCCTCCTGCTACCTCACCTAACACCTCCTCCTCCTGCTACCTCACCCACACCTCCTCCTGCTACCTCACCCCACACCTCCTCCTCCTGCTACCTCACCCACACCTCCTCCTCCTGCTACCTCACCTCACACCTCCTCCTCCTGCTACCTCACCTCACACCTCCTCCTCCTGCTACCTCACCCACACCTCCTCCTCCTGCTACCTCACCTCACACCTCCTCCTCCTGCTACCTCACCTCACACCTCCTCCTCCTGCTACCTCACCTCACACCTCCTCCTCCTGCTACCTCACCTCACACCTCCTCCTCCTGCTACCTCACCTCACACCTCCTCCTCCTGCTACCTCACCTCACACCTCCTCCTCCTGCTACCTCACCTCACACCTCCTCCTCCTCCTGCTACCTCACCTCACACCTCCTCCTCCTGCTACCTCACCTCACACCTCCTCCTCCTGCTACCTCACCTCACACCTCCTCCTCCTGCTACCTCACCTCACACCTCCTCCTCCTGCTCCCTCACCTCACACCTCCTCCTCCTGCTCCCTCACCTAACACCTCACACCTCCTGCTCCCTCACCTCACACCTAACACCTCCTGCTACCTCACCTCACACCTCCTCCTCCTGCTACCTCACCTAACACCTCCTCCTCCTGCTACCTCACCTCACACCTCCTCCTCCTGCTACCTCACCTCACACCTCCTCCTCCTGCTACCTCACCTAACACCTCCTCCTCCTGCTACCTCACCTCACACCTCTCCTCCTCCTGCTACCTCACCTCACACCTCCTCCTCCTGCTACCTCACCTCACACCTCCTCCTCCTGCTACCTCACCTCACACCTCCTCCTCCTGCTACCTCACCTCACACCTCCTCCTCCTGCTACCTCACCTCACACCTCCTCCTGCTACCTCACCTCACACCTCCTCCTCCTGCTACCTCACCTCACACCTCCTCCTCCTGCTACCTCACCTCACACCTCCTCCTCCTGCTACCTCACCTCACACCTCCTCCTCCTGCTACCTCACCTCACACCTCCTCCTGCTACCTCACCCACACCTCCTCCTGCTACCTCACCTCACACCTCCTCCTCCTGCTACCTCACCTCACACCTCCTCCTCCTGCTACCTCACCTCACACCTCCTCCTGCTACCTCACCTACACCTCCTCCTCCTGCTACCTCACCTAACACCTCCTCCTCCTGCTACCTCACCTCACACCTCCTCCTCCTGCTACCTCACCACACCTCCTCCTGCTACCTCACCTCACACCTCCTCCTGCTACCTCACCCACACCTCCTCCTCCTGCTACCTCACCTCACACCTCCTCCTCCTGCTACCTCACCTCACACCTCCTCCTCCTGCTACCTCACCTCACACCTCCTCCTCCTGCTACCTCACCTCACACCTCCTCCTCCTGCTACCTCACCTCACACCTCCTCCTCCTGCTACCTCACCTCACACCTCCTCCTCCTGCTACCTCACCTCACACCTCCTCCTCCTGCTACCTCACCTCACACCTCCTCCTCCTGCTACCTCACCTCACACCTCCTCCTCCTGCTACCTCACCTCACACCTCCTCCTCCTGCTACCTCACCTCACACCTCCTCCTCCTGCTACCTCACCTAACACCTCCTCCTCCTGCTACCTCACCTCACACCTCCTCCTGCTACCTCACCTCACACCTCCTCCTGCTACCTCACCTCACACCTCCTCCTGCTCCCTCACCTCACACCTCCTCCTCCCTCACCTCACACCTCCTCCTCCTGCTACCTCACCTCACACCTCCTCCTCCTGCTACCTCACCTCACACCTCCTCCTCCTGCTACCTCACCTCACACCTCCTCCTCCTGCTACCTCACCTCACACCTCCTCCTCCTGCTACCTCACCTCACACCTCCTCCTCCTGCTACCTCACCTCACACCTCCTCCTCCTGCTACCTCACCTCACACCTCCTCCTCCTGCTACCTCACCTCACACCTCCTCCTCCTGCTACCTCACCTCACACCTCCTCCTCCTGCTACCTCACCTCACACCTCCTCCTCCTGCTACCTCACCTCACACCTCCTCCTCCTGCTACCTCACCTCACACCTCCTCCTCCTGCTACCTCACCTCACACCTCCTCCTCCTGCTACCTCACCTCACACCTCCTCCTCCTGCTACCTCACCTCACACCTCCTCCTCCTGCTACCTCACCTCACACCTCCTCCTCCTGCTACCTCACCTCACACCTCCTCCTCCTGCTACCTCACCTCACACCTCCTCCTCCTGCTACCTCACCTCACACCTCCTCCTCCTGCTACCTCACCTCACACCTCCTCCTCCTGCTACCTCACCTCACACCTCCTCCTGCTACCTCACCTCACACCCTCCTCCTGCTACCTCACCTCACACCTCCTCCTCCTGCTACCTCACCTCACACCTCCTCCTCCTGCTACCTCACCTCACACCTCCTCCTCCTGCTACCTCACCTCACACCTCCTCCTCCTGCTACCTCACCTCACACCTCCTCCTCCTGCTACCTCACCTCACACCTCCTCCTCCTGCTACCTCACCTCACACCTCCTCCTCCTGCTACCTCACCTCACACCTCCTCCTCCTGCTACCTCACCTCACACCTCCTCCTCCTGCTACCTCACCTCACACCTCCTCCTCCTGCTACCTCACCTCACACCTCCTCCTGCTACCTCACCTCACACCTCCTCCTGCTACCTCACCTCACACCTCCTCCTGCTACCTCACCTCACACCTCCTGCTACCTCACCTCACACCTCCTCCTCCTGCTACCTCACCTCACACCTCCTCCTCCTGCTACCTCACCTCACACCTCCTCCTCCTGCTACCTCACCTCACACCTCCTCCTCCTGCTACCTCACCTCACACCTCCTCCTCCTGCTACCTCACCTCACACCTCCTCCTCCTGCTACCTCACCTCACACCTCCTCCTGCTACCTCACCTCACACCTCCTCCTGCTCCCTCACCTCACACCTCCTGCTCCCTCACCTCACACCTCCTCCTCCTGCTACCTCACCTCACACCTCCTCCTCCTGCTACCTCACCTATCACCTCCTCCTCCTGCTACCTCACCTAACACCTCCTCCTCCTGCTACCTCACCTCACACCTCCTCCTCCTGCTACCTCACCTCACACCTCCTCTTCCTGCTACCTCACCTCACACCTCCTCCTCCTGCTACCTCACCTAACACCTCCTCCTCCTGCTACCTCACCTAACACCTCCTCCTCCTGCTACCTCACCTAACACCTCCTCCTCCTGCTACCTCACCCACACCTCCTCCTGCTACCTCACCTCACACCTCCTCCTGCTACCTCACCCCACACCTCCTCCTCCTGCTACCTCACCCCACACCTCCTCCTCCTGCTACCTCACCTCACACCTCCTCCTCCTGCTACCTCACCTCACACCTCCTCCTCCTGCTACCTCACCTCACACCTCCTCCTCCTGCTACCTCACCTCACACCTCCTCCTCCTGCTACCTCACCTCACACCTCCTCCTCCTGCTACCTCACCTCACACCTCCTCCTCCTGCTACCTCACCTCACACCTCCTCCTCCTGCTACCTCACCTCACACCTCCTCCTCCTGCTACCTCACCTCACACCTCCTCCTCCTGCTACCTCACCTCACACCTCCTCCTCCTGCTACCTCACCTCACACCTCCTCCTCCTGCTACCTCACCTCACACCTCCTCCTCCTGCTACCTCACCTCACACCTCCTCCTCCTGCTACCTCACCTCACACCTCCTCCTCCTGCTACCTCACCTCACACCTCCTCCTCCTGCTACCTCACCTCACACCTCCTCCTCCTGCTACCTCACCTCACACCTCCTCCTCCTGCTACCTCACCTCACACCTCCTCCTCCTGCTACCTCACCTCACACCTCCTCCTCCTGCTACCTCACCTCACACCTCCTCCTCCTGCTACCTCACCTCACACCTCCTCCTCCTGCTACCTCACCTCACACCTCCTCCTGCTACCTCACCTCACACCTCCTCCTGCTCCCTCACCTCACACCTCCTCCTCCTGCTACCTCACCTCACACCTCCTCCTCCTGCTACCTCACCTAACACCTCCTCCTCCTGCTACCTCACCTAACACCTCCTCCTCCTGCTACCTCACCTCACACCTCCTCCTCCTGCTACCTCACCTCACACCTCCTCCTCCTGCTACCTCACCTCACACCTCCTCCTCCTGCTACCTCACCTCACACCTCCTCCTGCTACCTCACCTCACACCTCCTCCTCCTGCTACCTCACCTCACACCTCCTCCTCCTGCTACCTCACCTCACACCTCCTCCTGCTACCTCACCTCACACCTCCTCCTGCTACCTCACCTCACACCTCCTCCTGCTACCTCACCTCACACCTCCTGCTACCTCACCTCACACCTCCTCCTCCTGCTACCTCACCTCACACCTCCTCCTCCTGCTACCTCACCTATCACCTCCTCCTCCTGCTACCTCACCTAACACCTCCTCCTCCTGCTACCTCACCTCACACCTCCTCCTGCTACCTCACCTCACACCTCCTCCTGCTACCTCACCTCACACCTCCTCCTGCTACCTCACCTCACACCTCCTGCTCCCTCACCTCACACCTCCTCCTCCTGCTACCTCACCTCACACCTCCTCCTCCTGCTACCTCACCTCACACCTCCTCCTCCTGCTACCTCACCTCACACCTCCTCCTCCTGCTCCCTCACCTAACACCTCACTCACACCTCCTGCTACCTCACCTCACACCTCCTCCTCCTGCTACCTCACCTAACACCTCCTCCTCCTGCTACCTCACCTCACACCTCCTCCTCCTGCTACCTCACCTCACACCTCCTCCTCCTGCTACCTCACCTCACACCTCCTCCTCCTGCTACCTCACCTCACACCTCCTCCTCCGGCTACCTCACCTCACACCTCCTCCTCCGGCTACCTCACCTCACACCTCCTCCTCCTGCTACCTCACCTCACACCTCCTCCTCCTGCTACCTCACCTCACACCTCCTCCTCCTGCTACCTCACCCACACCTCCTCCTCCTGCTACCTCACCTAACACCTCCTCCTCCTGCTACCTCACCTAACACCTCCTCCTCCTGCTACCTCACCTAACACTTCCTCCTCCTGCTACCTCACCTAACACCTCCTCCTCCTGCTACCTCACCCACACCTCCTCCTCCTGCTACCTCACCCACACCTCCTCCTCCTGCTACCTCACCCACACCTCCTCCTCCTGCTACCTCACCCACACCTCCTCCTCCTGCTACCTCACCCACACCTCCTCCTCCTGCTACCTCACCCACACCTCCTCCTCCTGCTACCTCACCCACACCTCTTCCTCCTGCTACCTCACCTCACACCTCCTCCTCCTGCTACCTCACCTCACACCTCCTCCTCCTGCAACCTCACCCCACACCTCCTCCTCCTGCTACCTCACCCACACTTCCTCCTCCTGCTACCTCACCTAACACCTCCTCCTCCTGCTACCTCACCTCACACCTCCTCCTCCTGTTACCTCACCCACACCTCCTCCTCCTGCTACCTCACCCACACCTCCTCCTGCTACCTCACCCACACCTCCTCCTGCTACCTCACCCACACCTCCTCCTCCTGCTACCTCACCCACACCTCCTCCTCCTGCTACCTCATCCACACCTCCTCCTCCTGCTATCTCACCTCACACCTCCTCCTCCTGCTACCTCACCTCACACCTCCTCCTCCTGCTACCTCACCCACACCTCCTCCTCCTCCCCCTTGACCATTTCCTCCATCTTACAAAATTTCTAAGAAATTTATTTCTATATAATGAGAATAAAAACCACGAGGTCTTTACTTACTACTGTACTTTAGAGTAGATTGGCAGCAGCGTAGATCAGGCCAGCAGGAACAACAGGGCTTAGCACCAAGAACAGTATCGGCTTGGCACCAAGAACAGCATCGGCTTGGCACCAAGAACACCATCGGCTTAGCACCAAGAACACCATCGGCTTAGCACCAAGAACACCATCGGCTTGGCACCAAGAACACCATCGGCTTGGCACCAAGAACACCATCGGCTTAGCACCAAGAACACCATCGACTTAGCACCAAGAACACTCACTAGACTCTAACAAAAGGGTGGATCAGACTCAACACCAAGTCTCAGAACCAAGAACAGCACCAAGTCTCAGCAGTGCACCATCAATACACACACTTAACACTGGTCAGCAACACACAGATCTAGCCTCAGCAGTGCACCATCAACACACACACTTAACACTGGTCAGCAACACACAGATCTAGCCTCAGCAGTGCACCATCAACACTTAACACTTGTCAGCAACACACAGATCTAGCCTCAGCAGTGCACCATCAACACACACACTTAACACTGGTCTGGTCACCAACACACTGAGTAGATCATAAGCTCAGCAACAGACAAAGAGAGGAAAGATGAAGGATTCATAACGAACTTCCATAATCTGGAGACGTAGTTCGAGAGCTGAACCACAGATGGCGTTAAACCAGCATGATCTTAGATCGTGGAAACTGTTTCAGTTTAAGCAGCCTCGGGAAGGTTACCGGAATTTTGTGGTCAATTGCATAGTTGCCTCAGAGTTTCTTTACCTGTAATGACGAAAATAATAATTATAATAATTATTAAAGAACCAATTTGTCTGTGATTGTTTTGGACTGCTCACTTGGCGTGTATGTTGGGTGCTTATACAGGCAGGGGACCTTGGTGGTAACAACCCAACACAAACCATTCCTCTATGACATGACAACACAAGTGTCATCATACCATATTGGGTGAAGAAATGATCCCAGGGAGGAACACACAAGGTGCCCTGTTATCACAGCCAAACGTCGCTCACCAACACCGACCATGAGTCTCTGCCGTCCACTAGTCTTAATCTTTTATAATTTGGTGGTGATATTTATATAGGGTGAAGGTCGTGAGTCATTCATTGTTACTCAGACTTAAGTGTCCATTCATTCCCTCACTCTCGCATACACTTACCTCTCCTACACTCGCCCTCTTTAGATTTTCATGTCATGAATTTCCATTTCTTTTCTCTATAAAAATATTGGTCTGTCTTAACTTAGTGGTAACAACTGATTATTGTACACTGTAGGGTGTGTCATACGGAGGCGAATTTTTTTTTTTGAGTTTGAAAAATCGGCCCATGGTATTAATGATGTAGTTCTATGTGCAAAATCATGTCATATCTTCAGATTTGAAAAGTTTTCATTTTTTGCTAGGTAAATTTTAACTTGAAATCTTATGAAAATTCAGTATTCCCACCCTTTTACCAACACCACTAAATAGCTTATTTAAAGTAAAGTAATTGTATCAGGTTAATTTATTAGGATGAAAATGATCCAGAATAGTGAAACGAATGATCTTGACACATTTATTAAATTTAATATTCCTTTAGAAAACAAAATCATCAAATACAAAAACCGGTTTTACTACTACGACCCGGTGTTGCTGCACACCATAGAGAACATGTCTTTCTTGCTTCTGTTTCTACTCATCACCTCCCTGCTGACCACCTGAGCTCGGATGTAGCTTTCCCTCCTCTCCTGGCTGTACACGTGACTGCTGGCCTCGCTCACTTGCTGTACACAACGCTCTATACTCTGGGTGTGCAAGGGCCAGGCAGGGACATGCATGGGGTTGTCCAGGAAAGCTCTGACTTGAACATTGGTGAGGCTGCAGGTAAGAGGGGGCTCACTGCCAGCCTGGATGTTATCCAGATCTATGAGATCAGTGAGGGTCTTGGCACCTAGATTGACTTCAGGAATCTTCCTGACCCTGAAGGAATCGTCACCAACTGATTCGTCATGCCCAGATCCTCTCAAAAGTCTCATATCCAAGATCTTTTTGACTGCCACTCTTCTCTCCTCCTCATCCTTACTGCAGAGCATTGTCTGCAGAACTGCCTCGGGATGAGCATACCAGGAAGATCTCCTCACAGTCTGCTCCACAATCTGAACAACCTTCCTTGGCTGATTCCTCAGGAGCTCAAGCTGGAAGAGAATATGCCTCGGACCTTCGGAGAACGATGACTTGACCTTGGTGTTGAACCAATTTGGCAAGTAGACACTCACCATGAATTGGACAATAAGTCTCAGGTTGTGAAGCTGGTTCCCTTTCAGTTTATGATGAGCGACCCTAATTCTGCAGAACCTGAGAGCCGTTGTGAGCCACCTAGAATGTGAGACTGGACCTATCTGCAGGTAAGCAAGTCTATCAGGCATGACCCCAGTTTTGATCAGTATGTGCAAGCTCAACGAGTGGAGGGCCAACTGTGATTTTTTCAAAGCTCGGATTTATTTCTAACTCAGTGGCAGAGTCCAGCATCTTGCCAAGAGGACCAGACCATCTGTTGTTTGAAAGAGTCTTGCCATCCAGCTCCTGGCTCAGATGTCTGAGTGGCAACTCGTTGGTGTGGAGGTCACAAACAATCCAGACCAGCTTCCTCCCAATCTTCCGCTCCATCCACTGTATGACCCCCCCTTGCCACCCTGTGTTCGTGTTGGTGCTGTCCCCTCCAATGGCCTGCAGGGTCTGGTCTACGTTCCTCTCTCTGAGCCAGTTCACAATGTTATCTGCCACTATCTCAGCTGGTTTCCTGATGTCATCTTTCTCTGGAGTGAAATGCCACAAATACTTCCCTCCTGGTTCACTGCAGCAGGAGTAGTGTTCCTCCTTCACCATGGCAGGGAACAACTTGTCAGAATCTCCAACTTTCTTGAACACTTTAGTGTCATCCCTTCTCCCATCAAAAAACAAACAATTGATTCCATTTTCTCTTATCCCCTTATCAAACTCCTCTTCTAGGTTACTGACAAGTTTCTCCTGAGCTCTCCTTACTTTGTTATGATCTATCACCAGGTGAACATCATCAGGTGTTAACAAACCACCGTCAATCCAGGCAGCTGTTGCTATCTCTGCAGTTTCTCTGAGACCAGTGTGGTGTCGCATGCTGGCCAGAGCTATGCTCGGGATATCTTTCCTATTTCGAATCTTATGCCTGGAAGGTTTGGGATCATTATTTTCTGGGTTAGGGACAAAGTCACCATTCTCCTGGTCAGCACTCGGATCAGCCATGGGGAAGTCATTAAACTCTGAATCAGCTTGACTCCAATCATCGGCCATTTTTACCTCACCCTGGGCCTTCTCAAGTCTCTTTTCCTCGGCAGTCTCTCACTAATCTTCTTCTGACTTGTTATGACTGGAGGCTTGAACTGAGCGTTAGCCAGAGTGTACTGTGTCAAGACAGCTTTGGTCATATCACTGGCAATGTCTTTGTTTGTGTAAGTTCTTTGGTTCTTTTCACTGATTTGCCTGATTAAAACACCGTATATCAAAGCATCTCTCAATATAGGCAACTCCGACTTCAGGAGCTCTCTCCCAGACTCAAGATAGTGACTGAGATGGCTGGATTTTTGGTTCCTCGTCCTGACACAAGCAGCCATCGCAAATATTATCAACTTATAAATGCATCAGAATCTGAAACAGAAATAATATTGTTAGTTGGGTTGTTAAAGAATGAAGTCAGAAAGCAATGTTCATTATTTAATTGTAATGCACTAATGCAGCTGTACGTTAGATTTTCGATAAATTTCACGCTAAAATTTACCTAGCAAAAGGTTACAAAATATTGAAACTGAAATTATTTTCTGTTTATATACACTAAAATCTACCAAAAAAGTGATGGGCCATTAGTTTTAGCTGATCTTCCCTCCTATGACACACCCTACTCTATAATGTCTTCCCGTACACCTATAACCTATATAATGTCTTCCCGTACACCTATAACCTCCATAATGTCTTCCCGTACACCTATAACCTCTATAATGTCTTCCCGTACACCTATAACCTCTATAATGTCTTCCCGTACACCTATAACCTCTATAATGTCTTCCCGTACACCTATAACCTCTATAATGTCTTCCCGTACACCTATAATCTCTATAATGTCTTCCCGTCCTGCGTCTTAATTAGAAACGAGCACAAGATGGACAGATGGTCGTGTTGACGTTAACCCGCGCCACAGGATATAATATTGTTAGCGACACCTGTTGGATTCACCTCTCATTTGACACACCTGTTCTGTTAATGAGGTGAGGAAACCCATTAACATCAGTAATTGGTGACATAAATCAGCCCTAATCGCCTTGTCAAGACCAGGTGATAGCAGGTGATACAGGTAGACTTGTTCCGGATTATGAAGATATGTGCTGGATGGAGTCTTTTGTTTCCTCTCCTAATGAGTATAAAGAGATCGTGGGTAGTAATGGTCGCGTCTTGGTATGATGTTGACACTATTTCCAATTGGGATGTGTTTAGATGTCGTGACTTACAAGCGAGGTAATTAAAGGTACTAATACCAGGTAGAGTAGAGGTGGGTGTGTGTGTGTGTGTGTGTGTGTGCGTGTGTGTGTGTGTGTGTTTTCTTCTTTCTCACTTGCTTTGTTTAGTCTCTCTCTCTCTCTCTCTCTCTCTCAGCAGCAAAACACTAGCGTTACCCCACAAGGAGGTATCGAGTATCTCTATTTGTTTTGTTGTGATTCAGAACAGCAATAACACCTTGGCTCACAGTGACTTGGTAATCGTGACGAAGCTAGATTATCCTCTTGAGTACGATTATTTAACCCCTCGAGTACGATGAATTTACCCTTGAGTAAGATGATGTAATCCCTTGAGTGCGATGACTTAACCTTTGAGTACGATGACTTAACCCTTGAGTACAATGACTTAACCCCACATTTGTATATTAAGACTGTATCTGTATGCATGAATTTTTTTGTATTTTGTAGTAACTGTTTTACTGTGCTGTTGTCATAATTATGTTACCTTCATAAATATATGTGCACCGTATTATTATTATTATTATTATTATTATTATTATTATTATTATGTTTCGTGGTCGCCTCAGTAAAGCGTGTGCGTCAGACCTGGACAAAATAATGGGTCAGTGGGTGGTGCAGCCTCTCAGCTTCTCCCACATGAAAAACACTGACCATTTTTAAGACACCGTCAGACGTCACCTGCTTGATCTTATCGAAAAAAAATGATGAAATAGATCGAAAATAAATGAAACGCGAAAAAGATGAAAAAAGATCATACATCAACAATCGTCTATGGAATGAAAATAAAGTAAAATATCAGTCAAAGAAATTATCTACCATACATAACAATTGTAAATATAAATAACCGAATTATCTTTTTTTTGGGAGGGAATTATAGAGGAGTTAAGGATAATAGAAGAATCAACAGGAAGTATAAAAGTATATTATTTACTAACACAAGACGAGGGAGATAAAAAAATAAAAGAAACAAAAGTTGAGCGGTTGGACTCCGGAGCGTCGTGAGGTAAGGCGGGGAGAGCGGTTGTACTCCGAGACGATCATCTCTGTCTACTTCTCTTCCTCTCTTGATGCCACCTTGCCAATCCTCCCCCCTCCCCCTTTCCTCCTTCCTCCTCCTCCTCCTCTAACTCTACCCCCCCTCCCCTCCTACCTTCCCTCTCTAATCCAACCCCCTCCCCCCTCAACCTACCCCCTCCCATCTAACCTTAATCCTACTCCTCTTCCCCCTACCCCCCCCCCTTCCCCCTCTCCACCATCTGCCACCGAGTCTACGTTTTTGTTTTGTCAATAATTATGATATATGAACCGAAGGATATAGACAGTTGTTAATGAGTATCTTTTAGGCTATAATTTCTATAATATGACCACAGTGTCCAGAAGGTTTACAGAAAATTATAGTGGACGTGTTTTTTCAAAGTTTCGATACCTGAAGAAAACCGATTTACTTTTTTCCTACAAACACTAAATGAGCCAAAGAGAGAGAGAGAGAGAGAGAGAGAGAGACTGTCTTATTAACTGATGATATTATTTTGTTAACTTCCTCCAAGGTCGCTCGGTATTAGCAAGGGAGGGAGGGAGGGAGGGAGGAGGAGGGGGGGGGGAAGGGCAGGGGATGCAACAACAATGAAAATAATTTAGTGTTTCATCTACTGTGTAATTATCTCATCGACTCGAAATTCAATAGGAATAACATTTGACGCAATATGAAACTAATCACCTGAAACTGACATGTCCCTCAGGCTGACAGACAAGGCTATTACACCGGCCAAACAATCTTTTTCTTTTTACCCCTAACTATTGTAACACAAACTCACCACCTACTGTACATGTAAACACCATATGTATCAACACACGTTATATTTGGTTAGAAATTACAGACAGACAAAATTATAGACAAATAGACATACAGACGGCGAAGGGATAAAAGAACACATACAAACTCTGATTGCTACAAACCCCTACAAGCTGTGGGGAGGGGAAACATGTATGTTGTACAGAGACAGACAGACAGACAGACCATTATTTTACAGGTGCATCAATTAGACGTGCAAGTAACATAGATTATAATTAATGAAAAACAAAACATTAATACACGTACGATATAAAATAAATAAATATATATACTGGACATGTAAACATTTTAGAACACGCTGAGTCAACTTGTTGTTTTTTCCACAGGATTAATAATTACGAAATATTACATTGCTCAGGTGACGTGTCCATAACAGGTGTAGGTAAAACACACACACACACACACACACACACACACTACATTATAGCTCATATTATCAACAGGTAATCTAATTGGACATGTTCTATTATTGTTTAACTTGAAGATTCTTATACAAGGATGACATTAAAAAGATGAATTAAATACCATATAAATTTTACGCAGGTTTTCATTTCGATGTTGATTTTCTGTCTGTCTGTCTCTTTCGAAGTATGGACACGTTCACAGCAGTCATCAATAAACAGAAAGTCATCAACAAAACAAGTCATCAATACATTATACCGAATCCATAAACTAAATACATCAATAAATACAATAAATCATCAGTGCATCAATAAGGTTAATAAAAACTAATATTATTCACACTATAACGAGAAGTAATGCAAACGATAACAACAATAACAAATATAAAAAAATAATTCCTATCTTTATATCATAACTATACTTATTATCCACTATATATCTATATAATATACAGTAATAATCTCAAGGTCATAGTAATCACAGGTAACTTGTATAGGTGTGTGTGTGTTTCCATTATAACAAGCATCAATTCTTTTTCCTTACACCCATCATCATCATCTCCAACACCCTACCTTCCCTTTCTCCTCTCTACTCCATTCTTCCCAATTCTCCCTCACACTCCAACATCAACCCCCAACATCCTCTGTCTTTCCACCATTACCTCCTCCTCTTCTCCAACATCACCTCTTCCTCCCCACCATCATCCTCACTCACCCTCGCATGTCAGGCAGTCACTCAGATAAGTCAACAATCCCCTCTCACCCATCCCCAACCTCCCTCCCTCCCCCCACCTCCCCAACGTTGCCTCAGTTATTGCGATCCTTGCATGACTGTTGCATGACCCACAGCCTGCAATGGTCGCCCCGTCAACCAGTGGATCATTTATTGATGATGTATGTTGGCTAATGCCTGGGGCAGCTCTCCCTGTCGTGCTGCTAAGACCACAAGAGTCCACACACACACACACACACACACAGGTCCGGATTCCCAAACGTTCACAAGTTTTTTTCCCTTTAACTAGAGCTGTGAAGGTAGTTCTGATTTACTAAAGGTTCGAAAGTTAAAATTGTCTCTAACTTAAGGATGTGAGGAGGCATCTATCTAACTTGCTTAAATAATCGTAAGTTTATCCCTTGAAGGAGCTGTGACCGCGATTTGTGACCAATATGAAGTCGAATTTACACATCCAGAGTCTTCCACACCCAGACTCTCCCGCACCCAGACTCTACCGCACCCAGAGTCTCCCGCACCCAAAGTCTCCCGCACCCAAAGTCTCCCGCACTCAGACTCTCCCGCACCCAGAGTCTCCCGCACCCAGACTCTCCCGCACCCAGACTCTCCCACACCCAGACTCTGCCGCACCCAAAGTCTCCCGCACCCAGACTCTCCCGCACCCAGAGTCTGCCGCACCCAGACTCTCCCGCACCCAGACTCTCCCGCACCCATGGAGAAACAATTAACATTTTTTAGCAAACTCGTACACACGGATAGCCATATGTACACGGGGATATACACATATATGTACGCATAAATACACAGGCACATTAAAATACTCACGGGAACAAGGGAATGCACAGATATATACATATACTTGGAAACGGAGATACACACACACTCATATATACGTACATACACACATATACATATGGAGGCTCACACAAATATACGTACATACACATCCACGTAACGCAACCTAAACTAAACTTACCTAAACTAACCTAATCCAGCACAAACACATTGCGCAAACCATCCTATATATAAACTCCATTACACGGGAACTCTAACCTAATTAATCTGTGATGAGAATTAATTAGTTACTCACCAATAGATTAAATGACAGACAGACAGACAGACAGACATAATCACGCAAGTTTGATGAGGAGATAATTAAAATTCTTCTGTAATATATATATATATATATATATATATATATATATATATATATATATATATATATATATATATATATATATACATAAATTGAGAGAGAGTGAAAGGCAAACCAGACAGACAGAGAGAGAGAGAGAGAGAGAGAGAGAGCACCAGTAAATATTTTCCCCTCAGAAGGTAAAGAATTAACCTAATAAAAAATAATCCTCATCATAGTCTTGAGCTACTTAATGTAAGATGACCGACTCTCTCTCTCTCTCTGGTGCAGCAGGAAGAAATTAACTGGGGAAGGGGAAAGAAAAACGACACTGGCTCCCTCCCTCCCTACTACTGTCAGCGCAAAACCCACGCTGATGAGCTCATGATGTGCAGTGATTGGTCCTCTCCCGCCATGACATCCAATGGCGTCCCTCCCACTACTAGGTTAAGTTAGGATATGCTAGGTTAGGTAGGCCCTCATACACGTGGATTTTGTGAAATTCTGGGCGGGGTCGTGCAGGGGTTAGATAAGTTAGTGGTGGTCGTCCGCCCCCTCACCGTGACAGCACTAGTCGTCATCACACCCTCACACTACACCTGCTGTTAGTGGCAATTATATTCAATTACCTGGGGCTGTGACCTTGGTGTTGTGTGTGGTGTGTGAAGAGGAGCAACACACACACGGCCAGGAAATATATGTTAATACTCGTTTAGACAATTTCCATCAGTAACTCGAAGACGATTCCTTAAGTGAGATGAAAGTAATGCGTCGAGAAGTTACCACCACTGAACCTTCCTGCTGCTGCTGCTGCTGGTGGTGGTGGTGGTGGCGGCGGCGGCGGCGGTGGTGGCGGTGGCGGCGGTGGTGGTGGTGATGGCGGTGGTGGTGATGGTGGTGGTGGTGGTGGCGGCGGTGGTGGTGGTGTGGTGGTGGCAGTGGCGGTGGTGGCGGCGGTGGCGACGGCGGTGGTTGTGGCGGTAGTGGCGGTGGCTGTGGCGGTGGTGGTGGCGGTGATGATGGTGGTGGTGGTGGTGGTGGCGGAGGCGGTGGCAGGGGCGGTGGTGTTGGCGGTGGTGGTGGCGGTGCCGGTGGCGGCGGTGGTGGTGGCGGTATTAAGAGATAAAAGCAATAACAACAACGAAAATTTATGATAAAAAGCATTTTACAAAAAGACCCATAGAAAAATGACTTTTCAGAGATCTTCGTACAACAGAACCAAGAAACACACACACACTACAGTTCGGGGGTCCTCAAGCAGAACGGTAACTGAGGCGACAAAAAAGTGTAATTAGAAAACAGCAAAATATGTAGCGGGACCAAATTTGTGCAAAAAAAACCCAACTGAAGACGTATTTTACGGGTAGGAAACTTTTACAATCTCCGGCCACACGCAGAGCCCCCCTCCCTCCCTCCCTCCCTTCCTACCCTCCCTCCCTACCCTCCCTCCCCTCCTTGCCCACCTCTCGTTTTTCTTTCCTCCCTGCCTCACCCTCGCTCTCTCTTCCTTCCTCCCTCTCTACCTACCCCCTCTCGGTCCCTCCCTGCCTCCCTCCACAGAACCTTCCCTCGCCTTTCCTCCCTCTCTTCCTTCCCTCCACTCCTCCTCCTTTCTCTCTCCTTCTCCTTCCCCCTGGCCTAACTGCCGTACCCCCTCCCTCTCCCAACACCTGCCTCCACCTGAGTTTTCTCTATCTATCTATCTATCTCTCTCTCTCTCTCCATCTATCTATCTATGACTCAACACCATCCAGTAATCACACCACTTAACAAAGTCACTCTAATAGCTGTCCCAATTAGCCTTTGTTGTGATGGTTTGGCTATTAATAGTACACAGCCTGGTGCCATTTACTGATGAATGTCTCGCCGACGAGGACAGTTCTGTCGCTGACTATCTATCTGTCTGTCTGTCTGTCGGGAGGGAGGGAGGGAGGGGGTGGGGGGGAGAGGGTAGGTGGTGGTTAGTGAAATGGGGTGGGGCGTTTCCGTAGAGTTTTGTCGTAGGTACCCCCCCCCCTCTCTCTCTCTTCCTCAAGCACATGTAAACAAAACTAAATGTAAAGTGTGTGGCCATACATATGGCCACACACTTGAACACTACGTCCTCGACTGTGTGAAGATAGAACCTTTTAGGGACAGGTCCAAGCACACTGTGTGTGAAATGGCACAACACTTCATCTCTAATGGCAAGATAGCCGACATATTAAGATTGTATCCACTTTTTTGCACTTAGTAACTATATTAATTCTCATGTACTGCCTCACACGCCTGTACTCACGCATTTGTGAATAAGTTACCCTTCATGTATAGAACTAAACAAATAATGTAAATGAAATACTGTGTAACATTCAGTGCCATAATATCCTGACAACGGGGGTAAATTATTATGACCCTTTGTAAACCCTACTCTGTAATCCTTTTGCGCTACCGCTCACAGGATGAGTGTGGGGTGCACAATAAAGAAGCCGCTGCAAGCGGCAAAATAAAAAATCACTCCCCCCCCCCCCCCCCCCGTTATAAGCAACTACAAATATACATCATTCCTCAATTATTTGTTACTTTAATTAATCGTTATTCCTAAATTCTAATATATTTTCTCTAGTGTTTATTATATTACCATTAAGAACTATACACGTTTCATGGGTTTAATAGCTGTACTATATTTACGGTTATAGCTTATCGAGTGTATTAACCCCATAAATATGTTGCCGTTAGAGAACTCATATTTTTCACTGTCTCCCCTTAATGTTCACATCCGTTTTCTGTGGCACCATCCTGTATAGGATTTATAATCGTAATTTTCATTAACTTTGGGTAAATATAACAAATTTTTATGTAGTTTTTTGGGTAATGTAAAGAGTTTGTATTTATCTAACGTGGAACTAAATTATATCTTATGGTTTATTAATGAAAATATTTTGTGTGTTTAATGTTGAACTAAGATGTATTGAATGAATCTTAAAGACTCTGACCATTGAAATATATCCTCTCTCTCTCTCTCTCTCTCACATATAAGATCACTGGCCGTAGCTCTGCAGTAATTTCAGTTGCACTAGACGTCAAACTTCTTATATTCCGCCTTTGAATCTTAATGTCTCATCATTAGGAAATTACTCTAATTGTCCCCATTAATTAGTTCAGTTGGCATTAAGGAGTTATATATTGGGGATAATTGTCGTGCTGTGTATGAGATATTAATGTCGTTTATCAAGTCTCTGACAATTAACATTTGCTTTTGTGTTTCAGGATAATTTTTAGTTATATTTAAATCGATGTTCATTTGTGGTGTGGTGTTGTTGGTGTTGTTTGTTGTTGTTGTTGTTTGTTGTTTGTTGTTTGGTGTTGTTGTTATTTGGTGTTGTTGGTGTTGTTTTGTTTTTCTTGTTTGATTTGGATGTTGGTGTTGTTGTAGTTGTTATTGTTCGTGTTGTATATTGCTGCCTATTATTATTATTATTATTATTACAAGGGAGTATTAACTAACCTAATAATAAATCAGACAAGAGTAAACAACAAAACAAAAGAAAACCTTAAATGAATAAAAACAAAAGAAAGATTAAAACAGAGTGTATGAATGAACCGCGTGTGGTAGGTCGGTGGGTGCCGGGTGGGTGGGTAGGTGGGTGGTCTATGTTTGTCTTTGATACCCCCAAAATGTTCTACACTACCGAGGGTATACACAAACACTTGTTATCTTGAAAATAGGTTCTTATTCTCGTACGGGAGATATACAGAAGAA
>CAUDMG010002967.1:312500-340565 GCA_958450375.1 Homarus gammarus | reverse complement strand
AGGAGGGAGTGAGAGGGTTAGGAGGGGGTGAGAGGGGGACCAGGTAGTTTCCACAGTCAATCAATATTCTCCATAACTAACACCAATATCATCTATCTCTCAGGCTTGTTAGACCTCACCTGGATTACGCAGTTCAGTTCTGGTCACCGTATTACAGAATGGATATAAAATCCTTGGAAAGAATTCAGAGGAGAATGACAAGACTAATCCCGGGCATTAGGAACCTTGAGTACAGAGACAGGTTAAAGCATCTTAATTTGCACTCCCTTGAGAGACGTAGAGCGAGGGGCGATATGATAGAGGTGTATAAGTGGAAGGCAGGGCTAAACAAAGGGGACATAACAAAGGTACTCAAACTATCCAACCAGGAGCGAACTCGTAACAATGGTTTTAAATTAGACAAATTTAGATTTAGGAGTGAAATAGGTAAACACTGGTTTGGAAATAGAGTAGTGGACGAGTGGAACAAGTTACCAAATATCATCATTAACTCGAATACGCTGGATAGCTTCAAACACAGGTTGGACGGATATATGAACAATAGGGGTTGGGTGTAAACGGGACTGCTCAGTATGGGCCAATAGACCCGCTGCAGTTTCCTCCATTCTTATGTTCTTGTGTCTGTGTATGTATGTGTGTGTGTGTGTGTGTGTGTGTGTGTAAATGAGTGTATGCGTATGTCGGTATTTGTATATATGCTCATGTGTGTGTAAAAGCATGTATGTATGTATGTATGTATGTACTGTATAATTATATTCTTAATTTCAAATATCTAAGTGTATGTATTTAACTTTGAATACTGACTGACACACACACACACACACACACACACACACACACACACACACACACACACACACACACACACACACACAGCATCTTACTGTGTGCGTCGTGGCGTAAGAGATCAGCTGATGTTTGTTTACACCGCCATCTTGGAGGTCAACCCGCCCAGCTGATCTTTGTTTACATAACGTCATCACCTCCTACGTGACGTCATTGACTTTATTTTATTTTTTTTTAGGATTAATTATTTTTTATTTGTTTTTAGGATTGATTCATTTTTTATTTGTTTTTATTAGATTTTTCATATTTTGACTTTATTTTGATATTAAGAACGAATGAAGAGAGAGAACATAAGGAGTCTGCAATAGGCCGGTTGGCCTGTGCATGGCGGCTCCTGTCGAGAGTTACTACCACTCTCTATCATCCATGAATCTATCTAGCCTCCTTTTGAAGCTTTCCAGAGTTCCGGCACTTACTACAAAGTTGCTAAGCTTGTTCCACTCGTCCACCACCCTATTTGTGAACCAGTTCCTTCCTATCTCCCTCCTAAACCTAAACTTATCCAACTTAAATCCGTTGCTCCGAGTCCTATCCTGCTCGGATATTATAAGAACTTTATCTATATCCTCTTTATTGATTCCTTTCACCCACTTAAATACTTCTATCATATCTCCCCGCACTCTTCGTCTTTCTAGGGAATGCAAGTTAAGTTTCTTTAACCTATCCTGATATGGAAGGTTTCTAAGTCCTGGAATCATTTTTGTCATTCTTCGCTGCACCGACTCTAGTGAATTTATATCCATTCTATAATAGGGGCACCAGAACTGAACCGCATAATCGAGGTGCGGCCTAACTAGTGCAAGATATAGTTGCAATAAGACCTCTGCACTCTTATTACTTACACTTCTAGATATAAAACCCAATACTCTGTTTGCCTTATTTCGAACATTAACGCACTGTTTTCTAGGCCGTAGGTCCGGGCTTACAAGTACCCCTAGGTCTCTTTCACAAGTTGACTTCTCTAGGTTGATGTTGTTAAGGCTGTATACATTATAAGTATTTGTTCTTCCAATAATAAGAGAAAGAGGAGAGAGGAGAGAAACGTGTGTGTGTGTGTGTGTGTGTGTGTGTGTGTGTGTGTGTGTGTGTGTGTGTGTGCGTGTGTTAATAATTGTTCGTTAAATTTATCACAAAACAGCTAAATTAAATCCTGGTCAAATTCATACACCAAAACATAATGGGAATGACTGATTGACTGACCAACGGACTGACCGGCTGACTGACGGAGTTGTGCGAACGCCAATTGGATTCATTTTAATGTTTGAACAAGTTAATCGAACCACAACAAAGTATGACGTCACGGTTCCAGCATGGCGACCACAACAAAGAGTGACGTCACAGTTCCAACATGGCGTAGCAAAACGCCTGGACAAACTAAAATTAAAACGCTCTACCACCCCCATTGACTTACCAATGAAACTCTTCAAGGAGTTCTCCCCGGAGCTTGCTAAACCCCTCTGCTCCATCATCAATGCTTCTCTCAGTCAAGCCAGATGCCCAGCTGACTGGAAGACCTCTTATGTATCACCAGTGCCCAAGTCAACCAGCCCACAATCCTTAAATCAGCTACGACCTATTGCAATCACCCCAATACCCAGCCTAATCTGTGAAAGTTTTGTGTTCGACTGGGCTTATGCTGATATTGCAGGAGTCGTAGACCCTCAGCAATTTGGCAACATGAAAACTTCCTCCACCACTCACTGTCTTGTCAGCTTTCTCGATTACATATACCGCCATCTCGAGAAACGAAAAACGTCTGTAGCTGTCGCCTTCATTGATTTCACTAAAGCGTTCGACCTAGTCGACCACAATATAATCATCAACAAAGCTATTGACCTCGGGCTTCGAAGAAGCCTCATACCATGGCTTACAGACTTCCTCAGTGACCGACGCCAAGCTGTACGCTTCCGAGGGGCTGTCTCCACCTTTCAGTCACTCACCTGTGGCGTCCCCCAAGGCACCAAGATGGGACCACTCTGCTTCCTTATGCTCATCAATGATGCCCTAAGAGAAACCCCTGCTCGCTGGAAATATGTCGACGACTCCACCATTGGGATCAGCGTCAACAATTCTGCTCCCAACTATACCGCCCTTCAGGATTTATTGAACAGTCTCCAAAACTGGGCTACCAACAACCATGTCACCATCAACCATACCAAGACCATGGTTATGCACATCAACCTCTCCTCCGACATTGTCCCACCTCCTTCCATTACTCTAGGTCCGAACACACTCCAGGTCGTAGATTCCACGAAGCTCCTCGGCGTCACCATAGACAACAAACTAAATTGGAAACCACACGTCAATGAAGTTGTCAAATCCTCCAGTTTCCGTCTCCACCTCCTCCGCCGACTCAAGTCCCTCGGAGTTCCTGCACACGAGCTCCTCAGTGTTTACACAACATTCATACTTCCCAAGCTCACCTATGCCTCCCCCACCTGGTCTTCCTCCCTAAATGCCACACAACGTAAACACCTAGAAAAAGTGCAAAAGAGGGCATGCAAGATTATTCTCTCCTCCTCCTACTCCACATATCAAGAAGCGCTCAACACACTGACCCTTTCGACTCTCACTGACCATCACCACGACCTCATCTGCAAATTTGGTAAGAAGCTTCTACACCATCCCCGACACCGGCTCCTACTACCACCCGAGGTCCCTTGTCCGAGAATTGCTGTTCGACACCACAACCGCATCCAGCCCATACGTGCACGAACTGATCGCTATAAGAACAGCCCAGTCCCAACCATTGTAAAAATTATCAATAACTTTTAATACTGTAACACTGTCACTACGTTGAATTGAACTGTAGTTTGAGCTTTTCCCCATCTAAGTTATTATATGTCTTATTTGTGTCACTTATGTTACTTGTATATTATTTGTAATTCGTAACCCATTCCCCAAATATGTAACTGTATATTTTCAGCCTTCTGGCTGCCAAGCTCTTTCAATAAACCGTTAATTATTATTATTATTATTATTATTAAAGTATGACGTCACGGTTCCAACATGGCAACCACAACAAAGAGTGACGTCACAGTTCCAACATGGCGACCACAACAAAGAGTGACGTCACAGTTCCAACATGGCGACCACAACAAAGCGTAACGTCACGGTTCCAACATGGCGACCACAACAAAGAGTGACGTCACAGTTCCAACATGGCGACCACAACAAAGAGTGACGTCACAGTTCCAACATGGCGACCACAACAAAGTATGACGTCACAGTTCCAATATGGCTACCACAACAAAGCAATATACTAATGTAATGGATATCCGATTTAACCCTACCACAACTACCAATACTACTAACCCCCTCCACTACCACAATCTCTCTACAACTATTACCCCAACTACCACAATTTCCAGCTACAACAATTTCTAATCTCTATTCTCGTACTACCACCCCCCCCCTCCCGAGCAACTACACCTTCACTACCACCACTACCACCCCCTTCCCTCCCCCTCCTCTCCGCCCCCTGCGAAGAACCAGTTGACCTCACCCCCCTCACCCCCCCCACCTTGCTCCATAAACCAGGTAACCAGCTCCCCTCCCTCACCCCTCTCCCCCCCCTCTCTCTGTTCACCTCCACTCCCCCGCAAAGACCCAGCTGACCTCTTCTTCCCTCTCTTTTGAACCAGGTGACCACTCCAGGGCGTGAGAGAAGAGGGGAGGGGGGGGAGAGGGAGGGAGGTCACTGCCAACATTGCACCCCTCCCTCTCACCCCTCTCTCTCACCCCTCCCTCCCCCTCTTTCACCCCTTCCCTCTCACCTTCCTCACACAACACCTGAACAAAGACTAAACTCGAGCCAACTGTAACGCTCTCTCTCTCTCTCTCTCTCTCTCTCTCTCTCTCTCTCTCTCTCTCTCTCTCTCTCTCACCTGTTAATATACACCCAGGTAAGTATACTGTTTTATTAGTAGATCAAGAGTATTACAAGTATATTATGATACAGTTAACGGTACAAGTCATCAACAGGTAGAGTTAACGGTACAAGTTATCAACAGGTAGAGTTAACGGTACAAGTCATCAACAGGTAGAGTTAACGGTACAAGTCATCAACAGGTAGAGTTAACGGTACAAGTTATCAACAGGTAGAGTTAACGGTACAAGTCATCAACAGGTAGAGTTAACGGTACAAGTCATCAACAGGTAGAGTTAACGGTACAAGTTATCAACAGGTAGAGTTAACGGTACAAGTTATCAACAGGTAGAGTTAACGGTACAAGTCATCAACAGGTAGAGTTAACGGTACAAGTCATCAACAGGTAGAGTTAACGGTACAAGTTATCAACAGGTAGAGTTAACGGTACAAGTCATCAACAGGTAAAGTTAACGGTACAAGTCATCAACAGGTAGAGTTAACGGTACAAGTCATCAACAGGTAGAGTTAACGGTACAAGTCATCAACAGGTAGAGTTAATGGTACAAGTCATCAACAGGTAGAGTTAACGGTACAAGTCATCAACAGGTAGAGTTAACGGTACAAGTCATCAACAGGTAGAGTTAACGGTACAAGTCATCAACAGGTAGAGTTAACGGTACAAGTCATCAACAGGTAGAGTTAATGGTACAAGTCATCAACAGGTAGAGTTAACGGTACAAGTCATCAACAGGTAGAGTTAACGGTACAAGTTATCAACAGGTAGAGTTAACGGTACAAGTCATCAACAGGTAGAGTTAACGGTACAAGTTATCAACAGGTAGAGTTAACGGTACAAGTCATCAACAGGTACACCACCCTTCTCCCTCTTCCCCTCCTCCTCTTCTCCTTTCTTTCCACCTCTTCCTCATTCTCCTTCCTTCCCTATTTCTTCTCCCGTCCCCTTTCGCCTCCTCCTTCTTTTAGTACTTCCCTCCTTTACCCTCTTTTCCTACTCTTTCTCCACCTCCTCCCCTTCTTCTTCCTTCTCTCCCCCTCCCATCCTTCCTTCCTTCCCTCCCACACCCTTCTTTCATCAGTCTTTACTCTTATTCTTACCTTCTGACAAATCACTTTCCTAGAATTCTTTACATAATCTTCTCATTTCTCTCTTCTTCTACTTATTTCCTTCGTTTCTATCCTCTTCTTTCATTCCTTCCTCCTCTTATTCTATCCTTTTATCCTTTCTCTCTCTTTCTCTCTCTCTTTCTCTCTTATTATTACGTCATTCATAGCACTTTAATTCTTCCACTTTCCTCCTCTTCCACTTTTACTCGTTCCTCCTCTTCTTCTTCTTCTTCTTCACTTCCTCCTCCTCTTCCGATGACAGAGAGAGAGAGAGAGAGAGAGAGAGAGAGAGAGAGAGAGAGAGAGAGAGAGAGAGAGAGAGAACTGTAATCCCCGTAAACGTTAAACCCTTCTTCCACTCAACTCTTCATTCACTTTAAATGACTCGAAACTTTCACCACCATATCGGACGGTGATTGGCCGACAGGTGTGGCTCCCGGATGTAACTAACAAGCTAATTGGTCAATAAATGTGGTCTTAAGAATCCATACTAACAAACTAATTGGTCACGAGATGTGGTTACCGGATGAAACTAAATGGTGATTGGTCAAAGAGATAAGGCTTATATACGTAAATAGCCTGTGATTGGTTAAGAGGTGTTGGGTTCTCGATGACGTAACTGGCTATTGGCTGGGACAGGGATGACCGATGCTCACAACTATGGGGGGGGGAGGGGGAGGGGGAGGGGGAGGAGGGGAAGGGGAGGAGGAGGAGGGTAGGGGGGGGAGAGAGAGAGAGAGAGAGGTAATGATTATGGTGAAGCAGGTATGGTGACATCATGTGGTAGGGAAGGAAATGGTGACGGTGGGTCATGGCATCCACATCTGGGGGAGGGGGGGGGGGAGGAGGGGGAGGGGTGTGGCAGGTAAATTATTTCCAACAGCACACCACACCACACCACACCAAACCACACCACAACCACACCACACCCTACAACCACAATAGCTTGAAAACACAACCTACTTCACGGACAGATAAATATATACTATATCCGGGTAACAATAACAACAACAACAACAATAATAATAATAATAATAATAACAATAATAATAATAACCCTCACTATACGTCTCTCACATGGCCCCTCACTATACGTCTCTCACATGGCCCCTCACTATACGTCTCTCACATGGCCCCTCACTATACGTCTCTCACATGGCCCCTCACTATACGTCTCTCACATGGCCCCTCACTATACGTCTGTCACATGGCCCCTCACTATACGTCTCTCACATGGCACCTCACTATACGTCTCTCACATGGCCCCTCACTATACGTCTCTCACATGGCCCCTCACTATACGTCTCTCACATGGCCCCTCACTATACGTCTCTCACATGGCCCCCTCACTATACGTCTCTCACATGGCCCCTCACTATACGTCTCTCACATGGCCCCTCACTATACGTCTCTCACATGGCCCCTGACGCACTTACACTCACGGACGTACTTACGACCCCACACACGTACTTACGACCCCACACACGTACTTACGAACATATAAACAAACTGAGAAACGGAAATATATCACATTCTTCAAGCGAGCGTCCCAGGAGTCATCATTGCACACACACACACACACACACACGCACACAATGACACCTATTAACACACGCAGGTATTTCCCATGACTGTGAATGGCCAGGTGAAAATATCAGTACGCAGAGAATGGAGTCACCTTTCAACCCTGTGATTTACTGAGGCATTTCCGACATACACACTTACAATATCCACTTACAACACTACACACTACACTTAACAATCACATCTTCACTACAGAGGTATTCCCGACGTCTATGGATGGCCAGTGTTACTTAAAATACTCACTTTACAAGCCATACACTCGCTATTCTCTACACCACATAGGTAATTACTCAGGTAAACTCTATGTTATTTCTCTAACTATAAATGACCTTATTATCATCTTGACCTTTACGCGTAGAGGAAGTAACAGTTTGGGGGTCATAGGTCGAGGTCATAAAGTAAGGTCACTGATCTCTCTTCCTTCTGTATGATTCAACGGGACTGAGGGAAGCCTTTGTTATGGTTTGATCAGCTGGTAAGTTAGATTCACCTGGACTGGGGGATGGTTTAGTTAAGAGTCGATCAAGTAACAGTAATATTCAACAGTATTGAATGATTCCTTCGTTATGTTTAATCAAGTGATGTTTAAGATTCACCCAGAAGTGAGGGAATGTTTTTTTTGGTATTGTTTTTATGGTTTAATCAGCTGTTGTTAATATTCAAGAGGACTGGGGGACGCCTGAGAGTTGGCTGAGTGAGGTTCAGTGGTCTGGAGATCCCCAAAGTCAGTACCTGTTTACATGGCTCCAGGGGGTACCACTACCACTCTCTACCTCACCTGTGTGCGTGTGTGGTACTACTGCCTCCACACCTGCTGGCCCAGGTGGAGGAGAGGGGGTAAGGTTGTAGATGATGAAACTGAGATACCATGTTTACAAATATGTTCATACTTACACACACATAGATACACCCCCTCCCCCACACACTTATACCACCTTCTCCTACGCATACACATACTCACGCACTTACTCCCACAAACTATTCCACCCCCACACACACACCAACTCCCACACCTCCCCCCACACAACCAACTCCTACACCTCCCCCCACACAACCAACTCCCACACCTCCCCCCACACAACCAACTCCCACACCTCCCCCCACACACACACTCCCACAGCTCCCCATACACCTCCCTTCCCACACCTCCCCCACACACCAACTCCCCCCTCCTACCCCCCCCACACACCTCCCTTCCCACACCTCCCCCACACACCAACTCTCACCCTCCTACCCCCCTCCTACACACAGCCCCTCCCACACCTCCCCCCACACACAGGCGGGTTAGCGACCTCTCAAGGCCGGGCCGGGCTGGACGTGGCCACAATGGACAAAAAAGACAAAAAAAAAAGAAAATCTTACCTGTAAATAATCTCTTAGGTTTTCGTTCTCTTTCACTGAGGAACAACCTAGTGTGGGTGAGGGGGGGAGGTGCGTGTGGGGGGAGGTGTGTGTGTGGGGGAGGTGTGTGTGTGGGGGAGGTGTGTGTGTGGGGGAGGTGTGTGTGTGGGGGAGGTGTGTGTGTGGGGGAGGTGTGTGTGTGGGGGAGGTGTGTGTGTGGGGGAGGTGTGTGTGTGGGGGAGGTGTGTGTGTGGGGGAGGTGTGTGTGTGGGGGAGGTGTGTGTGTGGGGGAGGTGTGTGTGGGGGGGAGGTGTGTGTGTGGGGGAGGTGTGTGTGTGGGGGAGGTGTATGTGTGGGGGGGAGGTGTGTGTGTGTGGGGGAGGTGTATGTGTGGGGGAGGTGTGTGTGTGGGGGAGGTGAGTGTGTGGGGGAGGTGTGTGTGTGGGGGAGGTGTATGTGTGGGGGAGGTGTGTGTGTGGGGGAGGTGTATGTGTGAGGGGGAGGTGTGTGTGTGGGGGAGGTGTGTGTGTGGGGGAGGTGTATGTGTGGGGGAGGTGTATGTGTGGGGGAGGTGTGTGTGGGGGGAGAGGTGTGTGGGGGGGGAGGTGCGTGTGTGAGGGGGGTGAGAGGAGGTATTTTTGTGTGGTGGAAGGTGTGTGTGTGTGTGTGTGTGTGTGTGTGTGTGTAAGGAATCACCAACGTACAGTATAACACATCTGCCACCAATCACTTAAATACATCAGTAATATATTAAATAACTGCTCACTTAAATCAACCAGTTGTTATTGATGATATAACGTTATTACATCGCTTCAACAACTAACGTCTTTAAGTGCGTCATAATGTTAATAATACGCTTCAGTGAGCCATACACCACATACACTACAGTGAGCCATACACCACATACACTACAGTGAGCCATACACCACATACACTACAGTGAGCCATACACCACAGTGAGCCATACACCACACACACTACAGTGAGCCATACACCACATACACTACAGTGAGCCATACACCACATACACTACAGTGAACCATACACCACATACACTACAGTGAGCCATACACCACATACACTACAGTGAGCCATACACAAGTGAGCCATACACCACATACACTACAGTGAGCCATACACCACATACACTACAGTGAGCCATACACCACATACACTACAGTGAGCCATACACAAGTGAGCCATACACAACATACACTACAGTGAGCCATACACCACATACACTACAGTGAGCCATACACCACATACACTACAGTGAGCCATACACCACATACACTACAGTGAGCCATACACCACATACACTCCAGTGAGCCATACACTACAGTGAGCCATACACCACATACACTACAGTGAGCCATACACCACATACACTACAGTGAGCCATACACCACATACACTACAGTGAGCCATGCACCATATACACTCCAGTGAGCCATACACCACATACACTACAGTGAGCCATACACCACATACACTACAGTGAGCCATACACCACATACACTACAGTGAGCCATACACCACATACACTCCAGTGAGCCATACACTACAGTGAGCCATACACCACATACACTACAGTGAGCCATACACCACACACTACAGTGAGCCATACACAACATACACTACAGTGAGCCATACACCACATACACTACAGTGAGCCATACACCACACACACTACAGTGAGCCATACACCACATACACTACAGTGAGCCATACACTACAGTGAGCCATACACCACATACACTCCAGTGAACCATACACCACATACACTTCAGTGAGCCATACACCACATACACTACAGTGAGCCATACACCACATACACTACAGTGAGCCATACACCACATACAATACAGTGAGCCATACACCACATACACTACAGTGAGCCATACACCACACACACTACAGTGAGCCATACACCACATACACTACAGTGAGCCATACACCACATACACTACAGTGAGCCATACACCACACACACTACAGTGAGCCATACACCACATACACTACAGTGAGCCATACACCACATACACTACAGTGAGCCATACACTCCAGTGAGCCATACACCACATACACTCCAGTGAACCATACACCACATACACTTCAGTGAGCCATACACCACATACACTACAGTGAGCCATACACCACATACACTACAGTGAGCCATACACCACATACAATACAGTGAGCCATACACCACACACACTACAGTGAGCCATACACCACATACACTACAGTGAGCCATACACCACATACACTACAGTGAGCCATACACCACATACACTACAGTGAGCCATACACCACAAACACTACAGTGAGCCATACACCACATACACTACAGTGAGCCATACACCACATATACTACAGTGAGCCATACACCACATACACTTCAGTGAGCCATACACCACATACACTACAGTGAGCCATACACCACATACACTACAGTGAGCCATACACCACACACACTACAGTGAGCCATACACCACATTCACTACAGTGAGCCATACACCACATACACTACAGTGAGCCATACACCACATACACTACAGTGAGCCATACACCACATACACTACAGTGAGCCATACACCACATACACTACAGTGAGCCATACACCACATACACTACAGTGAGCCATACACCACATACACTACAGTGAGCCATACACCACATACACTACAGTGAGCCATACACCACATACACTACAGTGAGCCATACACCACATACACTACAGTGAGCCATACACCACATACACTACAGTGAGCCATACACCACATACACTACAGTGAGCCATACACCACATACACTACAGTGAGCCATACACCACATACACTACAGTGAGCCATACACCACATACACTACAGTGAGCCATACACCACATACACTACAGTGAGCCATACACCACATACACTACAGTGAGCCATACACCACATACACTACAGTGAGCCATACACCACATACACTACAGTGAGCCATACACCACATACACTACAGTGAGCCATACACCACATACACTACAGTGAGCCATACACCACATACACTACAGTGAGCCATACACCACATACACTACAGTGAGCCATACACCACATACACTACAGTGAGCCATACACCACATACACTACAGTGAGCCATACACCACATACACTACAGTGAGCCATACACCACATACACTACAGTGAGCCATACACCACACACACTACAGTGAGCCATACACCACATACACTACAGTGAGCCATACACCACATACACTACAGTGAGCCATACACCACATACACTACAGTGAGCCATACACCACACACACTACAGTGAGCCATACACCACATACACTACAGTGAGCCATACACCACATACACTACAGTGAGCCATACACCACATACACTACAGTGAGCCATACACCACATACACTACAGTGAGCCATACACCACATACACTACAGTGAGCCATACACCACACACACTACAGTGAGCCATACGCCACATACACTACAGTGAACCATACACCACATACACTACAGTGAGCCATACACCACATACACTTCAGTGAGCCATACACCACATACACTACAGTGAGCCATACACCACACACTACAGTGAGCCATACACCACATACACTACAGTGAACCATACACCACATACACTACAGTGAGCCATACGCCACATACACTACAGTGAACCATACACCACATACACTACAGTAAGCCATACACCACATACACTTCAGTGAGCCATACACCACATACACTACAGTGAGCCATACACCACACACTACAGTGAGCCATACACCACATACACTACAGTGAGCCATACACCACATACACTACAGTGAGCCATACACCACACACTACAGTGAGCCATACACCACATACACTACAGTGAGCCATACACCACATACACTACAGTGAACCATACACCACATACACTACAGTGAGCCATACATCACACACTACAGTGAGCCATACACCACATACACTACAGTGAGCCATACACCACATACACTACAGTGAGCCATACACCACATACACTACAGTGAGCCATACATCACACACTACAGTGAGCCATACACCACATACACTACAGTGAGCCATACACCACATACACTACAGTGAGCCATACACCACATACACTACAGTGAACAACAAACTGTCCTTCTGGTTATTTTTGGCGACGTTTTACACCAGATGAAACAGTTGGTTATACCTGACTGGCGAGGAACCCTGTTGAGACTCTATACAGAAGCCTGAAGAAGTAGTAGACTCTATACAGGAGCCTGAAGAAGCAGTAGACTCTATACAGGAGCCTGAAGAAGCAGTAGACTCTATACAGGAGCCTGAAGAAGCAGTAGAAGAAGAAGTAGTTAAGATAGAGAAGAGTATATATGACTCCTAGCCCAGGTAAACGCACAAGAGGGTCACGTGGGACATCTACTAGGGTCAGTTCCTCTAGGCCCCGTCACCTGTTGTCTGGTTGAGTGTGTGGGAAGGTCACAGTATTGAGAGAGAGAGAGAGAGAGAGAGAGAGAGAGAGAGAGAGAGAGAGAGAGAGCAATATTATAAGATAGTATATTTTTACTTAATGTTCGGGGGGGGGGGGGGGCCTCCCACACCACCCCACCCCCCCCCCCTCCTCTACCTCCTTGCCCCACACTACGTTGTTCCTCCCCTCCCCTCCCCTCCCCCTCCCCCTCCCCCCTTTTCACCCGCGTCACCCCCCAGATCGCCACAGTGTATTTAAATCTCTCTCTCTCTCTCTCTCTCTCATTTAACCCCCCCCCCCCCCCGCTACGCTGGTTCCTACTATCACCTGGAGGTATTTTAGGTTAGGTTAGGTTAGGTTAGGTTAGGTTAGGCTAGGTTAGGTTATGGTTAGGTTAGGTTATGGTTAGGTTAGGTTATAGTTAGGTTTGTGCGTCTGTCTGTTTGTCCGTGTGTAACTCCGATGGTGGACAGGTGAAACACACGCAAACAAACACACACACACACACACACACACACAGGTAGAAAGTCACTCAGTCACTGGCCCTCACAGCTCTCTCTGACTATTTTCATGACGTCATCTGTTACCATCATTGTATCCACCACCATCATCACCATTTTCACCATCGTCACCACCACCATCACCACTTTCTCACCACCACCACCATTCTCACCACCACCACCACCACCACTACCACCATTCTCACCACCATCACCATCACGTCCACCACAATCATCACTAGTTTCACCACCATCATCCTCATCACCACCACTTTCTGCCACCTAAAGTTCCTCGTCCACAATTTGCTGTTCCATAATGTCGATGGTGAATAAAAAGACTCTCTCTCTCTCTCTCTCTCGGGAAGGCATAAGAACATAAGACATAAGAAAGTGGGATACTGCAGGAGGCCGACTGGCCCATACAGGGCAGATCCCTTTCACACCCATCCCAGCACTTCCATGTGCCTATCCAACTTCGTCTTGAAGCTCCCTAGCGTCCCCGATCCTACTATAGCACTCGGTAGCCTATTCCACATATCCACAACTCTATTACCAAACCAGTGCTTGCCTATATCCTTTCTGAATCGGAATTTATCTAATTTAAAGCCATTTGTTCTAGTTATTTCGTTATTACTGAGCTTCAGAACATCTTCCATTTCACCCTTGTTAATCCCACTTACCCACTTGTACACCTCTATCATATCTCCCCTAACTCTACGCCTCTCTAATGAATGTAAGCCTAAGCTTTTCAGTCTTTCTTCATATGGAAGGTTTCTAATATTATGGATCATTTTTGTCATTCTTCTTTGTACTCTCTCCAAAGAATCTATGTCCATTCTATAATAAGGACACCAGAACTGAACCGCATAATCCATGTGTGGCCTCACTAATGCTAGGTAAAGTGTCAAGATAACGTCAGCAGTTCTGTTACTCACAGACCTAGATATGAACCCAAGAATCCTGTTTGCCTTGTTGCGAACGCTAATACATTGTTTTCTAGGTTTCAAGTCGTTGCTAACAAATACACCTAGATCTTTTTCACAATCTGAGTTTTCTATTTCCGTGTTACCTAGTTTATACTTAACGTTTGTATTCGTCTTCCCTATCTGTAGTACCTTGCATTTATCAGTATTAAAATTCATTTGCCAGTCTACTGACCACTCATGTAAGGTATCTAGATCTCTTGAAGGTGTTCAAAGTCAATTTATCACTCTCCCCATTTTGGTATCATCTGCAAATTTACTAATCCTACTAGTTATGCCTAAATCAAGATCATTAATGAATATAACAAACAGCAGAGGGCCCAATACAGATCCCTGGGGAACTCCGCTTTTGACCGCACCCCAGTCTGACTTTAATCCATTTATGCTGACTCTTTGTTTCCTACCAGTTAACCATGACCTAATCCATTTTAATAATGATCCACCTATTCCATGTGCTTCTACCTTCCTTATCAATCTCTCATGAGGGACTCTATCGAATGCTTTACTGAAATCTAAATAAATTATATCATATGACTTATCATTATCTACCGCTTCATATACTTCTGAGAAAAAGCTAAGCAAATTTGTGAGACAAGAACGTCCCTGGGTGAACCCGTGCTGAGGAGAATGAATTAAGTTGAATGTTTCAAGGTGGCTTCTGATTTTTGTAGCAATAATTGACTCTAGCAACTTGCCTATGATTGACGTGAGACTAATGGGACGGTAATTTGATGCAATTGAATTATCACCCTTTTTGAAAATCGGAACTACATTTGCAAGTTTCCAAGCTTCTGGCACTAGGCCCGTGTGGGCGTGTATGGGAAGATACTCTTGGGTATGTATGTGTGTGAGTTGAAGCGTGGGCGTGTAGTGCTGGGTATGGAGGGCGTGGGAGAGTGGGCGTGGGAGAGTGGGCGTGAGAAAAGGCATGGGAGAGTGGGTGTGGGAGAGGAGGCGTGAGCGTGAGAGGGGGCGTGGGAGAGTGGGAATGAGAGGGGGCGTGGGAGAGTGGGCGAGAGAGGAGGCGTGGGAGGGTGGGCGTGAGAGAGGAGGCGTGGGAGAGGAGGCGTGAGGAGGCGTGGGAGAGTAGGCGTGAGAGAGGAGGGGTGGGAGAGTGGGCGAGAGAAGAGGCGTGGGAGAGTGGGCGTGGGAGAGTGGGCGTGAGAGAGGAGGCGTGGGAGAGTGGGCGTGAGAGAGGAGGCGTGGGAGAGTGGGCGAGAGAGAGAAGGCGTGGGAGAGTAGGCGTGAGAGAGGAGGCGTGGGAGAGTAGGCGTTTAGCGGGAGTACAGCGATTGGCACTGTGTGAGGGTCCACCGATGAAGAGTGCCAACCCCTCCCTCCCTCCTCCTTCCTCCTCCTCCATACACCTCGAGGACCACCTTGGCACTCAAGCACAAGACCCAGGTGCCAGCAGGTAGGTGATCATGACCTTGACCAGGTGGTGTGTGTGTGTGTGTGTGTGTTGTGGTCACTGGCTGGGTGGAGAGAGAGAGAGAGAGAGAGAGAGAGAGAGAGAGAGAGAGAGAGAGAGAGAGAGAGAATGTTTCCGATGGTGCGTAGGTGCTTTTGCGTTTGATGTGCACCACACACACACACACACACACACACGACAATATTATAACACCTTTGAGTACAATTCTTACCTCTTAAGTACAGTGCATTACCCCACTGAGTACAATGACTTAACCCCTTGAGTACAATATCATCACTATACAAATGATACAGGGGTATTGACATCGTACTCAAGGGGGAAAATCACTGTATTTAAGGGGAAAAATCATTGTACTCAAGGGAAAAATCATTGTACTCAAGGGAAAAATCATTGTGCTCAAGGGAAAAAATCATTGTACTCAAGGGGAAAAATCATCGAACTCAAGGGAAAAATCATCGTACTCAAGGGAAAAATCATTGTACTCAAGGGGAAAAATCATCGTACTCAAGGGACTAAGAGCACAACGAAAATATATTATCCACAGCGTTACTCAGAAAATTAACTGACTGACTGACTGACTGACCAATGATGATTTTCAAAACGAGGGAATTTTTTTCAAGTGTGTGTGCGATTGTAAACACTGCCGGCCGTACGATCACTCAATATCGTAGCTGCCGGCCGTACGATCACTCAATATCGTAGCTGCCGGCCGTACGATCACTCCTCAATAACGTAGCTGCTGGCCGTACGATCACTCAATATCGTAGCTGCCGGCCGTACGATCACTCCTCAATATCGTAGCTGCCGGCCGTACGATCACTCAATATCGTAGCTGCTGGCCGTACGATCACTCCTCAATATCGTAGCTGCCGGCCGTACGATCACTCAATATCGTAGCTGCTGGCCGTACGATCACTCAATATCGTAGCTGCTGGCCGTACGATCACTCAATATCGTAGCTGCTGGCCGTACGATCACTCCTCAATATCGTAGCTGCTGGCCGTACGATCACTCCATATCGTAGCTGCTGGCCGTACGATCACTCCTCAATATCGTAGCTGCTGGCCGTATGATCACTCCATATCGTAGCTGCCGGCCGTACGATCACTCCATATCGTAGCTGCTGGCCGTACGATCACTCAATATCGTAGCTGCTGGCCGTACGATCACTCCTCAATATCGTAGCTGCCGGCCATACGATCACTCAATATCGTAGCTGCTGGCCGTACGATCACTCCATATCGTAGCTGCTGGCCGTACGATCACTCAATATCGTAGCTGCTGGCCGTATGATCACTCCATATCGTAGCTGCCGGCCGTACGATCACTCCATATCGTAGCTGCTGGCCGTACGATCACTCAATATCGTAGCTGCCGGTCGTACGATCACTCCTCAATATCGTAGCTGCCGGCCGTACGATCACTCCATATCGTAGCTGCCGGCCGTACGATCACTCCTTAATATCGTAGCTGCCGGCCGTACGATCACTCCATATCGTAGCTGCTGGCCGTACGATCACTCCTTAATATCGTAGCTGCCGGCCGTACGATCACTCCTCAATATCGTAGCTGCCGGCCGTACGATCACTCCATATCGTAGCTGCCGGCCGTACGATCACTCCTTAATATCGTAGCTGCCGGCCGTACGATCACTCCATATCGTAGTTGCTGGCCGTACGATCACTCAATATCGTAGCTGCCGGCCGTACGATCACTCCTCAATATCGTAGCTGCCGGCCGTACGATCAGACCTAATTAACAGCAGCTATAAACAATTCTAGTGCACAAAATATATAAATTGAGTAAATAAAAATTATATTAATTCTATATACACCAAAAAAATATTTATACAAACAAAATACAACATTATACTTCTGATAAACTTCCTATGTGCTTATGTTTGAAATAATGAATGTATGTATCTTTATATAATTTAGCTAAATATCTTTCTCGTCATAAATGGTCATCCCAACGATTATGAATAAACTTATTTAGAAATACATCATTACTTCAGGACAAAATCGGACAAGTTTGCAACAGCCAATTAGCTGTAACTCTTGAGGAGGGGGCGGGGCATCTCTTCTCAGCTGGGAAAAAACGCGCGAAAGATCACTGTATTCTTGAATCAGTTCCTTCATCACTGTTCCCTTGAATCACTGCATCGGTTGTAATCTGAATCAGTTCCTTCATCACTGTTCCCTTGAATCACTGCATCGGTTGTAATCTGAATCAGTTCCTTCATCACTGTTCCCTTGAATCACTGCATCGGTTGTAATCTGAATCAGTTCCTTCATCACTGTTCCCTTGAATCACTGCATCGGTTGTAATCTGAATCAGTTCCTTCATCACTGTTCCCTTGAATCACTGCATCGGTTGTAATCTGAATCAGTTCCTTCATCACTGTTCCCTTGAATCACTGCATCGGTTGTAATCTATCACTGTATCAATGAATCATCATTTTAAGGCATCAGTTCTTCACTATATCACAGAATCACTGTTTTCCTGTACCAGTGACTCATTAGTTCACTGTATTATTATTTGTTGTCTCACTGAATCACTGTCACTCGTATATCAGGTTCTCAACTGACTCAGCCATGTTAATATTGTTATTATTATCCACTCTGTATCTGCATTTTTCTGGCTAAATAAACTGTTACAATTCAATTCAATTCGATATTATTTTCACTACATAAATTCTTCACTACATCACTTATTCACTATAACATAGCACCAATTACATCACTATATCATTCACCATATCAGTGACGCTCTGTATCACTTAAAACACCATATCACTGTAAGGCTGTATAACAATATCACTAATTAATTGTATAACTATTATAATTATTTCACTGAATAACCAGACTGAATCATCTATATACGGGGTGACCAGCTCAAAGTATTCTGTTCTTCACACCTGTACATAACACTAATATATGTTATAACGTCACCTGAACAACGAGTCATATGGCCGGGCAACAGTAAATTATGTGTCGTGGTTTTTAAAAATTTAGTTAAAATTATTATCACTACAGAATAAACTCCACTAAATCAATTAAAACACAGCATTATTATAACACTAGTTCACTGTAACATCCATATAGTAACACAACTTCCATAAAGTGATTAGTAATGTAGTACTCAAGTTACATCTACGACAAGGATAATAAAAATCTTCGCGTTTTTGTACAGAGAAAAAAATAGATATGTCCCCCGGTCGCCTGATGATGTAGGCCGCTAGTCTCAAAGGTTCTTACGATAAATTTTCCTTTTAAATGATGTTACTCAGACTACTACACAAAGATGGATTCTCAAAGGTTCCTACGTTAATTTTCCTCCTAACTTGATATATGAGAATTATCTAATTAACTTACATTTAATACATTATGGCAGAGATGAAGAAATGGCGCCGTAATTGTAGTAAGACTGTATATACGGTAGTTTAGAGGCTCTCCCTTCCCAAAGTTTGAGGTGGAAAACTTTTAAACACTTCCTGACAGAAAATAAATGTGTTTGGACCCCGATTCATACGTGTTTTGAACCTGATTCGTGCGTCTTTTGAATCCGATTCATATACGACTTTCCTATAAAATTCATGAGTTTCGAGCCTGATTCATGCGTGTTTTAACCTTATTCATACATGTTCCGAACCTGTACAAAAAACAAAGTAAACAGCAATACTATATCAGAACATTAACCAACCTAACCTAACCTAACCTAACCAAACATAACCTAACTTAACTAAACCTAACCTAACCAAACCAAACTAAACGTAACCTAACTTAACCAAACTAAACGTAACCTAACTTAACCAAACTAAACGTAACGAAACTAAACCTAACCTAACCTAATCGTACCATTAGGGTTGGGGTCCATTAGAAATAAGGTCCATTAACACCGGGGTTCCTTAAAACTAGGACCAAATTGACGACTAACGCTTAACCCCGCCTCAGGACCCCCTCAGGGCATCTTCAAGCTGACCTATTGCCCTGAGATCCTGACCCCAACCGATGTGACCAAGACCTAACAGGCATGACCTACACCGTAAACATGACCTAAGCGGCGCGTCTGACCAGAAAGAGGTGAGCTAAACTAGTCTGAATATTCCATCAATAATTCTGACTCACTGAACATGACCTGATCCAACACGGCGAATCCCTGTAGTCGACGGAGTGACCTTAGTTATCAGCACCATGACCTGAGGACCTGAATTGACCTTACTAAAAACTGTCGTCATTCATGTCGGTCCTTACTCGACCTTGTGACCTCTTAAGTGATGCACCTGGTTGGTCATGTGACGTATAAGTTCGATCTCTGACCTCATGAAGATGATCTGAAGCGACCCCTGAGGATGCCCCCGTGACCCCCGAGGAGGCCACGGGTTGACCTCGTGCCTCGAGAATGCCCCAGGTTGACCTCGTACCCCGAATATGCCCAAGGTTGACCTTGTGCCCCGAGGATGCTCCAGGGTGACCTCGTGCCCCGAGGTTGACCCCGTGGCCAGAGGATGCGCCCCCCCCCCCCCTGCCCAGAGGAAGCCTCAGGTTGCCCCCGTGACCCTTGAGGACGCCCCAGGTTGTCCCCGTGTCCCTTGAGGATGCCCTCGGTTGACCCCGTGATCCGAGGGTGCCCCAGGTCACCCCTCTGCCCCAGGTTCCCCCCGTGATCCCTGCGGATGCTCCAGGTTTTCCCCGGGAGCCTTGAGGATACCCCAGGTTGACCCCGTTATCCCTGGGGATGCCCCAGGTCACCCCTCTGCCCCGAGGATGCCCCAGGTCGCCCCGAGGATGCCCCAGGTTCCCCCCGTTATCCCTGGGGATGCCCTAGGTTAACTCCGTGACCTAAGAAACATAAGAGTTGTACCTACCGTAGCTTCAGCGACCTTGGGGTACGATGGAGGACTCCGCGGCGCGACCAGCGTGGCGGTGGTGGCCGTGGTAAGGAAGGCTTCTGGTTTGAGCGCCTCACCGTCCATGTTCACCATCTAGCGTCACACTTTACTCACTATTCATCTACTCACTCACTCACTGAACCCACCAGCTCGAAAGAGAGAAGAGACTCACTGAGACTCACTCTTTGAATCGACAGTGGGTGGATGAGACTGACTTTTTCGTGGGTTTTGTTGTCGACTGAGTCACTGCCGCCACGCGCGATATGGGGGTGGCACACTCTAGATCACACACTGCAAATACACGCAGCTCTTTATGTGGACGACGACACGACCATCACGCAGATGTTGGTGCGCACGACAACACTGCTGCTGCTCTATCACATAACAACGACGATGGACTTATTCCCGTGGGTGAGCCGTCTGCTAGTAGGGTCGTTTCCGTAGGGGTCGTTTTTCGTGAGGGTCGTATCCGTTGTTGTGGTGGAACGTTTCGGTAAGTCGTTCCGTTTATTCGTGAGTCGTCGTCTGCAAGTGGTTCGTTTCCCAAGGGGGCCGTAATCCGCGAGTCGTATTTTAGGAGAGGGTCGTCCCCGTTGAGGTGGTCAAGATTACTGAGGTCACTCACTATCTGCCACCACTACGCTGCCTCACACACCCCTCACTGATGGTGGTGGTCACAACACAACACACTCCCCCTGTGTGGACCTGCTGGCGTGGGCTGGCCTCTACAGGTAGGCCAGCCAGATCAGGTGTAACAGCAGGTGATGGGAGGACACAGCACCACCAACAGCAGCGTATTATAGCGGCGGTGGTGAAGAAGCGGCGGCGATCACTGAGGTAGTGTCTTAGTTAACGGAGGAAGAATTAAGAAGAGGTTGGTGGAGAAGAAGGTGGAAGAGGATGGCAGGGGTATCTGTTCCTTGCAGCAGCGAGATATTCTGGGGGTCGGGACGCCGGCGCGCGCTGCCGAAATAGCACACACGACGAGGCTGAGACTGCCTACAGCGCCACCTTCTTCCCCTCACTACCACTACCACACGTACCCCTCCTCACCTGCCCTCAACCACAACCCCTACCCCCCTCACCTTCTTCCCTCCCTCTTTCTCTCTACCCTAGGGACCACGATGGCCTGGTGTAGGGTGTAAGGGTCAATCAGTACACCAGCGGGTCACCTGTGTCTCACCTGATACGGATGACCCCCCCACTCATAACTGCCCTCTCCTCACCTCGCCCTCTCTCCCTCCCTCTCAGTATGGTTCTGGTGCAGTGTTTACTAGTGGTGGTTGTACTGGAGTGCCACTCGTCCACACACAGCTGATCCTGTCCGGTGCCAGGTGAAGGTGCCAGCCACTCAGGCTCTGCCAACAACCACCACCACCACCATCAGCCAACACTACCATTGACACCCACTTCACCTACGCTAGGGGGCACGACGGCATGGCCAGGGGGGGAGCAAGGGGGAGCGGGGAGCAAGGGGGAGGGGTGAAGCAAGGGGGGAGGGGTGAAGCAAGGGGGAGGGGGTGAAGCAAGGGGGAGGGGTGAAGCAAGGGGGAGGAAGTGGAGAAGGAAGCCCAAAGGGGGTAGAAGGTGGAATCGAGGAGGGGTAGAGATGAGGGCCAGGGGGGGGGGTATGTGAAGTACAGGGGGTAGAGGGAGGGGGGGGGAAGGCGAGTTAAAGGGGGAACACGAGCAGGTACAAGGGGGGGTGCTTAGAGGGGGGGAGGGGACGGAAACATTACCTCCCCTAAGGGTTAAAGGGGAGGGGACAAAGAGGAGGGGGGAAGAAAAGGTAGGGGATGGGAGGAAACAGGAAAAGGTAGGAGTGGGGACGGGTGGGGGTGAGAGGGAGAGGATGACCACGTACCCCATAGTGTGAGTGTGTGTGTGTGTGTGTGTGTGTGTGTGTGAGGGGAAAAGCGAGCAAAGGTGGAGGAGGGGGAGGAGGTAGTGAGGGAGGAGGGGGAGGAGGTAGTGAGGGAGGAGGGGGAGGAGGTAGTGAGGGGGGAGGGGGGAGGAGGTAGTGAGGGGGGAGGAGGCCCGGGAACCGACCCCCCGTGCCCGCCGACTTTGGGTATTTTTGGCATTAAGTCTTACCACGCCGCCACCCTCACTATACCCGGCACCATACTACCATACTACCATACTACTTCTACCATACTACCATTCTACCATACTATCACTACCATACTACCACTACCATACTACCACTACCATTCTACCACTACCATACTACCACTACCATACTACCACTATCATACTACCACTACCATTCTACCATACTACCATTCTACCACTACCATACTACCACTACCATACTACCACTACCATTCTACCACTACCATACTACCACTACCATACTACCACTATCATACTACCACTACCATTCTACCATACTACCATTCTACCATACTACCACTACCATTCTACCATACTACCACTACCATACTGCCACTACCATACTACAACTATCATACTACCACTACCATTCTACCATACTACCATTCTACCACTACCATACTACCACTACCATTCTACCACTATCATACTACCACTACCATACCATCATTCTACCATACTACCATTATACCACACTACCACTACCATACTACCACTACCATTCTACCACTATCATACTACCACTACCACTATCATACTACCATTCTACCACTACCATACTTAGATACCACCATCCATGTATAAATAACCCCCTCCCCCAAACATGTATACCCCCTCCCCCATACATGTATACCCTCTACCCCATACATGTATACCTCCCTCCCCCATACATGTATACCTTCCTCCCCCATACATGTATACCCCCTCCCCCATACATGTATACCCCCTCCCCCATACATGTATACCTCCCTCCCCCGTACATGTATACCTCCCTCCCCCATACATGTGTACCTCCCTCCCCCATACATGTATACCCCCTCCCCCATACATGTATACCCCCTCCCCCATACATGCATACCTCCCTCCCCCGTACATGTATACCCCCTTCCCCATACATGTATACCTCCCTCCCCCGTACATGTATACCTCCCTCCCCATACATGTATACCCCCTCCCCCATACATGTATACCTCCCTCCCCCATACATGTATACCCCCTCCCCCATACATGTATACCTCCCTCCCCCGTACATGTATACCCCCTCCCCATACATGTATACCTCCCTCCCCGTACATGTATACCCCCTCCCCCATACATGTATACCTCCCTCCCCCGTACAAGTATACCTCCCTCCCCCATATATGTATACCTCCCTCCCCCGTACATGTATACCTCCCTCCCCCATACATGTATACCCCCTCCCCCATACATGTATACCTCCCTCCCCCGTACATGTATACCCCCTCCCCCATACATGTATTCCTCCCTCCCCCGTACATGTATACCCCCTCCCCCATACATGTATACCTCCCTCCCCCGTACATGTATACCTCCCTCCCCCATACATGTATACCTCCCTCCCCCGTACATTTATGCCCCTCCCCCATACATGTATACCTCCCTCCCCCGTACATGTATACCCCCTCCCCCGTACAGGTATACCCCCCTCCCCCATACATGTATACCTCCCTCCCCCATACATGTATACCCCCTCCCCCATACATGTATACCTCCCTCCCCCATACATGTATACCACCCACCCCCCAACATGTATACCCCCTCCCCCGTACATGTATACCTCCCTCCCCCGTACATGTATACCTCCCTCCCCCGTACATGTATACCTCCCTCCCCCGTACATGTATACCTCCCTCCCCCGTACATGTATACCTCCCTCCCCCGTACATGTATACCTCCCTCCCCCATATATGTATACCTCCCTCCCCCGTACATGTATACCTCCCTCCCCCATACATGTTTACCCCCTCCCCCATACATGTATACCTCCCTCCCCCGTACATGTATACCCCCTCCCCCATACATGTATACCTCCCTCCCCCGTACATGTATACCCCCTCCCCCATACATGTATACCTCCCTCCCCCGTACATGTATACCTCCCTCCCCCATACATGTATACCTCCCTCCCCCGTACATGTATGCCCCTCCCCCATACATGTATACCTCCCTCCCCCGTACATGTATACCCCCTCCCCCGTACAGGTATACCCCCCTCCCCCATACATGCATACCTCCCTCCCCCATACATGTATACCCCTCCCCCATACATGTATACCTCCCTCCCCCATACATGTATACACCCCTCCCCCATACATGTATACCTCCCTCCCCCATACATGTATACCCCCTCCCCCATACATGTATACCTCCCTCCCCCATACATGTATACCTCCCTCCCCCGTACATGTATACCTCCCTCCCCCGTACATGTATTCCTCCCTCCCCCGTACATGTATACCTCCCTCCCCCGTACATGTATACCTCCCTCCCCCTAACATGTATACCCCCTCCCCCGTACATGTATACCTCCCTCCCCCCGTACATGTATACCTCCCTCCCATACATGTATACCTCCCTCCCCCATACATGTATACCCCCTCCCCCGTACATGTATACCTCCCTCCCCCGTACATGTATACCCCCTCCCCCGTACATGTATACCCCCTCCCCCGTACATGTATACCCCCTTCCCAACACAAGGGGGGGGGGGGGGAGAGTTCCTCGACCCTGTGTGTCTCGGCTGCTTATTTTTATAATCTACACACACACACACACACGTACACACACACACACACACACACACGTACACACACACACACACACACACACACACACACACACACACACACACATGGGGGGGGGGCCGCGAACGCCTACGGTCCTAAAATAAATTGCTGTTCACCACGTTCATTATTTCTCCCGCGGCGACCTTAAAATGTGTGCGTGTGTGTGTGTGTGTAATTGCAGGCGTGTCCAGTGTATTTCTATGGACACACACACCACTGACACATACATAGCCCTGACACGTCGAGGCCATGTTATACATCGAGGCCATGTTATACATCGAGTACATGTTATACATCGAGGCCATGTTATACATCGAGTACATGTTATACATCGAGAACATGTTATACATCGAGGCCATGTTATACATCGAGGACATGTTATACATCGAGGACATGTTATACATCGAGGACATGTTATACATCGAGGACATGTTATACATCGAGGCCATGTTATACATCGAGGCCATGTTATACATCGAGAACATGTTATACATCGAGTACATGTTATACATCGAGTACATGTTATACATCGAGGACATGTTATACATCGAGTACATGTTATACATCGAGAACATGTTATACATCGAGGACATGTTATACATCGAGGACATGTTATACATCGAGGACATGTTATACATCGAGGACATGTTATACATCGAGAACATGTTATACATCGAGGACATGTTATACATCGAGGACATGTTACACATCGAGGCCACGTTACACATCGAGGCCACGTTATACATCGAGGACATGTTATACATCGAGAACATGTTATACATCGAGTACATGTTATACATCGAGGACATGTTACACATCGAGGCCATGTTATACATCGAGGACATGTTGTACATCGAGAACATGTTATACATCGAGGCCACGTTACACATCGAGGACATGTTACACATCGAGGCCACGTTACACATCGAGGCCACGTTACACATCGAGGCCACGTTATACATCGAGAACATGTTATACATCGAGGCCACGTTACACATCGAGGCCACGTTATACATCGAGGACATGTTATACATCGAGGACATGTTATACATCGAGGACATGTTATACATCGAGTACATGTTATACATCGAGGCCATGTTATACATCGAGGCCATGTTATACATCGAGAACATGTTATACATCGAGGACATGTTATACATCGAGTACATGTTATACATCGAGTACATGTTATACATCGAGGACATGTTATACATCGAGGACATGTTATACATCGAGGACATGTTATACATCGAGGACATGTTATACATCGAGACATGTTATACATCGAGGACATGTTATACATCGAGGACACGTTACACATCGAGGCCACGTTATACATCGAGGACATGTTATACATCGAGAACATGTTATACATCGAGTACATGTTATACATCGAGGACATGTTACACATCGAGGCCATGTTATACATCGAGGACATGTTGTACATCGAGAACATATTATACATCGAGGCCACGTTACACATCGAGGACATGTTACACATCGAGGCCACGTTACACATCGAGGCCACGTTACACATCGAGGCCACGTTATACATTCGAGAACATGTTATACATCGAGTACATGTTATACATCGAGGCCACGTTACACATCGAGGCCACGTTATACATCGAGGACATGTTATACATCGAGAACATGTTATACATCGAGGCCACGTTACACATCGAGGACATGTTACACATCGAGGCCACGTTACACATCGAGGCCACGTTATACATCGAGGCCATGTTATACATCGAGGACATGTTACACATCGAGGCCACGTTATACATCGAGGCCGCGTTACACATCGAGGACATGTTACACATCGAGGCCACGTTACACATCGAGGCCACGTTATACATCGAGGCCATGTTATACATCGAGGACATGTTACACATCGAGGCCACGTTATACATCGAGGCCACGTTACACATCGAGGCCATGTTATACATCGAGGCCATGTTATACATCGAGGCCACGTTACACATCGAGGCCATGTTACACATCGAGGCCATGTTATACATCGAGGCCACGTTACACATCGAGGACACGTTATACATCGAGGCCATGTTACACATCGAGGACATGTTATACATCGAGGCCACGTTATACATCGAGGCCATGTTATACATCGAGGCCATGTTATACATCGAGGCCATGTTATGGTTATCAGCATATACTATACATACATCGATTATACATACATATACTATACATACATACATACATATACTATACATATATACATACATAGACTATACATACATCTATTATACATACATATACTATACATACATACATACATATA
>CAUDMG010002967.1:235000-310000 GCA_958450375.1 Homarus gammarus | reverse complement strand
GACACAAAGAACGACTCACTCAAACTACGACACAAAGAACGACTCACTCAAACTACGACACAAAGAACGACTCACTCAAACTACGACACAAAGAACGACTCACTCAAACTACGACACAAAGAACGACTCACTCAAACTACGACACAAAGAACGACTCACTCAAACTACGACACAAAGAACGACTCACTCAAACTACGACACAAAGAACGACTCACTCAAACTACGACACAAAGAACGACTCACTCAAACTACGACACAAAGAACGACTCACTCAAACTACGACACAAAGAACGACTCACTCAAACTACGACACAAAGAACGACTCACTCAAACTACGACACAAAGAACGACTCACTCAAACTACGACACAAAGAACGACTCACTCAAACTACGACACAAAGAACGACTCACTCAAACTACGACACAAAGAACGACTCACTCAAACTACGACACAAAGAACGACTCACTCAAATTACGACACAAAGAACGACTCACTCAAACTACGACACAAAGAACGACTCACTCAAACTACGACACAAAGAACGACTCACTCAAACTACGACACAAAGAACGACTCACTCAAACTACGACACAACGTATACCTGACTCACTCAAACTACGACACAACGTATACCTGACTCACTCAAACTACGACACAACGTATACCTGACTCACTCAAACTACGACACAAAGAACGACTCACTCAAACTACGACACAAAGAACGACTCATTCAAACTACGACACAATGTATACCTGACTCACTCAAACTACGACACAACGTATACCTGACTCACTCAAACTACGACACAACGTATACCTGACTCACTCAAACTACGACACAATGTATACCTGACTCACTCAAACTACGACACAATGTATACCTGACTCACTCAAACTACGACACAATGTATACCTGACTCACTCAAACTATGACACAACGTATACCTGACTCACTCAAACTACGACACAACGTATACCTGACTCACTCAAACTACGACACAATGTATACCTGACTCACTCAAACTACGCCACAATGTATACAATATTTAATTTTCCTTCAGAATTAAGCCAAAAAAATAAAAAAAACACCTTTACGCCACCTCTGTACTCACTCAACGCCAGACGCACGTTCGCTTGCCTCTAAAACTAAACAAGTACTTGGCTAACTACTCAACTATCATGCTAACTGTCCTCTGATGACTGTTGATGTTGTTTGTGAGTTAAGACAATATTGAGAGAGAGAGAGAGAGAGAGAGAGAGAGAGAGAGAGAGAGAGAGAGAGAGAGAGAGAGAGAGAGAGAGAGAGAGAGAGAGGCATGAACGAACACACACACACACACACACACACACACACACTTAAACACAGAAATAAATTACGGGTAACAAATTAAATCACCAGTTATTGAATGGTGATTGATGGTGGTTATTGAATGGTGATTAAATGACAGTGGTTGTTAGCGAGTAAAACTGAACTGATAAAGTAATAAAATACTAAATGGTAGTTAAGAGGTTGTTAGTGGTAGTAATTATTCCCCTACACAAACAATAATATTCCCCTACAGACAATATTCCCCTACAGACAATATTCCCCTACAGACATTATTCCCCTACAGACAATATTCCCCTACAGACAATATTCCCCTACACACACTATAATATTCCCCTACAGCGCCCCCCCCCCCCCCAAGGTAAGGTTTTCTCCCCTATATATGGGTAAAGCCTCCCCACCTGACTAGGGGAGAAGCGGTGAATGGAGTAAATGGTGTATGTGAGTTAGTGTTTGACCCTCCCCCCTCTCCTCCTCTCTCCACTCCCCCTTCTCCCCTCCCCCTCCTCTCTCCACTCCCTCTTCTCTCCTCCCCTCTCTTTCCCTCTCCTTCCCTCCCCCCCTCTCCTTCCCTCCCCTCCTCTCACCCCCAGTTTAGGGGAAAAAAGACGAATAGGGAAAAAATATGGAAGAGGGAAGGAAGATAAAAACGTGTCCACATACTTACATACATAGACCTGTGTACACACACACACACAGTCAAGGTAGCCTCGTACCGACTCGACATGCTACGAAGACTTAGGTCACTTGGGACACCCACGCCAGAGCTGAGGACTATCTACAACGGCTTTATTCTCCCCAAACTAACGTATGCGTCACCAGCCTGGTCGTCTTCTCTCAACTCCACCCAACAACGTCAGCTAGAGAAGGTACAGAAAAGGGCCTGCAGAATCATGCTCGGCGCTGACTACTCCGGCTACAACAACGCTCTCTCCACCCTGGAAATGCCATCCCTCAGTGACCTCCACCACCAAGCACTAGCAGGGTTTGGCAGTGGACTACTGCACCACCCTCGTCATCGCCACCTCCTGCCACCTGCAGCCCCCCACCCACCTCACGCAGTCCGCCACTACAACAAAATTCAGCCCATAAGAGCCTGCACCGATAGATATAAGAACAGCACCATCCCATCTATTGTTAAAATAATAAACAACTCCTGATTTATATACTGTACAGCCCTGTAAATGTATTCAATGCATATTATATCATTATGTCTAAATCAAATGTAAGTCTGTATATTTTCAGCCACCGGCTGCAACTCTATTAATAAACCCTTTATTATTATTATTATTATTATTATTATTATTATTATTATTATGTATGTCACTACCCCTATCATCACCATCACCACCACCACTTCCATCATCACCACCATCACCACCACCACCACCATCACCACCACCACTTCCATCATCATCACCACCACCATGACCACCACCACTTCCATCATCACTACCATCACCACCACCACCATCATCACCATCATCACCATCACCACCACCATCATCACCATCACCACCACCATCACCATCACCACCACCATCACCATCACCACCACCATCACCAACACCATCACCACCACCACCATCATCACCACCACCACCATCATCACCACCACCACCACCACCACCACCACAGATAACACCACACCTCCACTATGGTCTATTAATTCCTTTCAAACAAATTTGGGCGGCCTACCCCCCCGCCTACTCCCCCCGGCCTACCCCCCCCGGCCTACCCCCCCGGCCTACTCCCCCGGCCTACCCCCCCCCCCAGCCTGACCACACAAAAAATCCAAACTTACAAAAAAAAATAACTACGAACTATTAAGCCTAAGATGACACATTAATTTTATTATTTCATAATAATAATAATAATAAAAATAATAATAACAATAATAACAATAATAATAATAATAATAATAATAATAATAATAATAATAACAATAACAATAATGAATAAAATAATAATAATAAATAATAACAAAATAATAAACAATAACAATAACATAAACAATAATAATAATAATAATAACAATAATAATAACAATAATAACAATAACAATAATAATAATAATAACAATAATAATAATAATAATAATAATAATAACAATAACAATAATAATAATAATAATAATAACAAAATAAATAACAATAACAATAACAATAATAATAATAATAACAATAATAATAACAATAATAACAATAACAATAACAATAATAATAATAATAATAATAATAACAATAACAATAATAATAATAATAATAATAACAATAACAATAATAATAATAATAACAATAACAATAATAATAATAATAAGGAAGGAAGAGTGGGGGAGGGAGAGAGAGGGAGGGAGGGAGGGAGAGAGAGGGAGTGAGGGAGGGAGGGAGAGAGAGGGAGTGAGGGAGGGAGGGAGAGAGATGGAGGGAGGGAGGGAGAGAGATGGAGTGAGGGAGGGAGAGAGATGGAGTGAGGGAGGGAGGGAGGGAGAGAGAGGGAGGGAGGGAGGGAGAGAGATGGAGTGAGGGAGGGAGAGAGAGGGAGTGAGGGAGGGAGGGAGAGAGATGGAGTGAGGGAGGGAGAGAGAGGGAGGGAGTGATCCATCTGGTGTGGCTGACGGGCTGGGCTCTTCATCACACACACACAGGTCCCCCACGTCGATACCCACTAAATATCCCATTACCCCACAAAATTTGAATCTATCGTAGTCATTTGGGTCCCCTGTCTCCTCCCTCCCTCCCTGTCTCTCTGTCTCCTCCCTCCCTCCCTGTCTCTCTGTCTCCTCCCTCCCTCCCTCCCTGTCTCTCTGTCTCTCCCCCATTCCCTGTCTCTCTCCCCCATTCCCTGACTCTCTCCCTCATTCCCTGACTCTCTCCCTCATTCTCTGACTCTCTCCCTCATTCCCTGACTCTCTCCCCCATTCCCCGACTCTCTCCCTCACTCCGTCTCTCTCTCTCTCTCTCAGTGCTTTATCACCATTATTTTCATCTATCTACTTCACACACACACAGTCCCAGGGCTCTGGAACCCTGGGACTGTTGCTGGGACCCCTAGAACTATCACTAGAGCCCCGGGACTGTCCCTGGAGCCCTGGGACTATGCCTAGAGCCCTCGGACTGTCCCTGGGGCCTTGAGACTATGCCTAGAGCCCTGGGACTGTGCCTGGAGCCCTGGGACTGTGCCCGGGAGCCCTGGGACTGTCCCTGGGGCCTTGAGACTATGCCTAGAGCCCTGGGACTGTGCCTGGAGCCCTGGGACTGTGCCCGGGAGCCCTGGGACTGTCCCTGGGGCCTTGAGACTATGCCTAGAGCCCTGGGACTGTGCCTGGAGCCCTGGGACTGTGCCCGGGAGCCCTGAGACTGTCCCTGGGGCCTTGAGACTATGCCTAGAGCCCTGGGACTGTGCCTGGAGCCCTGGGACTGTGCCTAGAGCCACTGGGACTGTGCCCGGGAGCCCTGGGACTGTGCCTAGAGCCCTGGGACTGTGCCCGGGAGCCCTGGGACTGTGCCTAGAGCCCTGGGACTGTGCCTGGAGCCCTGGGACTGTGAGTAGAGCCCTGGGACTGTGCCTAGAGCCCTGGGACTGTGCCTGGAGCCCTGGGACTGTGCCTGGAGCCCTGGTACCGGCCCTGGAGCCCTGGGAGCCGTTATCTTCCGCCTGTGTTGATCAACGTATAATAAAAACGCTTAATCGAGCGAGAATTTAATTTCTGTCCCATTTTATAAGTAATTGGGTTAGGTTAGGTTATGGTGAGGGAGGGAAGGAGGGAGGGAGGGAAGGAGGGAAGGAGGGAGGGAGGGAGGGAAGGAGGGGTGGGTGGGTGGGAGGGAGGGAGGGGACTGTCACCATCATAACTACAGTTCCTGACCGGGTTTTTTGACGTTATGGATGATCGATGAAAGATGTGTGTGTGTGTGTGTGTGTGTGTGTGTGTGTGTGTGTATTCATCACGGCCCATCTCAATGCATGTGTGTGTCTCAGCCTGCCAGACACCATATAGGAACATAACAACATAAGAATGGAGGAAACTGCAGCGGGTCTATTGGTCCATACTGAGCAGTCCCGTTTACACCCAACCCCTAGTGTTCGTATATCCATCCAACCTGTGTTTGAAGCTATCCAGTGTAGTCGAGTTAATGATGATGTTTGGTAACTTGTTCCATTCATCCACTACTCTATTTCCAAACCAATGTTTACCTATTTCGCGCCTAAATCTAAATTTGTCTAATTTAAAACTATTGATACGAGTTCGTTCTTGGTTGGATAGTTTGAGTACCTTTGTTATGTCCCCTTTGTTTAGCTCTGACTTACATTTATACACCTCTATCATGTCGCCCCTCACTCTACGTCTCTCGAGGGAGTGTAGATTAAGATGCTTTAACCTGTCTCTGTACTCAAGGTTCCTAATGCCCGGGATTAGTCTTGTCATTCTCCTCTGAATTCTTTCCAAGGATTCTATATCCATTCTGTAATACGGTGACCAGAACTGAACTGCGCAATCCAAGTGAAGTCTAACAAGCGCAATATATAGTTTGAGGATGACCTTGCGGGGAGATATGATAGAAGTATTTAAGTGGGTGAAAGGAATCAATAAAGGGGATATAGATAAAGTTCTTATAATATCTGAGCAGGATAGGACTCGGAGCAACGGATTCAAGTTGGATAAGTTTAGGTTTAGGAGGGAGATAGGAAGAAACTGGTTCACAAATAGGGTGGTGGACGAGTGGAACAAGCTTAGCAACTTTGTAGTAAGTGCGGGAACTCTGGAAAGTTTCAAAAGGAGGCTAGATAGATTCATGGATGATAGAGAGTGGTAGTAACTCTCGACAGGAGCTGCCATGCACAGGCCAACCAGCCTATTGTAGACTCCTTATTTCCTTATGTTATGTTCTTATGTAACTTACACTCCTCTGTATGAACCCAAGTACTCTATTAGCCTTGTTTCGCGCAAATACAACTTGTTTACTTGGCTTAAGATTCCTACTTATCATTACTCCAAAATCTTTCTCACAGTCGAATTTCTCTATAACATCGTTGTTCATCTGGTATCTGGTTTCTCTGTTTACATCTCCTATACTGACTACTTTACATTTGTCCACATTTAATTTCATCTGCCATTTTTCAGACCATTCGAAATTTTTTTTTAGATCTTCCTGTAGTTTAGCGGAGTCCTCGTCAGATTTAATTCCACGTCCTATTTTAGTGTCATCAGCAAATTTACTTATGTTGCTGTCTACGCCTATATCTATGTCGCTTATGTATATAATAAATAATAATGGACCAAGTACTGAGCCTTGGGGAACTCCACTAGTGACGTTGCTCCAATCGGCTATAGTGCCGTTAATGCTCACTCGCTGTTTCCTGTCCTGTAACCACGCCCTAATCCATATTAGAATATCACCTTTAATGCCATGAGCCTCCACTTTTCTTATTAGTCTTTCGTGGGGGACTCTGTCCAAGGCTTTGCTAAAGTCGAGATATACCACATCATAGTCGTGCCCGTCGTCCACTGATTCGAAAACAGCTGAAAATAATGTTAATATATTAGTTAGACATGAACGCACGCTTGTGAAGCCATGTTGAGAATCATTGATCAACTTGTGCTTCTCCAGGTGATTTCGAATAGAGTTTGAAATGATTTCCAGTAATTTGTCTACAATTAATGTTAGACTGATTGGACGTTAGTTAGAGGATAGTGATCTATCTCCCTTCTTGAAAATCGGTATTACATTCGCTATCCTCCAGGATTCTGGTACTACACCTGTTTTTAAGGACATGTTAAACAACTTTGCTAAGGGCATACTAAGCTCTTCCTTACATTCCTTTAATACTCTGGCAAATATCTCATGGGGACCAGGTGACTTATTAGGCTTTAGTTTGTCTATTTGTTTACTGACGTCGTTACTAGTTTCTTCACTACCTCTATAGTCGGAGCCTCGAGTATCATGTTTAAATATTCGGTGGTGAAAACTGTTGAAAAATATTTATTCAGATCATTGCTCATTTCTCCGTCGTTATCAGTTAGCTCGCCGGTATCTGACTGTATTGGTCCAATCTTGTCTCGTGTTTTAGTTTGATTCATTTGATAGAATCCCTTGGGGTTTGACTTCGCCTACCTGAAAAATGGTAAATGAAATTCGACACCAGCAAGCGCAGCGTACTTAATATTCGAAGAACAAATACTTATAATGTATACAGCCTTAACAACATCAACCTAGAGAAGTCGACTTGTGAAAGAGACCTAGGGGTACTTGTAAGTCCGGACCTACGGCCTAGAAAACAGTGCGTTAATGTTCGAAATAAGGCAAACAGAGTATTGGGTTTTATATCTAGAAGTGTAAGTAACAAGAGTGCAGAGGTCTTATTGAAACTATATCTTGCGCTAGTTAGGCCGCACCTCGATGCGATTCAGTTCTGGTGCCCTTATTATAGAATGGATATAAATTCACTAGAGTCGGTGCAGCGAAGAATGACGAAAATGATTCCGGGACTTAGAAACCTTCCATATCAGGATAGGTTAAAGAAACTAAACTTGCATTCCCCAGAAAGACGAAGAGTGCGGGGAGATATGATAGAAGTATTTAAGTGGGTGAAAGGAATCAATAAAGGGGATATCGATAAAGTTCTTATAATATCCGAGCAGGATAGGACTCGGAGCAACGGATTCAAGTTGGATAAGTTTAGGTTTAGGAGGGAGATAGGAAGGAACTGGTTCACAAATAGGGTGGTGAACGAGTGGAACAAGCTTAGCAACTTTGTAGTAAGTGCTGGAACTCTGGAAAGTTTCAAAAGGAGGCTGGATAGATTCATGGATGATAGAGAGTGGTAGTAACTCTCGACAGGAGCTGCCATGCACAGGCCAACCGTCCTATTGCAGACTCCTTATTTTATGTTATGTTCTTGCTAGCTTCAGTTCATTATTCCTCTTTGCTGTTCTTATCTCGGTCTTAACCCTACCGGCCAATACCTTATAATAATCTCGGAGGTAAACTTCACCACGATTTATTCTCCTACCTATAGCCTTCCTTTGTCCAATAATATTATTGAAATACAGTAATTATTTATCAATTTGTGGTCTCTCTCTCTCTCTCTCTCTCTCTCTCTCTCTCTCTCTCTCTCTCTCTCTCTCTCTCCCACACAGAACGATCACCGCTGTACAAGGTCAGACGAACACAGTAGATGAGGTGACCAAGCCGTCGCCAGGCCATCAGCGTGAGGGACGAGTAGGCAAGCATTCGGACACCATTATTACCACGTAACTTAAACCACACACACATACACCCGAACACTCCCTATTATATACTGTTTCTATAACGCCGGTGATACAAAAATTCATTAATACATCAACTGATAGGAAAATTATAAGAAAAATAGTATAAAAAAACACCAAAAAACACCATTAATATGTATAAATCTCTTAAAATGTTCAGTTTACGTGAGAAAATTTTTGCGTGTTATATTAGCGGTGATATTCTGGTTGGTAGACACGTGATAGATAAAGGTAGAGTGAAACAAAACAAGACTAGGAGGTTGTAGCCTACGACCTCCGGCAACCCCACACCCCTACCTCCCCCACCTCAACCCCAACCCCACCTCAACTCCCCCTCCCCGAGACACGTGCTAGTGACGTCACCAAGTCGCCCCACACGTTATAAATACCTTTCTACCACCTCCGGCTACCCACACCTCCTCCTCCTCCCTCATACTACTTAATCTTCACTACAAAACACGACATAAACAATTAGATGTATTAAATAACATATAATTAATTCCAAAACGTTATTTATCAATAGGTATTTTTAGTTATAAATTTGTGAGAATTATTGACGAGTGGCAATGATCGAGGAAGAACTAGAGTTACTAGCTACTAATTTCCTAGTATTATATCTACCTTTCTAGTAGATTAAATAAATAAATAAATAAAAAAAATACACTAACCTATAAATAATAACAAATAACAATAAATTAGTGTTATGAATGTATTAGTAATAAATCAAAATAAATGTAAAATAATGATCAATTGGCAACTATCGGCGGAGGAACACGAGTTTGGGGTTAAGATGGCGGGAAGGAGGGAGGGAGAGGCGGCGTCTGAGTGGCTGTGAGGGAGGGAAGGAGTCATCTTTACCTACCTAGTGTGTGTGATGATGCTCCCTCCCTCACGCCCCCCCCTATGCCATAAACCATTAACATGCCAGGCCAGAGGTGAGATACGCACACAGGTTATGGCTAAATAATATACAATACTCTCTCTCTCTTTCATCGTCATTATCGTCATTATTATTATCATTATCATCATTATTATTATTATTATTATCATTATTATTATTATTACTATCATCATTATCTTCATCATTATTACCATCATCACACGTAATCATCACTACCATCACTATAGAGTGGAGTGTATGGTGTTGGTGGAGGAGTGCGTTGGTGGTGGAGTGTGTTGGTGGTGGAGTGTGTTGGTGGTGGAGTGTGTTGGAGGTGGAGTGTGTTGGGGTGGAGTGTGTTGGTGGTGGAGTGTGTTGGAGGTGGAGTGTGTTGGTGGTGGAGTGTGTTGGTGGTGGAGTGTGTTGGTGGTAGAGTGTGTTGGTGGTGGAGTGTGTTGGTGGTGGAATGTGTTGGAGGAGGAATGTGTTGGTGGTGGAGTGTGTTGGTGGTGGAGTGTGTTGGTGGTGGAGTGTGTTGGTGGAGGAGTGTGTTGGTGGTGGAGTGTGTTGGAGGTGGAGTGTGTTGTTGGTGGAGTGTGTTGGTGGTGGAGTGTGTTGGAGGTGGAGTGTGTTGGTGGTGGAGTGTGTTGGTGGTGGAGTGTGTTGGTGGTGGAGTGTGTTGGAGGTGGAATGTGTTGGTGGTGGAGTGTGTTGGTGGTGGAGTGTGTTGGAGGTGGAGTGTGTTGGTGGTGGAGTGTGTTGGTGGTGGAGTGTGTTGGAGGTGGAGTGTGTTGGTGGTGGAGTGTGTTGGTGGTGGAGTGTGTTGGTGGTAGAGTGTGTTGGTGGTGGAGTGTGTTGGTGGTGGAATGTGTTGGAGGAGGAATGTGTTGGAGGAGGAGTGTGTTGGAGGTGGAGTGTGTTGGTAGTGGAGTGTGTTGGTGGTGGAGTGTGTTGGAGGAGGAGTGTGTTGGTGGTGGAGTGTGTTGGTGGAGGAGTGTGTTGGAGGTGGAGTGTGTTAGTGGTGAAGTGTGTTGGTGACGGAGTGTGTTGGTGGAGGAGTGTGTTGGTGGGGGAGTGTGTTGGTGGAGCAGTGTGTTGGTGGTGGAGTGTGTTGGAGGAGAAGTGTGTTGGAGGAGGAGTGTGTTGGAGGTGGAGTGTGTTTGTGGTGGAGTGTGTTGGTGGTGGAGTGTGTTGGTGGTGGAGTGTGTTGGTGGTGGAGTGTGTTGGTGGTGGAGTGTGTTAGTGGTGGAGTGTGTTGGTGGTGGAGTGTGTTAGTGGTGGAGTGTGTTAGTGGTGGAGTGTGTTGGAGGTGGAGTGTGTTTGTGGTGGAGTGTGTTGGTTGTGGAGTGTGTTGGTGATGGAGTGTGTTGGTGGTGGAGTGTGTTGGTGGTGGAGTGTGTTGGAGGTGGAGTGTGTTGGTGGTGGAGTGTGTTGGTGGTGGCGTGTGTTGGAGGTGGAGTGTGTTGGTGTGTGTTGGTGGTGCAGTGTGTTGGTGGTGCAGTGTGTTGGTGGTGGAGTGTGTTGGTGGTGGAGTGTGTTAGTGGTGGAGTGTGTTGGAGGTGGAGTGTGTTGGTGGTGGAGTGTGTTAGTGGTGGAGTGTGTTGGAGGTGGAGTGTGTTGAAGGTGGAGTGTGTTGGTGGTGGAGTGTGTTGGAGGTGGAGTGTGTTAGTGGTGGAGTGTGTTGGAGGTGGAGTGTTAATGGTGGAGTGTGTTAGTGGAGGAGTGTGTTGGTGGTGGAGTGTGTTTGTGGTGGAGTGTGTTGGTGGTGGAGTGTGTTGGTGATGGAGTGTGTTGGTGGTGGAGTGTGTTGGAGGTGGAGTGTGTTGGTGGTGGAGTGTGTTGGTGGTGGAGTGTGTTGGAGGTGGAGTGTGTTGGAGGTGGAGTGTGTTGATGGTGGAGTGTGTTGATGGTGGAGTGTGTTGGTAGTGGAGTGTGTTGTGGTGGAGTGTGTTGGTGGTGGAGTGTGTTGGTGATGGAGTGCGTTGGTGATTGAGTGTGTTGGTGGTGGAGTGTGTTGGTGATGGAGTGTGTTGGTGGTGGAGTGTGTTGGTGATGGAGTGCGTTGGTGATGGAGTGTGTTGGTGGTGGAGTGTGTTGGTGGTGGAGTGTGTTGGTGGTGGAGTGTGTTGGTGGTGGAGAAGGGGAGAGGGAGGGAGAGAGGAAGAGGGGGAGTTTTAAATTACACATGTAGGGGAGAAATTAACAGTATATATATGTGTATGTTAGAGGGGGGGGGATCATGTGGTGAGAGAGGGGGGAGGGCGGGTGAGGGGAGGGGGAGAGAGTTAAAATTAGCTATAAAGAAGGAAGGGGGAGGTGGTGAGGGAGGGGGGAGTGGGGGAGGAATTTCCATGTTGAGGTTGAACGCTGCTGAGGCAAAATGGAGATGATAATAATAATAATAATAATAATAATAATAACAATAATAATAAAATAATAATAACAACAAAAATAACTCACATCATTCATAAAGTGTAGTGTAGTGTAGGCACAGACTAACGCCCTGACCACCGTAGGGTCAAGACCTATTCAGGCGCTGCGTCTCCTGAGCAGCTCTCACCCGTGGCCAATGTTCGGCCCATTCCCCAAGTCCCTCTCCTCGACCCATCCTCACCACCGGGATATCAACATAATCAAAAGTGACAATTTCGTTTGGGAAAGAAGTGGAATCAGTGTTGAACAGTGATGAACAGTGTTTAAGACAGTGAATTCAGCACTAGACAGTACCAGTGAGCGCCACGACCCACCAGTGAGATAGGCACCCCTGGGAACTGACCACCATCTGACCAGGAGGTGCTAATCAGTCCACCCTGGGAACAACAGAGGGTCGGCTTCACACCTGACTACGAGATAACACAACACCACCCAGCAGAGTGAGGTACTGTGACACCACCCCACACCACACAGTGTCCCCATGACCACACGAGGTCCTTCAAATCAACACCCGAGGACGAGTTACTGCACCACGTGAACACCACACCACCCAGTGTCCCCATGACCACGTGAGGTCCTTCATATCAACACCCGAGGACGAGTTACTGCACCACGTGAACACCACGCCACCCAGTGTCCCCATGACCACGTGAGGTCCTTCATATCAACACCCGAGGACGAGTTACTGCACCACGTGAACACCACACCACCCAGTGTCTCAATGACCAGCCCGGGCCATCAACTGTAACTATAATGTTCATTCACTGTTCCTCTCCTTTTGTTAATCGACCCACCCACCCCATGTCGTTGTATGGTATAAGTCATTTTTGTCCAATGTATATTTTCGGCCTTCGGGCAGCAGAACTTTTTCATTAAACCGTTAATTATTATTATTATTACGGTATTAGTAGCCAAACTGTGCTGAGTGCAAGGTGTGTGTGTGTGTGTGTGTGTGTGTGTGTGTGTGTGTGTGTGTGTGTGGGTGTGAGAGAGAGAGAGAGTTTACATAATATGTTTGGAGCCTATGTGTACATACCTTTCTCTCTCTCACACATACATAACTTCTCTCTCTCTCTCTGTTTCTCTCTCTCACACATACAATCTCTCTCTCTCTCTCTCACACACACAATCTCTCTCTCTCTCTCTCTCTCTCACACCCTTGTCAATACCACCCCGCAATATATAACCCCCCCCCCCTACCCCACACAGTAGAATAATTCTTATACTCTTATAAAAAATAACTATTAATTCTTTAGGGGAAAAAATAACAAGAATTATATCAGAATTATCCATACAATTGTTGTTTATTTAGGAATTATTTCAGTAATTTGGGTTAATTAAAATTATTGGACAGAAATAATAAGAAAGTGATTATCAGAGGCAAATTATTGAACGATTTAACGTATTTAATAATTATTTTACAAGATAATTTTTCACGATTTTCTTCAAGTATTTATAATAATTTTCACAACTTTCTCTTTTAACTAATAATTTTCACAACTTTCTTCATCCCAAACTAATAATATTCACAACCTTTCCTCTACCAATAAGTAATAATTTTCACAACTTTCTCTCCATCCCAAACTAACAACTTTCAAAACTTTCGTGACTATAAATTTCAAAAAATTTTCCCACCCAAAAGTCAACAACAAAATATATAACACGAAAACAAAATTATCACGTAAATTGTACACAACTTACCTTAGTCACCATAAACACTATACAACTAGACTCATTACACCACACTATAAGAAAATCACCATAGACACTGTACAGGAGTCACTATAACCACTCATGTCACTATATTGAACTCATAGCCTTCTCCACAATATTCACTATAAATCATTATATTCACTATAATTCACTATAACACAGAAAAAAATACTAACATACTATAAGACAGTACACCTCACTATAAAAGCACTATAACTTACTATAACATATCACTATAACTCACTATAATTCACTGTAACACACTAGAGTCCCTATTTCATACTGTAAGTTACTATATCTCACTACACCATACCACACTATAAAGCCTCACTATACCACACTATAAAGCATCACTATACCACACTATAAAGCCTCACTATACCACACTATAAAGACTCACTATACCACACTATAAAGCCTCACTATACCACACTATAAAGCCTCACCATACCACACTATAAAGCCTCACTATACCACACCATACCACACTATAAAGCCTCACTATACCACACCATACCACACTATAAAGCCTCACCATACCACACTATAAAGCCTCACTATACCACAATATAAAGCTTCACTATACCTCACCATACCACACTATAAAGCCTCACTATACTCACCATATTCATCGAGGACAGGCCGCCACTCAAAGCCTCCTCCACCGACACCGTGGTGGGTGAGCCGCGACCTCTCATAGCGCGCCGTGTACCTGTGGGGCCATGGAGACTATGTATACCTGTGGGGCCATGGAGACTATGTATACCTGTGGGGCCATGGAGACTATGTATACCTGTGGGGCCATGGAGACTATGTATACCTGTGGGGCCATGGAGACTATGTATACCTGTGGGGCCATGGAGACTATGTATACCTGTGGGGCCATGGAGACTATGTATACCTGTGGGGCCATGGAGACTATGTATACCTGTGGGGCCATGGAGACTATGTATACCTGTGGGGCTATGGAGACTATGTATACCTGTGGGGCTATGGAGACTATGTATACCTGTGGGGCCATGGAGACTATGTATACCTGTGGGGCCATGGAGACTATGTATACCTGTGGGGCCATGGAGACTATGTATACCTGTGGGGCCATGGAGACTATGTATACCTGTGGGGCCATGGAGACTATGTATACCTGTGTGGCCATGGAGACTATGTATACCTGTGGGGCCATGGAGACTATGTATACCTGTGGGGCCATGGAGACTATGTATACCTGTGGGGCCATGGAGACTATGTATACCTGTGGGGCCATGGAGACTATGTATACCTGTGGGGCTATGGAGACTATGTATACCTGTGGGGCTATGGAGACTATGTATACCTGTGGGGCCATGGAGACTATGTATAACTCAGGGGCCATGGAGACATATGTATAACTCAGGGGCCATGGAGACTATGTATACCTGTGGGGCTATGGAGACTATGTATACCTGTGGGGCTATGGAGACTATGTATAACTCAGGGGCCATGGAGACTATGTATAACTCAGGGGCCATGGAGACATATGTATAACTCAGGGGCCATATGTATACCTTCATACCAATACAATAATATATATCATTATATTTACCCTACATATACGGGCAGAGAGAGAGAGAGAGAGAGAGAGAGAGAGAGAGAGAGAGAGAGAGAGAGAGAGAGAGAGAGAGAGAGAGGCACAGTCGACCCACACTAAAACTTGTAACATGCAAATGTGACCACTGTAACACGACTACCTCCCCTGGCTCTCTTTATACCTCTCTCTCTTTCTCTATCTCTCTTTTCTTTATTGGTTTCTCTCTCTCTCTCTCTCTCTCTCTCTCTCTCTCTCTCTCACAACATAATGTAGGTCTTAGCACCCCCTTCCTCTCTCTCTCTCTCTCTCTCTCTCACAACATAATGTAGGTCTTAGCACCCCCCTCCTCTCTCTCTCTCTCTCACAACATAATGTAGGTCTTAGCACCCCCCTCCTCTCTCTCTCTCTCTCTCACAACATAATGTAGGTCTTAGCACCCCCCTCCTCTCTCTCTCTCTCACAACATAATGTAGGTCTTAGCACCCCCCTCCTCTCTCTCTCACACAACATAATGTAGGTCTTAGCACCCCCCTCCTCTCTCTCTCTCTCTCTCTCTCTCTCTCTCACAACATAATGTAGGTCTTAGCACCCCCTCCTCTCTCTCTCTCTCTCTCACAACATAATGTAGGTCTTAGCACCCCCCTCCTCTCTCTCTCTCTCACAACATAATGTAGGTCTTAGCACCCCCCTCCTCTCTCTCTCACACAACATAATGTAGGTCTTAGCACCCCCCCTCCTCCTCTCTCTCTCTCTCTCTCTCTCTCTCTCACAACATAATGTAGGTCTTAGCACCCCCCTCCTCTCTCTCTCTCTCTCACAACATAATGTAGGTCTTAGCACCCCCCTCCTCTCTCTCTCTCTCACAACATAATGTAGGTCTTAGCACCCCCCTCCTCTCTCTCTCTCTCTCACAACATAATGTAGGTCTTAGCACCCCCCTCCTCTCTCTCTCTCTCACAACATAATGTAGGTCTTAGCACCCCCCTCCTCTCTCTCTCTCTCACAACATAATGTAGGTCTTAGCACCCACCTCCTCTCTCTCTCTCTCACAACATAATGTAGGTCTTAGCACCCCCCTCCTCTCTCTCTCTCTCACAACATAATGTAGGTCTTAGCACCCCCTCCTCTCTCTCTCTCACAACATAATGTAGGTCTTAGCACCCCCCTCCTCTCTCTCTCACAACATAATGTAGGTCTTAGCACCCCCCTCCTCTCTCTCTCACACAACATAATGTAGGTCTTAGCACCCCCTCTCCTCTCCTCTCTCTCTCTCTCTCTCTCTCACAACATAATGTAGGTCTTAGCACCCCCCTCCTCTCTCTCTCCCACAACATAATGTAGGTCTTAGCACCCCCCTCCTCTCTCTCTCTCTCACAACATAATGTAGGTCTTAGCACCCCCCTCCTCTCTCTCTCTCTCACAACATAATGTAGGTCTTAGCACCCCCCTCCTCTCTCTCTCTCTCACAACATAATGTAGGTCTTAGCACCCCCCTCCTCTCTCTCTCTCTCACAACATAATGTAGGTCTTAGCACCCCCTCCTCTCTCTCTCTCTCACAACATAATGTAGGTCTTAGCACCCCCCTCCTCTCTCTCTCACAACATAATGTAGGTCTTAGCACCCCCCTCCTCTCTCTCTCACACAACATAATGTAGGTCTTAGCACCCCCTCCTCTCTCTCTCTCTCACAACATAATGTAGGTCTTAGCACCCCCCTCCTCTCTCTCTCTCACAACATAATGTAGGTCTTAGCACCCCCCTCCTCTCTCTCTCTCACAACATAATGTAGGTCTTAGCACCCCCTCCTCTCTCTCTCTCACAACATAATGTAGGTCTTAGCACCCCCCTCCTCTCTCTCTCTCACAACATAATGTAGGTCTTAGCACCCCCCTCCTCTCTCTCTCTCACAACATAATGTAGGTCTTAGCACCCCCCTCCCCTCTCACAACATAATGTAGGTCTTAGCACCCCCTCCTCTCTCTCTCTCACAACATAATGTAGGTCTTAGCACCCCCCTCCCCTCTCACAACATAATGTAGGTCTTAGCACCCCCCCTCCTCTCTCTCTCACAACATAATGTAGGTCTTAGCACCCCCCTCCTCTCTCTCTCACAACATAATGTAGGTCTTAGCACCCCCCTCCTCTCTCACAACATAATGTAGGTCTTAGCACCCCCCCCCCCCCTCCTCTCTCACAACATAATGTAGGTCTTAGCACCCCCCTCCTCTCTCACAACATAATGTAGGTCTTAGCACCCCCCCCCCCCCTCCTCTCTCACAACATAATGTAGGTCTTAGCACCCCCCTCCTCTCTCACAACATAATGTAGATCTTAGCACCCCCCCTCCCCCCCCCTTATGGTCACACCTTCTCATTTACATTTTTATATGCTATCAATTTTCCTCGATGACCACAAGACAATATTGGGAGGGAGGGAGGGAGGGAGGGAGAGAGGGAGGGAGGGAGAGAGGGAGAGAGAGGGAAGTAAGTGAAATAGGAAGAAAAAGAGACGAGAGAGAGAGAGAGAGAGAGAGAGAGAGAGAGAGAGAGAGAGAGAGAGAGAGAGAGAGAGAGAGAAATCATCATTAAACCTCTATATTATTTCTTGTTATGTTTTTCCTACATTTTCAGTTATTTTTACTTCATTATTATTATTATTATTATTATTATTATTTATTTTACACAATTTATTTACATATTTTTTTCGTCATCTTTCATTAATCTTAATTTATTTCTATCTAATTATTCACATTTGCTTAGGCCCCTTCATTTAGGTTTTAGGTTTGGTTAGGTTAGGTTAGGTTACGTTGGGTTAGGTTAGGTTAGGTTAGGTTAGGGTTGGGTTAGGTTAGGTTAGGTTGGGTTAGGTTAGGTTACTTAATTACCTGTCCTTAAATATGTGGTCAAGGGGTTTAGTCATCATACTCAAGGGGTTAAGTCATCATACTCAAGGGGTTAAGTCATCATACTCAAGGGGTTAAATCATCATACTCAAGGGGTGAAGTCATCATACTCAAGGGGTTAAGTCATCATACTCAAAGGATTAAGTCATCATACTCAAGGGGTGAAGTCATCATACTCAAGGGGATAAGTCATCATACTCAAGGGGTTAAGTCCTCATACTCAAAGGATTAAGTCATCATACTCAAGGGGTGAATTCATCATACTCAAGGGGTTTAGTCATCATACTCAAGGGGTGAAGTCATCATACTCAAGGGGTTAAGTCATCATACTCAAAGGATTAAGTCATCATACTCAAGGGGTTAAGTCATCATATTTAACGGTTAAGTCATCATACTCAAGGGGTTAAGTCATCATACTCAAGGGGTTAAGTCATCATACTTAAGGGTTAAATCATCATACTTAAGGGTTAAATCATCATACTTAAGGGTTAAATCATCATACTTAAGGGTTAAATCATCATACTTAAGGGTTAAGTCATCATACTCAAGGGTTTAGTCATACTCAAGGGGTTAAGTCATCATACTCAAAGGATTAAGTCATCATACTCAAGGGGTTAAGTCATCATATTTAACGGTTAAGTCATCATACTCAAGGGGTTAAGTCATCATACTCAAGGGGTTAAGTCATCATACTTAAGGGTTAAATCATCATACTTAAGGGTTAAGTCATCATACTTAAGGGTTAAATCATCATACTCAAGGGTTAAGTCATCATACTCAAGGGTTTAGTCATACTCAAGGGGTTAAGTCATCATACTCAAGGGGTTAAGTCATCATACTCAAGGGGTTAACGCCAAATTGATGGTGGTGACTGTCGTGTGGTGGGCGTGTGGGCGTGGGGAAAGGTGCGTGTAGTGTGTGTGTGCGTGTAGTGTGTGTGTGCGTGTAGTGTGTGTGTGTGTGTGTAGTTGGGTGTGGAGGGTGAGGTGGAGGGAGGGGTGAAGGAAGGGGTGAAGGGAGGGGTGAAGGGAGGGGTGAAGGAGGGAGGGATGGGAGGGGAGGGGGTGGAAGGGAGGGGGTGAAGGGAGGGGTAAAAGGGAGGGGTGGAGAGGAGGGGTGAAAGGGAGGGGTGAAGGGAGGGGTAGGAGGGAGGGGTGAAGGGAGGGGTAAAGGGAGGGTGAGAGGTGAAGGGAGGGGTGGAAGGGAGGGGTAAAGGGAGGGGTGAAGGGAGGGGTGAAGGGAGGGGTAAAGGGAGGGGTAAAGGAAGGGGTGAAGGGAGGGGTGAAGGGAGGGGTGGAGGAAGGGGTGAAGGGAGGGGTGAAGGGAGGGGTGAAGGGAGGGGTAAAGGGAGGGGTAAAGGAAGGGGTGAAGGGAGGGGTGAAGGGAGGGGTGGAGGAAGGGGTGAAGGGAGAGGTGAAGGGAGGGGTGAAGGGAGGGGTGAAGGGAGGGGTGGAGGAAGGGGTGGAGGGAGAGGTGAAGGGAGGGGTGGAGGGAGGGGTAAAGGGAGGGGTGGAGGGAGGGGTGAAGGGAGGGGTGGAGGGAGGGGTGGAGGGAGGGGTGGAGGGAGGGGTGAAGGGAGGGGTGTCACTTAGCCTCTTCCCTGTTTAATGCCGTCTTCTCGCTGTTGTTGTCACATATCGATAAATCAATCAAGCCGTCTGGTACAAACTGCTTCCCTCCTTCCCTTCCTTCCCTCCCTCCCTCCCGACCCTTCCCTCCTACTCCCTCCCACGTTCCCTTCTCCCTCTCTCTCTCTTCCTTCCCTTCTCCCTCTCTCTCTCTTCCTTCCCTTCTCCCTCTCTCTCTCTTCCTTCCCTCCTCCATACCACCTCTCCTTCCTTCCTTCCCTCCACCACACCACCCCTCCTTCCTTCCTTCCCTCCTCCACACCACCTCTCCTTCCTTCCTTCCGTCCTCCATACCACCTCTCCTTCCTTCCTTCCCTCCTCCACACCACCCCTCCTTCCTCCCCTCCTTCACCCACCGCGTCACCACCACATTCCCCGAGGATGACACTTGGAGGAGGAGGGAAGTGAGGGGTGGGGAGGGAGGGAGGTAGAGGTGAGGGGTGAGATGGGGGGGATCAATCACCTCATCTCCTACCACCAACCCTCCCCCCTCCCTCACCCCCTCCCCCCCCTCCCCCCTCAACCTCATCCAATGGCACGCTACCCCCTCACTACCCCCCCCCCCCTTTTTCCCCTCACTGACGCCGCCACGATTGTTGAAGGAGGGAGGGAGGGAGGGGTGAATTTTCCTTCATTTTTGTTTCTCTCTCTCTCTCTCTCTCTCTCTCTCTCTCTCCTACCATCACCATCAATGTCATTATCACCACCAACACCATCATTATCACCAATATTACTGTCATTACCACCACCATCACCACCACTATTACTTTCACAGCCACCACATCCACCACCATGGCCACCATAACACACTACCATTAACACCATCACGACCACACATAACTACCACCATCCGTCCAAACCATTGCTACGAGTTCGCTCCTGGTTGGATAGTTTGAGTACCTTTGTAATATCACCTTTGTTCAGCCCTGACTTCCATTTATACACCTCTATCAGGTCGCCCCTCACTCTACGTCTCTCAAGGGAGTGTAAATTAAGATGCTTTAACCTGTCTCTGTACTCAAGGTTCCTAATGATTAGTCTTGTCATTCTCCTCTGAATTCTTTCTCGGGATTCTATGTTCATTAGGTATTAGTCTTTCGTGGGGGACTCTGTCGAAGGCTTTGCTTAAGTCGAGATATACCACATCATAGTCGTGTCCCTCGTCCAATGTCCGGGATTAGTCTTGTCATTCTCCTCTGGATTCTTTCTCGGGATTCTATGTTCATTAGGTATTAGTCTTTCGTGGGGGACTCTGTCGAAGGCTTTGCTTAAGTCGAGATATACCACATCATAGTCGTGCCCCTCGTCCACTGATTCGAAAACAGCTGAAAATAATGTTAATATATTAGTTAGACATTGAACGCCCGCTTGTGAAGCCATGTTGGGAATCATTGATCAACTTGTGCTTCTCCAGGTGATTTCGAATAGTTTGAAATGATTGCTTCCAGTAATTTGCCTACAATTGATGTTAGACTGATTGGACGGTAGTTAGAGGATTCTGGTACTACACCTGTTTTTAAGGACATGTTAAACAACTTTGCTAAGGACATACTAAGCTCTTCCTTACATTCCTTTAATACTCTGGCAAATATCTCATGGGGACCAGGTGACTTATTAGGCTTTAGTTTGTCTATTTGTTTACTGACGTCGTTACTAGTTTCTTCACTACCTCTCTATAGTCGGAGCCTCGAGTATCATGTTTAAATATTCGGTGGTGAAAACTGTTGAAAAATATTTATTCAGATTATTGCTCATTTCTCCCTCGTTATCAGTTAGCTCGATGGTATCTGACTGTATTGGTGTGACCTGACCTACCCAAAACCTACCTTGACCTGCAATGACCTGCACAGCCCTAGCCCTGCCGTGACCTAATCTACCTAGACCTGCAGTGATTTGACCTCCCTGACCTTCCCACACCTGATCTCTTCACCCCATTTATCCTGACCTATCTGTGACCTGACCTACCCTTTTCACATCGAACCTAACCTAACCTAACCTAACCTACCCTGACCTGTGACCTGACCAATTCTTTCCCATTTACCGTGACCTGACCTCCGGGTGATGCACAAATCAATAAAGTCAATATTAAAATCAGATGTAAATGAGACGAAGAACCTTTATCGATTATTAATATGTGCTAACGCGTACAAGACCTGGGGGAGAGGGGAGGGGGTGGGGAGGGGGAGAGGGAGGGGGAGAGGGGAGGGGGTGGGGAGAGGTGGGTGAGAAGGAGGAAGACAAGAGGTGGGGGAGGAAGGTGTTGGGAGAAGTAGGGAGATAAGAGTCTGGGGGGGGGGAGAGGTGTGAGGGGAGGTTATTGAGGATTTTGGGGAGAGAAGCGGGGAGGTGGGGAGGTGTGGGATGGGAGGAAAACAACAAAAACAACAACAACAACAGCAATAATAAATAAATACAAATGAACCAATAACAATAAAACAATAGTAAAACTGACCAATCAGGAGGCCGGGTTAATAAGACAGCTAATCAAGAGACAGCATTCATTAAATCCGACCAATTAGAACAAACGGTCCCATAAACCAGCCAATCACAAGACTCTTCCCATAAAGCAGCGCATGGCCGGGATACGTGCTTTACACACCAGCCAATGAGGGCGCTTCTGACGTCATACACCAGCCAATGAGGGCGCTTCTGACGTCATACACCAGCCAATGAGGGCGCTTCTGACGTCATACACCAGCCAATGAGGGCGCTTCTGACGTCATACACCAGCCAATGAGGATGCTTCTGACGTCATACACCAGCCAATGAGGATGCTTCTGACGTCATACAACAGCCAATGTGGATGCCTCTGACGTCATACAACAGCCAATGAGGATGCTTCTGACGTCATACAACAGCCAATGAGGATGCTTCTGACGTCATACAACAGCCAATGAGGATGCTTCTGACGTCATACACCAGCCAATGAGGATGCTTCTGACGTCATACAACAGCCAATGTGGATGCCTCTGACGTCATATACAAGCCAATGAGGATGCTCGAGGTCTCATAAACAAACCAATCACAAGGCACGTCTCACCAACCAATGAGTGCGCACCAGGCTCTCAAACAACCAATCACAGTCCAGGAACCATAAATTTGGTAAACTAATAAACATATTGAGAGAGAGAGAGAGAGAGAGAGAGAGAGAGAGAGAGAGAGAGAGAGAGAGGTACTAGATCCAGACAACCAATAAGAACACACACACATTTCATTAGTTAACCAATAGGAATACAGTTCTCATTAGTCCAACCAATAAGGAGCAATGGTCTCAAGAAGTCAATGAGGTATCTATCTATCTATCTATTACCAGTCGACCAATCAGTGACGCTGCCTGTTATTACCACCAAAACATCACCACCACCACTCCTCATCACCACCATACATCACCACCACTCCTCCTCACCTCCACCATACATCACCACCACCACTCCTCACCTCCACCATACATCACCACCACCACTCCTCACCTCCACCATACATCACTACCACCACTCCTCACCTCCACCATACATCACTACCACCACTCCTCACCTCCACCATACATCACCACCACTCCTCATCACCACCACCATATATCACCACCACTCCTCACCTCCACCATACATCACCACCACTCCTCACCACCACCATACATCACCACCACTCCTCACCTCCACCATACATCACCACCACTCCTCACCACCACCATACATCACCACCACTCCTCACCACCACCACTCCTCACCTCCACCTTACATCACCACCACTCCTCATCACCACCACTCCTCACCACCACCATACATCACCACCACTCCTCACCTCCACCATACATCACCACCACCACTCACCTCCACCACACATCACCACCACGCCTCACCACCACCACTCCTCACCTCCACCATACATCACCACCACTCCTCACCTCCACCATACATCACCACCACTCCTCACCTCCACCACACATCACCTCCACCACACATCACCACCACTCCTCCACCATCTCCCACACGTCTCACTGCTGATGTATAATGTGTTAGGCTGGACTAGGAAAAAAAAATATGGTTGCTCGTGGTACATAAATTCAGGTAATTCATACTGGGAAAAAAATATGTGGGAGGAGGTCTTGATATGCCTGTACCGCCATACTGTCGTGTCCTGATTATGTAAACAATTATATAATTACACAAAAATTACAAAAAACAATCTATAATCACTAATTACATCAAAATCAACTCTAAGTAAATTACTATTTGTTTATTTGTTATTAAGTATTTGTAATAAGTTTGATTGAAATTACGAAATAAGTGTTAATATCAAGCCCAAGCCAGGATAAGGTGCAGGGATCCGAACACTCACAGCTTCATGGGGTACCCGGTAGAAGCCCAGAGCTACTAACGTTCATTTCTTTACCTCACCAATACCGCCTTTATTTCCTGCTCATTAGAGGTTGTGAGGCGATAGAGAGCAAGTATAGCATTACCTTCACCCCCCGAAATAGGCCACAACCAGGAGAGGGGTGGGTGGGAGGTCAGTAAACACGTCGGAGAGTGTGTTATGGTGAGGAGAGGCCGTTGATAACACTGTTCGGTTACCTCAGTAAATCATTCACATGAACCCGGCCCCTCCCACCACCTACACCCATTACCTATCACCTACACCCACTACCTATCACCTACACCCATTACCTATCACCTACACCCACTACCTATCACCTACACCCATTACCTATCACCTACACCCATTACCTATCACCTACACCCACTACCTATCACCTACACCCATTACATATCACCTACACCCATTACATATCACCTACACCCACTACCCACCACCTACACCCACACACATCACAACAACAACTACTACCACCACCACCACAACCACCATCTACCCTACTTCCCCTCCGTCAACCAATCAGGGGGCCTCCTAGTTGCTAATCACCCATGATTGGTCCTGCCTAATCCATTACTAATCCCTCCCCCCCCCCACCTCCTCCACCTAATCACAGTAATGCTCAATGCCATCTAGGGATTTGAAACTAATCTCGTTGCCTGAGTTAGTCTGTGATCATGTGAAATTAGGTCATTCCTGGCATTTTTTTTTTTTTTTCAGTGGTTATTAAAATATTATCTAAGAAAACATTATAGACATCATTCTATAATTATATATTATGTTTATATTAAGTAATTATAGATTTAAATAACAGATAATATAAATGTAAACAAGTTAACGCCATCTTGAAAAAATTTCCCGCGTAAAAATTTCCCGCGCATAGTAACCCCGGTATAACACCTTATCACCAGTTCGTTTTATCGGGAAGTTCGTAAAAGCCGAGATCAACGAGACTACGAGACCGAGACCTCCTCCCCCAGGGGTCTTTTAATGTATTCATGACACCTTGAGTGGTCTTACCGTGATGGCGACTCTGTTTAATTAGTTCTTTTAGTCGAGGTAATGTGTCCAAGGCTGCCTCGTTCACCACGCAAATAGATGTCGCAATTTGCACCTTTCTTTCTCTCTCTCTCTATCTTTTTCTCTCTCTCCTCTCTCTCTCTCTCTCTCTCTCATCATTCATTCTCTTATTATTTCTTCATAATTATCAACAAGTTTCTTATTCCTTTCAAAATTCTTAAAACTTTCGGACTTTTTTTTTTACATTTTCTTGTATTTTTCTTAATCTTTTTTTCCCACTTGTTTTTTATACTATTTTTTCCTACGCTTTTTTTTCCTAAACTTTTTTTTCACCTTTTTTGTGTATTTTTCCTAAGCTGTTTTTTTTCCCCTAAGCTTTTTAACTATTTTTTTTTTGCTAAGCCTTTTTTTCACTTTTTTTAGGAGCCTTAAAAAAGTTTACTATTTTCCGTCTGGTCTTTAGATATTCCCCACCTATTTTATACCATTTTCTAAGACCTCTCTCTCCCTCTCTTTCTTCCTCTCTCTCCCTCTCTTTCTTCCTCTCTCTCCCTCTCTTCTTTATCACATTTTCACTATTATATTTACCACTCTCTCTCTTTTGAAGGATTTTTAAGGGACTGATTTTAATATTGTAGGATTTCTCAAGGATATTTCCCCCCCCTCCATTAGTCCTTTAGTTGAAATCTCTTGCAGGAGGTGAAGGAAAGGAGAGGGAAGGAGGGTAGGATGAAGGAAGAGAGAGAGAGAGAAGGGTGATAAACAGTGGGCATACAAGTGAGTCTGAAAAGTTGTCAGGCTGTTTAGGTTTATGGTGAAGGTTATAAAGTGTAGTGTAGTGTGAGTAAGTCTTCCCCAGGAGTCCTTAAACACTTCCTTGTTTAACCTTATATAAATACACACAGACACACACATACACACACACACACATACACACACACACACAAACACATACAACACACACACCACACACACACACACACACACACACACATACACACACACCACACACATACACACACACATCTACATCAACTATATACACATTTCGACGAGAGAGAGAGAGAGAGAGAGAGAGAGAGAGAGAGAGAGAGAGAGAGAGAGAGAGAGAGAATTCTCCACTATACCTTCCTTCTCTCCCCTCACTAAACACCCCGCCCCCCCCACCAAAAACACCCCCTCCCCTCTAAATACCCCACTACCCTCCCCTCCCCTCCCCTCTAAACACCCCACTACCCTCCCCTCCCCTCTAAACACCCCATTACCCTCCCCTCCCCTCTAAACACCCCACTACCCTCCCCTCCCCTCTAAACACCCCACAACCCTCCCCTCCCCTCTAAACACCCCACTACCCTCCCCTCCCTTATAAACACCCCACTACCCTCCCCTCCCCTCTAAACACCCCACTACCCTCCCCTCCCTTATAAACACCCCACTACCCTCCCCTCCCTTCTAAACACCCCATTATCCTCCCCTCACCCCAAAGTAATCCAGTGGGCTCTGAGAAATAAGGATTCCATGTAAATGTAATCTATAAAATGTAACTCTACGATGGATTACCGATGAGCCCACTCCATCCCACTCCCCACCCACTCCCCACTCCCCTCAGTCCACACCCACTAGAGGGATTTACTGCCGCACCCGGGGAGAGAGGGGAGATGAGGAGAGGGGGGGAAGAGTGAGAGGGGGAGGTGAGGATATGGGGAGGAAAGAGGGGGAAAGAAAGGGGTGTGGGGAGAAGAGAGAGAGAGAGAGAGAGAGAGAGAGAGAGAGAGAGAGAGAGAGAGAGAGAGAGAGAGAGAGAGAGAGAGAGAGAGAGAGAGGCAGGAGACAGATGGAGACAGGAGAATGACAGGACAAGAAGGATCACCAGACAGAAAAAACTGACGGAACACAATAGACGACACGAGAGAGAGAGAGAGAGAGAGAGAGAGAGAGAGAGAGAGAGAGAGAGAGAGAGAGAGAGAGAGAGAGAGAGAGAGATAACTGAGATGAGAGAAGCAAAGAGAAGAAGGAACACAATAAAAACAGATAATAACTTCCTCCTCTTCCTTCCTTCCTTCTCCTCCTTCCTTCCTCAACCTCCTCTTCCTTCCTTCACCTACCTCCCCTACCTTCACTATTTCCCTCCCTCCCTTCACCCCTCCTTCTCTCCCTACCTTTCCCTTCCTCCACCTCCCTCCTCTCCCCACTTTACTTATAAATACCCCTTCCCCTCAACCCCATTTCCTCCTCTCCCCACCTTCCCCTCCCAACCCTTTTCCTTCCTCCTTTCCTCCCTACCCTCCCCTTCCTCCCCACCCATTTCCTCCCCTCCCCACCCTCCTTTCAATTCATCTTCCTTCCCACCACCCTCTCCCTCTCCTTCCCCCCACCCGACCCTCCCCACCCCTCCCTCCCCTTCCCCCCACCCCTTCCTCCCCACCCTCCCCTCCCCTTCTCCCCATCACCCCAGCCAGGCCCTACATAATGGAAATAATAATAAAACAACTGATAATGACAACAGGGGAAAACTTTTCGACATGTGGACGAAGATGATTTGTTTATCATATGTTAGGAGAGAGAGAGAGAGAGAGAGAGAGAGAGAGAGAGAGAGAGAGAGAGGTGGGTAAGGGAGGGAGGGAGGGAGGGAGGGAGGGAGGGAAGGAGAGAGAGAGAGAGAGAGAGAGAGGTGGGTAAGGGAGGGAGGGAGGGAGGGAGGGAGGGAGGGAAGGAGAGAGAGAGAGAGAGAGAGAGAGGTGGGTAAGGGAGAGAGAGAGAGAGAGAGAGGTGGGTAAGGGGGGAGAGAGAGAGAGAGAGAGAGAGAGAGAGAGAGAGAGAGAGGTGGGTAAGGGGGAGAGAGAGAGAGAGAGAGAGAGAGAGAGGTGGCAGTGTTTATTTTTAAAGCTCACAGTCAGGTTAAAATCCCAATTAAAGTGTCAGACCACAGTCATACCACCACCTACCACTACCTACCACCACCACCTACCACTACCTACCACCACCTACCACCACCACCTACCACTACCTACCACCACCACCTACCACCACCTACCACTACCTACCACCACCTACCACTACCTACCACTACCTACCACCACCACCTACCACTACCTACCACCACCACCTACCACTACCTACCACCACCTACCACCATCATCTACCACCATCTACCACCACCTACCACTACCTACCACCATCATCTTCCACCATCTGCCACCACCTACCACTACCTACCACCATCATCTTCCACCATCTGCCACCACCTACCACTACCTACCACCATCATCTACCACCATCTGCCACCATCATCTACCATCATCTACCTCCACCTACCACTACCTACCACCATCATCTTCCACCATCTGCCACCACCTACCACCATCATCTACCACCATCTGCCACCATCTACCATTACCTACCACCACCTACCACTACCTACCACCATCATCTACCACCATCTACCACCACCTACCACCCTCATCTACCACCTACCACCATCTACCACTACCTACCACCATCATCTACCACCACCTACCACCACCACCTACCACTACCACCATCATCTACCACCATCTACCACCACCTACCACCATCTACCACTACCTACCACCATCACCTACCACCACCTACCACCACCACCTACCACTACCACCATCATCTACCACCATCTACCACTACCTACCACCACCTACCACCACCCACCACCACCTACCACCACCCACCACCACTACCTACCACCATCTACCACCACCACCTACCACCATCTACCACCACCTACCACCATCTACCACTACCTACCACCATCACCTACCACCACCTACCACCACCCACCACCATCTACCACCACCTACCACCACCTACCACCATCTACCACCACCCACCACCACCTACCACCATCGACCACCACCTACCACCATCTACCACCACCCACCACTACCTACCACCATCGAAGATCTTTCTATCCGTCAGTCACCCAGTCAGGGAAAGCATTCATAGAGCTAACTAACGCATCTACACAGTTTCATCCCCTCTTGCTTCCCCCTCCCTCCCCCTTTATCTTTTTCCTCCATCCCCCTTCCCCCTTGCTTCCCCCTCCCTCCCCCTTTATCTTTTTCCTCCATCCCCCTTCCCTCTTACTTCCCTCCCCCTCCCTCTCCCCTCATCCTTTTCCTCCCTCCCCTTTCTTCCCTTTCTCTCTTGTCTTCTGCCTCTCCCTCCTTTTCCATCCTTTCCCTTTTCCTACCTCCCCCTCCTCTCTCTCTCCCTTTTCCTACCTCCCCTCCCTTCTCCCCCCCCCCTTTCCACTTAAAAACCATCCATCATTCCTCTCCCCTCACCTCCCCCCCCCCTCCCCCCCTCACCCAAAGCTAATATTAAAAGTTAGATAATAAACACGGTCTTAATCACCTTGTTCCCGGAGGAGGGTAGTTAACCAGGGCTGTTCCACTCCCCTGCCCACAATCTTCACCAACCACCAACCACATAGTTCACCACACCTAACTACCCTTGAAGCTAACTAACTACCCCTGAACTTAACTACCTCTGAACTTAACTACCTCTCAACTTAACTACCCCTGAATTTAACTACCCCTGAACTTAACTACCCCTAACTTAACTACCCCTAACTTAACTACCCCTGGACTTAACTACCCCTAACTTAACTACCTCTGAACTTAACTACCCCTGAACTTAACTACCCCTAACTTAACTACCCCTAACTTAACTACCCCTGAACTTAACTACCTCTGAACTTAACTACCCCTAACTTAACTACACCTGAACTTAACTACCTCTGAACTTAACTACCCCTGAACTTAACTACCCCTGAACTTAACTACCCCTGAACTTAACTACCACAGAAATTAACTACCTCAGAACTTAACTACCCCTGAACTTAACTCCCCCTGAACTTAACTACCCCTACACTTAACTACCTCAGAACTTAAATACCTCTGAACTTAACTACCTCTGAACTTAACTACCTCTGAACTTAACTACCCCTAACTTAACTACCCCTGAACTTAACTACCCCTGAACTTAACTACCCCTAACTTAACTACCCCTAAACTTAACTACCTCTGAACTTAACTACCTCTGAACTTAACTACCTCTGAACTTAACTACCTCAGAACTTAACTACCTCTGAACTTAACTACCCCTAACTTAACTACCCCTAACTTAACTACCCCTAACTTAACTACCCCTAACTTAACTACCCCAAACTTAACTACCTCTGAACTTAACTACCTCTGAACTTAACTACCTCTGAACTTAACTACCCCAAACTTAACTACCTCTGAACTTAACTACCCCTAACTTAACTACCCCTAACTAAACTACCCCTAACTTAACTACCCCTGAACTTAACTACCCCTGAACTTAACTACCTCTGAACTTAACTACCCCTGAACTTAACTACCCCTAACTTAACTACCCCTAACTTAACTACCCCTGAACTTAACTACCCCTAACTTAACTACCCCTAACTTAACTACCCCTGAACTTAACTACCTCTGAACTTAACTACCTCTGAACTTAAGTACCCCTGAACTTAACCACCTCTGAACTTAACTGCCCCTGAACTTAACTACCCCTAACTTAACTACCCCTAACTTAACTACCTCTGAACTTAACTACCCCTGAACTTAACTACCTCTGAACTTAACTACCTCTGAACTTAACTACCCCTGAACTTAACTACCCCTAACTTAACTACCCCTGAACTTAACTACCCCTAAATTAACTACCCCTAACTTAACTACCTCTGAACTTAACTACCTCTGAACTTAACTACCCCTAACTTAACTACCCCTAACTTAACTACCCCTAACTTAACTACCTCTGAACTTAACTACCCCTAACTTAACTACCCCTAACTTAACTACCCCTAACTTAACTACCCCTAACTTAACTACCTCTGAACTTAACAACCCCTAACTTAACTACCCCTAACTTAACTACCTCTGAACTTAACTACCCCTAACTTAACTACCTCTGAACTTAACTACCCCTGAACATAACTACCCCAAACTTAACTACCTCTGAACTTAACTACCCCTAACTTAACTACCCCTGAACTTAACTACCCCTGAACTTAACTACCCCTGAACTTAACTACCTCTGAACTTAACTACCCCTGAACTTAACTACCCCTGAACTTAACTACCTCTGAACTTAACTACCTCTGAACTTAACTACCCCTAACTTAACTACCCCTAACTTAACTACCCCTGAACTTAACTACCCCTAACTTAACTACCCCTAAGTTAACTACCTCTGAACTTAACTACCTCTGAACTTAACTACCCCTAACTTAACTACCCCTAACTTAACTACCCCTGAACTTAACTACCTTTGAACTTAACTACCCCTGAACTTAACTACCCCTGAACTTAACTACCTCAGAACTTAATTACCCCAATGCCATCACAAAGTCCCTCCACCTTCCCAATTCCTTCCCCTACCCTCCCCTTCCTTCTCCTACTCTTCCCTTCCTTCCATTACCCTCCCATTCATTCCCCTACCCTCCCCTTCCTTCCCTTACCCTCCTCTTCCTTCTCCTACCCTCCCCTTCTTACCCCTACCCTCCCCTTCCTTCCCCTTCCTTCCCCTACCCTCCCCTTCCTTCCTTCCCCTACCCTCCCCTTCCTTCCCCTACCCTTCCCTTCCTTCCCCTACCCTCCCCTTCCCTTCCTTCCCCTACCCTCCCCTTCCTTCCTCTACCCTCCCCTTCCTCCTTCGCCTTTCTTCTTCTTCCCTCTTTGCTGTTCCTACTTCTCCTCCTCCCCAATATCCCCTTCCTCTTCTTCCCTTATCTTCCTCCTCCTCCTCGTCTTCCTCCACCTGCTCCTCTTCCCCTTCCTCCTCCTCTTCCCCTTCCTCCTCCTCTTCCCTCTCCTCCTCCTCCCAGATAATGGCAGATTACCGTGAACAGTATAGTCTTAATTCCGTTGTGGTGAAGGTGGCCATTGTTGTTGTTCAATGATATGTGAACTATAAACTGCACACCTCCCCTCTCTCCTCCTTCCCTCTCCTCCTTCCCTCTCACCCCTCTCCTTCTTCCCTCTCCCTACCTCCCTCCTACGTCCTCTACCTTCTCCCTCAACCCTCACTCCTTCCCTCACCCCACACTCCTTCCCTCACCCCACACTCCTTCCCTCACCCCTCACTCCTTCCCTCACCCCTCACTCCTTCCCTCACCCCACACTCCTTCCCTCACCCCTCACTCCTTCCCTCAACCCTCACTCCTTCCCTCACTCCTTCCCTCACCCCTCACTCCTTCCCTCAACCCTCACTCCTTCCCTCACCCCACACTCCTTCCCTCACCCCTCACTCCTTCCCTCACCCCTCACTCCTTCCCTCACCCCACACTCCTTCCCTCACCCCTCACTCCTTCCCTCACCCCACACTCCTTCCCTCACCCCTCACTCCTTCCCTCACCCCACACTCCTTCCCTCACCCCTCACTCCTTCCCTCACCCCTCACTCCTTCCCTCACCCCACACTCCTTCCCTCACCCCACACTCCTTCCCTCACCCCACACTCCTTCCCTCACCCCTCACTCCTTCCCTCACCCCACACTCCTTCCCTCACCCCTCACTCCTTCCCTCACCCCTCACTCCTTCCCTCACCCCTCACTCCTTCCCTCACCCCACACTCCTTCCCTCACCCCTCACTCCTTCCCTCACCCCACACTCCTTCCCTCACCCCTCACTCCTTCCCTCACCCCTCACTCCTTCCCTCACCCCTCACTCCTTCCCTCACCCCTCACTCCTTCCCTCACCCCTCACACCTTCCCTCACCCCACACTCCTTCCCTCACCCCACACTCCTTCCCTCACCCCCCCCCCGCTTCATACAGAATTAATTGTTATATATTTTAATTCTTAATTCTCTTTCGTCTGTTTTTCTTCCTTCCTTCTCCCCTCTTCTTTCTTCCTTCTCCCCCTCCTCTTTCTTCCTTCCCCTCTTCTTTCTTCCTTCTCCCTCTTCCCTTCCCACTTCTTTATCTTATCTTCTTCTCCCGTTTTATCTTCCTCTTTCTCTCTTCCCTCTACACCCCCACCCTCCCCCCATCTCCCCTCCTCCTGTGTGGGGGGGAGGGGGAGGGTCGGGGGTGGTGGGGGTGGTTGGTTGGTTTATCAACTCTACGGTTTAACAACGCCGGGTTTAAGTTACCTTAGCGTCCACAATAAACATAAAACACATACATACCTTCACACTTACACGCACATACATACATACATACATAAATACATACATTAAATCATACAGCCAGAAATAATGGTGATCTATATCTCTTCCACACACATACACACACACACACACACACACACACACACACACACACACACACACACACACACACACACACACACACACAGTTTCCGTCTCCACCTCCTCCGCCGACTCAAGTCCCTCGGAGTTCCTGCCCCCGAGCTCCTCAGTGTTTACACAACATTCATACTTCCCAAGCTCACCTACGCCTCCCCTGCCTGGTCTTCCTCCCTAAATGCCACACAACGTAAACACCTGGAAAAAGTGCAAAAGAGGGCATGCAAGATTATTCTCTCCCCTCCTACTCCACATATCAAGAAGCGCTCAACACACTGACCCTTTCGACTCTCACTGACCATCACCACGACCTGATCTGCAAATTTGGGGAGAAGCTTCTGCACCATCCTCGACACCGGCTCCTACTACCACCTGAGATCCCTCGTCCGAGAATTGCTGTTAGACACCACAACCGCATCCAGCCCATACGAGCACGAACTGATCGCTATAAGAACAGCCCAGTCCCAACCATTGTAAAAATTATCAATAACTTGTAGTCAACCAGTGTGTTCACTCCTTTGTATTGTTACACACACACACACACACACACACACACATTAAGTCATACCGCCAGAAATGATAATGACAGCCGTAACACTAATGTGCATCGCCTCGCCTCAGGTAACTCTCACCCTTATCTTCCCTCACACTAGAGGCGTAGTTCCTCTAACACAACTCTCTCTACCTTTAATGCAATAACACATTATCATCTCTATGTATATGTGACATAGAGATGATAATCCATTAAAGGTTAGTTGAACTGTGCTAACACCTCCCATTATACCATTGTAGGTCTTATATTTCAGGTACATAAGGTTATATATTGGTTACGATAGATGTATTTAGTTAAACAAGCATTATTATCCTTACGCACATGTGATATAAAGGTAATAATCCTTCAGTAATACGAGACGTAACCAAATAAGGTGATGTATACAACAATAGACCTTATGTACGGTACACATTGGGTCGTTTATTGTATAACAGACCAAATGTAAATACACCAGAACGAGGGAGAAGGAATCTAACCCTTAATCCCCAGGGAGTTAAGGGTGAGTATAGCGTGTGTTGGTCAGGGAAGAGGTGTTGAGGGTCAGAGTGGCGTATAAGGGTTAAGGGAAAGGGGGGGGTAATAAGCTTTATATTCAGGGGTGTTAAAGGTTAGTTTGGCTGGTGAGGTGAGGGTGAGGGAGGGAGGGTAGGGAGGTAAGGGTGAGGGAGGGAGGGAGGGAGGGTAGGGAGGGTAGGAGGGAAGGGAGGGTAGGGAGGGTAGGGAGGGAGGGTAGGGAGGGTAGGGAGGGAGGGTAGGAAGGGTAGGGAGGGAGGGTAGGGAGGGAAGGGAGGGTAGGGAGGGTAGGGAGGGAGATAAGGAGGCAGGGAAGTACATGAGGTAGAAATGACCGCTTTCCGCTACAAGAGAGTCAGCCATTGCCTTTACAGACCTGCAATAACCATGGCGACCTGCCTCTCTCTCTCTTACCTCTCTCTCTCTCTCTCTCTCTCTCATCTTACCTCTCTCTCTCTCTCTCTCTGTCTTACCTCTCTCTCTCTCTCTCTCTCTCTCTCTTACCTCTCTCTCTCTCTCTCTCTCTCTCTCTCTCTCTCAGTCTTACCTCTCTCTTTCTCTCATCTTACCTCTCTCTCTCTCTCTCTCTCTCTCTCTCTCTCTCTCTCTCTATCTCTCTCTCTCTCTCTCCCTCTTACCTCTCTCTCTCTCTCTCTCTCTCTCTCTCTATCTCTCTCTCTCTCTCTCTCCTCTTATCTCTCTCTTTCTCTCATCTTACCTCCTCTCCTCTCTCTCTCTCTCTCTCTCTCTCTCTCTCTCTCTCTCTCTCTCTCTCTTCTCTCCCTCTTACCTCTCTCTCTCTTTCTCTCATCTTCCTCTCTCTCTCTCTTCTCTCATCTCTCCCTCTTTTACCTCTCTCTCTCTCTCCTCTCTCTCTCTCTTCTCTCATCTTACGTCTTTCTCTCTCTCTCTCTCTCCCTCTTACCTCTCTCTCTCTCTCTCTCTCACTCTCTCAGTCTTACCTCTCTCTTTCTCTCATCTTACCTCTCTCTCTCTCTCTCTCTCTCTCTCTCTCTCTCTCTCTCAGTCTTACCTCTCTCTTTCTCTCATCTTACCTCCCCCTCTCTCTCTCTCTCTCTCTCTCTCTCTCTCTCTCTTTCTCTCCCTCTTACCTCTCTCTCTCTTTCTCTCATCTTACCTCTCTCTCTCTCTCTCTCTCTCTCCCTTTTTACCTCTCTCTCTCTGCCTCTCTGTGTCTCTCTCTTTCTCTCATCTTACGTCTTTCTCTCTCTCTCTCTCCCTCTTACCTCTCTCTCTCTCTCTTCTCTCCCTCTTACCTCTCTCTTTCTCTCATCTTACCTCTCTCTCTCTCACTCTCTCTCTCTCTCCCACCTTATCTCCCTCTTTCCTTTCCTCCCTCTTACTTCTCCCTCCTTATCTATTCCCATTCCTCCCTCCCTCCCTTCCTCCACTTTTAGGTCTCTCCCTCCTCCCTCACCCATTATCTCCCTCTCTCTCTCTCTCTTTAATTCTCTCCATCCATCTCTCCCTCCCTTCCTTCCTGTCTCTTTACCTCCTTATACTCCCTCTCTGTCCCCCCTCCATCAATTCATCCCTTCCAGCTCCCTCACTCCCTTATTTCCTCCCTCCCACTCCCCCCCCCTCCCTCCCTCCCACTCCCCTTCCCTCCCACTACCCCTCCCTCCCACTCCCCTCCCCTTCCCTCCCACTACCCCTCCCTCCCACCCCCTCCCTCCCACCCCCCTCCCTCCCACTACCCCTCCCTCCCACTACCCCTCCCTCCCACTCCCCTCCCCTTCCCTCCCACTACCCCTCCCTCCCACTCCCCCCCCTCCCTCCCTCCCACTACCCATCCCTCCCACTACCCGCCTCCCTCCCACTACCCCTCCCTCCATCCCTCCCACTCCCCCCCTCCCTCCCACTCCCCCCTCCCTCCCACTACCCCCCCCTCCCTCCCACTCCCCCCCTCCCTCCCACTCCCCCCCTCCCTCCCACCATCCCAACAGTGTTATCTACAAAGTTATTCTGTTATTATTGTTATTATTATGTTATTTATGGTGTGTTATTATTGTTATTGTTATTGTTATTGTTATCTTCTGTTCAAGGAGAGAGAGAGAGAGAGAGAGAGAGAGAGAGAGAGAGAGAGAGAGAGAGAGAGAGAGAGAGAGAGAGAGATGTGACTCTGGCCAAAACACTTTCACTACTGCTACAACAATTACAACTACTACAACTATCACAACTACCAGTACTACCACTATCACCATTACTTCACCCTCCTCGCTAATGCCACCATTTACAGCCTCTCACCATCTCCCCCCCCTCTCTCTCTCCATCACCATCCCCCCCTCTCTCTCCCCCTCTCCCCCTCACCATCCCCCCTCTCTCCCCCTCACCATCCCCCCTCTCTCCATCACCTCCCCCCCTCTCTCCCCCTCACCATCCCCCCTCTCTCCCCCTCACCATCCCCCCTCTCTCCATCACCTCCCCCCCTCTCTCTATCCCTCCCATCCTTTCCCCCCCTTTCTTCACCTCTCTTCCTCTTCTCTCTTAATCGTTCCTTCTCCCCTTTCTATCTCCCTCTTTATCTTCCTCCCCCTTCATTATTCTGCCTCTTCCTTCCTCTCTCTTACTTGCTCTCTCCCTCCTTCCCACCCTCCTTGCCCCTCCTCCCTCTCTCTCCCCCTCCATGCCCCTCCTCCCTCTCTCTCCCTCCATGCCCCTCCTCCCTCCATGCCCCTCCTCCCTCCTTCCCACCCTCCTTGCCCCTCCTCCCTCTCTCTCCCTCCATGCCCCTCCTTCCCTCTCTCTCCCTCACTCCCCCACCATCAATCCCGCCGCTACGAAGGTGAGGGAGGGAGGGAGAGAGGAAGTCAACACACGAGAAAGGGAAGGAGTCTCTCTCTCTCTCTCTCTCTCTCTCTCTCTCTCTCACTCTCCCTCTCTCTCTCTCACTCTCTCTCTCTCTCTCTCTCTCTCTCTCTCTCTCCCACCCAGATATTGAAATACAATATCTGATCAAATTAATATATTTTTACCAGCCAGTTTTGTGACGGTCCTTGAGGATTCACTACCGACTGTTGCTGATCTCAAAAGACGATGATAATATATACTTTTTCCCACGTACCACCCACCCTCCCTCACCCTCTCTGTCAACCTCCCTTAATACTTCTCTCTCTTCCTCAGTTACCCTCCCTTAATACATTCTCCTCCCTCAATACCTATCCTCTCCCTCAGTCACCCTCCCTTAATACTTCTCTCTCTTCCTCAGTCACCCTCCCTCAATACCTCTCCTCTCCCTCAGTCACCCTCCCTCAATACCTCTCCTCTCCCTCATTCACCCTCCCTCAATACCTCACCTCTCCCTCAGTCACCCTCCCTCAATACCTCTCTCCCTCAGTCACCCTCCCTCAGTCACTCTCCCTCAATACCTCTTTCCCTCAATACCTCTCTCCCTCAGTCACCCTCCCTCAATATCTCTCTCCCTCAATCACCCTCCCTCAATACCTCTCTCCCTCAGTCACCCTCCTTCAATACCTCTCTCCCTCAGTCACCCTCCCTCAATACCTCTCTCCCTCAATACCTCTGTCCCTTAGTCACCCTCCCTCAATACCTCTCTCCCTCAGTCACCCTCCCTCAATACCTCTCTCCCTCAGTCACCCTCCCTCAATACCTCTCTCCCTCAGTCACCCTCCCTCAATACCTCTCCCTCAGTCACCCTCCCTCAATACCTCTCTCCCTCAGTCACCCTCCCTTCAGTCACCCTCCCTCAATACCTCTCTCCCTCAGTCACCCTCCCTCAATACCTCTCTCCCTCAGTCACCCTCCCTCAATACCTCTCTCCCTCAGTCACCCTCCCTCAATACCTCTCTCCCTCAGTCACCCTCCCTCAATAACCTCTCTCACTCAATACCTCTCTCCCTCAGTCACCCTCCCTCAATACCTCTCTCCCTCAGTCACCCTCCCTCAATACCTCTCTCCCTCAGTCACCCTCCCTCAGTCACCCACCCTCAATACCTCTCTCCCTCAGTCACCCTCCCTCAATACCTCTCTCCCTCAGTCACCCTCCCTCAATACCTCTCTCCCTCAATACCTCTCTCCCTCAGTCACCCTCCCTCAATACCTCTCTCCCTCATTCACCCTCCCTCAATACCTCACCTCTCCCTCAGTCACCCTCCCTCAATACCTCTCTCCCTCAGTCACCCTCCCTCAGTCACTCTCCCTCATACCCTCCCACATACCTCTCTCCTCAGTCACCCTCCCTCAATATCTCTCTCCCTCAATCACCCTCCCTCAATACCTCTCTCCCTCAGTCACCCTCCCTCAATACCTCTCTCCCTCAGTCACCCTCCCTCAATACCTCTGTCCCTCAGTCACCCTCCCTCAATACCTCTCTCCCTCAGTCACCCTCCCTCAATACCTCTCTCCCTCAGTCACCCTCCCTCAATACCTCTCTCCCTCAGTCACCCTCCCTCAATACCTCTCTCCCTCAGTCACCCTCCCTCAATACCTCTCCCTCAGTCACCCTCCCTCAATACCTCTCTCCCTCAGTCACCCTCCCTCCTTCAGTCACCCTCCCTCAATACCTCTCTCCCTCAGTCACCCTCCCTCAATACCTCTCTCCCTCAGTCACCCTCCCTCAATACCTCTCTCCCTCAGTCACCCTCCCTCAGTCACCCTCCCTCAATACCTCTCTCCCTCAGTCACCCTCCCTCAATACCTCTCCCTCAATACCTCTCTCCCTCAGTCACCCTCCCTCAATACCTCTCTCCCTCAGTCACCCTCCCTCAATACCTCTCTCCCTCAGTCACCCTCCCTCAGTCACCCACCCTCAATACCTCTCTCTCAATACTCTCTCCCTCAGTCACCCTCCCTCAATACCTCTCTCCCTCAGTCACCCTCCCTCAATACCTCTCTCCCTCAGTCACCCTCCCTCAGTCACCCACCCTCAATACCTCTCTCCCTCAGTCACCCTCCCTCAATACCTCTCTCCCTCAGTCACCCTCCCTCAATACCTCTCTCCCTCAGTCACCCTCCCTCAATACCTCTCTCCCTCAATACCTCTCTCCCTCAGTCACCCTCCCTCAATACCTCTCTCCCTCAGTCACCCTCCCTCAGTACCTCTCTCCCTCAGTCACCCTCCCTCAATACCTCTCTCCCTCAGTCACCCTCCCTCAATACCTCTCTCCCTCAATACCTCTCTCCCTCAGTCACTCTCCCTCAGTCACCCTCCCTCAATACCTCTCTCCCTCAGTCACCCTCCCTCAATACCTCTCTCCCTCAGTCACCCTCCCTCAATACCTCTCTCCCTCAGTCACCCTCCCTCAATACCTCCAATGCTTTATGAGGCAGTATAAGAATGGGTGGTGATATATAGCTATCAGACGCATGCTGTTGGCTCTGTGTTTCATGGTCTATTGTTGTTGGTGTGGTGTGTGGTGTGGTGTGGTGTGGTGGTGTGGTGGGTGGTGTGGTGTGTGGTGTGGTGTGTGGTGTGGTGTGTGGTGTGGTGTGTGGTGTGTGTGGTGTGTGGTGTGGTGTGGTGGTGTGTGTGGTGTGTGGTGTGGTGTGTGGTGTTTGTGGTGTGGTGTGTGTGGTGTGTGGTGTGTGTGGTGTGGTGTGTGGTGTGTGTGGTGTGGTGTGTGGTGTGTGTGTGGGGTGTGGTGTGGTGTGTGGTGTGTGTGGTGTGGTGTGTGGTGTAGTGTGTGGGGTGTGTGTGGTGTGTGGTGTGGTGTGGTGTGTGTGGTGTAGTGTGGTGTGTGGTGTGGTGTGGTGTGTGTGGTGTGTGGTGTGGTGTGTGTGGTGTGTGGTGTGGTGTGTGTGTGGTGTGTTGTGTGTGTGGTGTTTGTGGTGTGGTGTGGTGTGTGTGGTGTGTGGTGTGTGGTGTGTGTGGTGTGTGTGGTGTGGTGTGTGGTGTGGTGTGTGGTGTGGTGATAAAAATGAATGACAACAACAACAACAACTACAATAATAATAATAATAATAATAATAATAATAATAATAATAATAATAATAATAATAATATGATAGACAGACAGACAGACAGACAGACCAACAGACAGACAGACAGACCAACAGACAGACAGACAGACAGACAAACAGACAGACAGACAGATTGACAGATAGATACTGTTATATTAAGGTTATGTTCCTGATTATTATTATAGGTCTCTCTCTCTCTCTCTCTCTCTCTCTCTCTCTCTCTCTCTCTCTCTCTCTCTCTCTCTGACTCCTTTATCCTCTACCAGCTGACCCCTCCCCCAGCTCCTCCCCTCCCCATCACCCCCCACCCCCCTTCCCCCTTCACTCACTCCCCCCCCCTCATAACATCCCCCATGCTCTCATCCACCCCTTCCCTATCACCACCACCTCCACTACCACTAACCACCACCACCACCACCACCACCATCACCACCACTATCACCACCACTATCACCACCACCACCACTCTCACCACCATCACCACCACAACCACTCTCACCATCACCACCACCACCACTACCACCACCACCATCACCACCACCACCACCATCACCACCACCACCATCACCACCACCACCACCACCATCACCACCACCACCATCACCACCACCACCACCACCACCATCACCACCACCACCACAATTAATGATGTGTCACAAGCACTCACAACTCATCATCTCTCTTGCAATTTCTCTCTTGTTCTCTCTCTCTCTCTCTCTCTCTCTCTCTCTCTCGTTCTTTGTCTGTTTTTCTCTCTCTTGTTCTCTCTGTCTCTCTGTCTCTCTTTCACGTTTCTTCATTTTCCTCCTCTTCCTTCTCTCTATCCACCTCTTTCTCGTCAGTTTTCTTCGTTCTCTCCTTCTTCCTTTCCCCTTCTTCTTCCTCCTCCTCCTTCCTTTACCACCATGAACTGTACCGTAAAACCAGCGGCAGCACGAGCAATATACAGCGCCTGGCGTACACTCATATGTATTTACACCTGAGTACACACACACACACACACACACGGACGAGCATACACAGACAGACAGACAGACAGACAGACAGACCCCCCACCCCCACCCCCCCCCCAAAAAAAAATTAAAAAAATATATAATACCTCCAAAAAAAAAATACAAATTTAACATAACAAAAACTATAAACTTTTCTCCAAGCTTAACCAACTTTGATAATACTGCTAGCCTCTTCCTTCATCCTCGTCCTAAACTATAAAAGTATAATAAAAGTATGAAAAGTATATTAAAAGTATATTAAAAAGTTTGAGTCCAGTCGTATGTTTCACACCATAAATTTAATGTTAATGATTAGAGTTATTTCACTTTCTTTCTGTCTGTCTGTCTGTCTGTTTGTGTCTGTCTGTTTGCCTGTCTTTATGTCTGTCTGTCTGTTTGCCTGTCTGTCTGTCTGTCTGTCTTTCTGGCTATCGTCTGTTTCTCTCTGTCTCTCTCTCTCTCTCTACTGTCAGCAAGTTATTTATCATTCTCCCCTCACCTTCCCTCATAACTTCTCCCTCACTCCTCCCTCCCTCATACCTACTCCCTCACTCCCCCTCCTTCCTTTATATTCACCCCCTCACTCCATCCCCTCTCTCCCTCACCCCCCCCTACCTACTCCCTCCCTCCCTCATCCTTAATGCCTACCACTCAATCCCTCCCCACCTCCCTCACTTTTCCCCAACTCTCACCCCCTTCTCCCCACCTTACTCCCCAAACCCATCTCTCCCCCCTCCCTCCTCACCCCTCAGTTGACTCACCACCCCTCTTCTAACTACAGGTGATGTGAGGTAAACAAGAACAAGATTGGGGTGGCTACAGGTAAACACATGACGTCACGACAGGTAAACATATGACGTCACGACAGGTAAACATGTGACGTCATACACACACATTCCTCCTCCACCGTTGATAATTACTCCTTTAGGACCACCTGAAAATTACCTAACCTAACCTAACACCCCCCCCCCTCCCCCCCTCCTTCAAACAGCATTAGGGTGACTACTCTTCAGGTGATCCACATTTAATTACGTTCAAACACACAATTAAAACAATACTAATGAAGGTCAAAGTACCTGAGTCTTATAGAACTAACAAATGTCTATATAACATCAAAAATATATATAAACAAACTATTAAATTCTTCACATATATAAATACATTATTGGAACATGTGTACAACGACCTAAATATCCTTCACTAAACACCTAAGTCATCTAAAATTATTCTCTATCACTCTATATAACACATAAGAACCCCACCACTATATGTATAAATATTTATCTATTAAGTATTATAATTTACACCGACGGGAGAGGGTTAGGTTGGTGGGTTAGGTTGGTGGGTGCTGCTGCCAGAGCCATCTTTTGGCGCCAAAACCAATGTAAATAAGCAAACGGGTGCGCGCCAAAATCGTAGTGTGTTAAGAGTTGTGGAGGTTAATAACAAAGAGAGAGAGAGAGAGAGAGAGAGAGAGAGAGAGAGAGAGAGAGAGAGAGAGAGATTTTGTATATATCTCTATCTCTCATACACATTACACATTATACAGTATATGTGTATGTACATAAACACACACAAATGATGAAAGTGTAGGTGGTGTAGTAGGTGGTGTAGTAGGTGGTGGTGTAGGTGGTGTAGTAGGTGGTGTAGCAGGTGGTGGTGTAGGTGGTGTAGGCAGTAGTGTAGGTGGTAGCAGTGGTGGTGTAGGCAGTGGTGGAGGTGGTGGTGTAGGTGGTATAGTAGGTGGTGGTGGTGGTGTAGGTGGTGTAGCAGGTGGTGGTGTAGGTGGTGTAGGTGGTGGTGTAGGTGGTGTAGGTGGTGGTGTAGGTGGTGGTGTAGGTGGTGTAGTAGGTGGTGAGGTGGTGTAGTAGGTGGTGGTGTAGGTGGTGTAGGCAGTAGTGTAGGTGGTAGCAGTGGTGGTGTAGGCAGTGGTGGAGGTGGTGGTGTAGGTGGTATAGTAGGTGGTGGTGGTGGTGTAGGTGGTGTAGCAGGTGGTGGTGTAGGTGGTGTAGGTGGTGGTGTAGGTGGTGTAGGTGGTGGTGTAGGTGGTGGTGTAGGTGGTGTAGTAGGTGGTGAGGTGGTGTAGTAGGTGGTGGTGTAGGTGGTGTAGGCAGTCGTGTAGGTGGTAGTAGTGATGGTGTAGGCAGTGGTGGAGGTGGCAGTAGTGGAGGTGGTGTAGGTGGTGGTGTAGGTGGTGTAGTAGGTGGTGTAGGTGGTGGTGTAGGTGGTGTAGTAGGTGATGTAGGCAGTCGTGTAGGTGGTAGTAGTGATGGTGTAGGCAGTGGTGGAGGTGGCAGTAGTGGAGGTGGTGTAGGTGGTGGTGTAGGGTGGTGGTGTAGTAGGTGGTGTAGGTGGTGTAGTAGGTGGTGGTGTAGGTGGTGGTGTAGGTGGTGTAGGCAGTGGTGGAGGTGGCAGTAGTGGAGGTGGTGTAGGTGGTGGTGTAGGTGGTGTAGTAGGTGGTGTAGGTGGTGGTGTAGGTGGTGTAGTAGGTGGTGTAGGTGGTGGTGTAGGTGGTGTAGTAGGTGGTGTAGGTGGTGGTTTATGGAGACAGTAATCAGCTCTCCTGTGGTCCGCCTTTCACACGTTCTCTCTTGATTAAGATATATGTAAATGAGTGACCTCTTTCTTACCCGCTGGAGTTACGACCAATCACTGCCCAGTCAACAGTCACTCACTCCAGTCACTCATTCCAGTCACTCACTTCAGTCAACAGTCACTCACTCCAGTCAACAGATACTCACTTCAGTCAACAGTCACTCACAATAGTCACTCACTCCAGTTACTCACTTCAGTCAACAGTTACTCACAACAGTCACTCACTCCAGTTACTCACTTCAGTCAACAGTCACTCACTCCAGTCAACAGATACTCACTTCAGTCAACAGTCACTCACAACAGTCACTCACTCCAGTTACTCACTTCAGTCAACAGTCACGCACTCCAGTTACTCACTTCAGTCAACAGTCACTCACTCCAGTCAACAGATACTCACTTCAGTCAACAGTCACTCACAACATTCACTCACTCCAGTTACTCACTTCAGTCAACAGTCACTCACTCCAGTCAACAGTCACTCCAGTCACTTTCCAATCAATTGTCAGTCACCGATCAGGCAACACTCAGTCAAGTCAATCATTGCCCAGTCAATTATCAGTTGCTGTCCATAGGTTAGGTTAGGTTACGTTAGGTTAGGTTTTGGTTAGGTTAGGTTACGTTAGGTTAAGGTTAGGTTACGTTAGGTTTTGGTTAGGTTAGGTTTAGGTTAGGTTACGTTAGGTTTAGGTTTTGGTTAGGTTAGGTTACGTTAGGTTTAGGTTAGGTTACGTTAGGTTTTGGTTAGGTTAGGTTTAGGTTAGGTTAGGTTAGGTTTAGGTTAGGTTACGTTAGGTTTTGGTTAGGTTAGGTTTAGGTTAGGTTATGTTAGGTTTAGGGAGTCACGTAACTAATGGTAGGTGAGGGGAGATGAGGGGAGGTGAGGGGAGATGAGGGGAGATGAGGGGAGGTGAGGGGAGATAAGAGGGACGTAAGGAAGGCTGGAGGAAGAGGAGGAAGAGGAAAGAGGATGTGTGGTGAAGGGTGGTGAGGGGTAGTGAGGGGTGGTGAGGTGTGATGAGGGGTGGCGGACAAATGTTTGTACGGAGAGGAGGGGAGACGGGGAAGAGGGAGGAAGAGGGGAATAGGAGAGACGGGGAAGAGGGGAATAGGAGAGACGGGGAAGAGGGAGGGAGAGAAAAGGGAAGGGGAAACGGAGAGGAAGACGAAAGGGAGACAGGGAGGGGAAGAGGGGGAGATAGGGAGGAGGGGGAGATGGGGGGAGGGGGAGATGGGGGGAGGGGGATGGGGAGGAGGGGGAGAGGAATTGGGAGAGAGAAGAATTCGAAGAAGAAAAGGGAAAAAAAAAGGGTGGACTAGAAAAAAGGGTAAAGATGGTGGCACTAAAAAGGTCTGACTGGCATTCATAAGGTTTGGCACTGTCACGGTCCGGTACTGTCGAGGTCTGGCACTGTCGAGGTCTGGCACTCTTGAGGCCTGGTACTGTCGAGGTCCGGTACTGTCGAGGTCTGGCACTGTCACGGTCTGGCACTGTCGAGGTCTGGCACTGTCACGGTCTGGCACTGTCACGGTCTGGCACTGTCACGGTCTGGCACTGTCGAGGTCTGGCACTGTCAAGGTCTGGCACTCTTGAGGCCTGGTACTGTCGAGGTCTGGCACTGTTACGGTCTGGCACTCTTGAGGCCTGGTACTGTCGAGGTCTGGCACTGTCAAGGTCTGGCACTCTTGAGGCCTGGTACTGTCGAGGTCTGGCACTGTTACGGTCTGGCACTCTTGAGGCCTGGTACTGTCGAGGTCTGGAACTGTCAAGGTCTGGCACTCTTGAGGCCTGGTACTGTCGAGGTCTGGCACTCTCAAGGCCTGGCACTCCCCCTTGTGGCCCTAGTTGGCACCTACACCTCGACCTTTAGAACCTGGCACTGACCCCCCCCCCCTCTCCAGCCCTCCACTTCCCCTCTCACCCCCTCCTTCCCTTGTTATCCCCCCTACCTCACACCCCCTCCCCCCCCCTCCTCAAAATGTTGCCAGGCACCGCTATCTCAAGTGCCTGTGTTGGCTGGCACCCTCCGACACACACCCTCGAGTTATTCATGACGGTGCCAAGGAGAGCCAAGTGTAGTATTAGGTCAACGTAAGCATAGTGGACAACCTCGTGCCAACACTGCCTTTACGGAGGGGGAGGGGGGAAGAAGGGAGGGGGAGGGGGGAGGGAGGAACTCACCCCCCCCCCCACATACACAGTAAATAAGAACAAAATATATATCCGTAATATTATCTAACCTTTGACCTCTCACTATTAAAATTGACCCCCCCAAAAATTACTAATTGGCACTCCTTGACCTCTGACCTCTCACTGTGGGTTCAAAATATTGTGTGTGTGTGTGTGTGTGTGAGGAAGACACTGTACTCGATCACCGTCATTTCCTCAACTGTAACGTACATCACACGTTCATCTTTTGTTTTTTGTGTGTGAGAGAGAGAGAGAGAGAGAGAGAGAGAGAGAGAGAGAGAGAGAGAGAGAGAGAATGGACGAGAGAATGATAAAAATAATAAGAAGTGAAAAAGAAGATGACTAAATGAAAGGAAGAACGAGAGAGAGAGAGAGAGAGAGAGAGAGAGAGAGAGAGAGAGAGAGAGAGAGAGAGAGAGGATAAACACACTGTACCATGTCTCCCCGCGCAATGTAAACAAAGCCACGTGGTGTGTGTGTGTGTGTGTGTGTGTGTGAAGGATAATTTAAAGGGAGGAAGGGAGGGTGAAGGAGGAAGGGAGGGAGAGAGGGAGGGAGGTAGAGGGAGAGAGTGGTAGGAGGGAGGGAGAGATGGAGGGGTAGAGGGATGGAAGGAGGGGAGGGATGGAGGGAGGGGTAGAGGGATGGAGGGAGGGAAGGGAAGGGTAGGAGAGGGAGGGGAGGGGAGGGGAGGGGAGGGGAGGGGAGGGGAGGGGAGGGGAGGGAAGGGAAGGGTAGGAGAGGGAGGGGTAGAGGGAGGGAGGGAGGGAAGTGGGAACGAGTCTGGCACCTGTCTAGGGAAGGTTCTGGCAGGTGTCACGCTCACAACGTTTGGCACCTGCAACACCTTGGCACCCTGGTGAAACGTTTGGCACTGGCACTCATGTAGGGAGAGGGAGGGAGGGCCAAATACACATCATAACAATGGAAGAGAGAGAGAGAGAGAGAGAGAGAGAGAGAGAGAGAGAGAGAGAGAGAGAGAGAGAGAGAGAGCAATACACTACTTCCTCTCCCATGATTGGTCAACACCTGAATCATTAAACCAATCAGAGAGTCCCTGTGTAAATTACATCACCAAACACTAACATTGTTTGACTAATGACTCAAACCCATACCATCTGCTGCAGTGTGTGTGTGTGTGTGTGTGTGTGTGGTGTGTGTGTGTACTGTCTGACCTTTGACCCTGCCCCCCCACAATTAACAGGGAATACATCACATAAAATTGAAGACAAAATGGTCACGATTTGGTTGACTGAAGGTACAGGTATCATCAGTCACTCTCTGGGGCGCCACTGAGACACAACACCTGGTCACTCCACAGACTGAAGGTAGAGGTATCATCAGTCACTCTCTGGGGCGCCACTGAGACACAACACCTGGTCACTCCACAGACTGAAGGTAGAGGTATCATCAGTCACTCTCTGGGGCGCCACTGAGACACAACACCTGGTCACTACACAGACTGAAGGTACAGGTATCATCAGTCACTCTCTGGGGCGCCACTGAGACACAACACCTGGTCACTCCACAGACTGAAGGTAGAGGTATCATCAGTCACTCTCTGGGGCACCACTGAGACACAACATCTGGTCACTACACAGACTGAAGGTAGAGGTATCTCACTCATCAGTCACTCTCTGGGGCACCACTGAGACACAACATCTGGTCACTCCACAGACTGAAGGTACAGGTATCATCAGTCACTCTCTGGGGCACCACTGAGACACAACCCCTGGTCACTACACAGACTGAAGGTACAGGTATCATCAGTCACTCTCTGGGGCACCACTGAGACACAACACCTGGTCACTACACAGACTGAAGGTACAGGTATCATCAGTCACTCTCTGGGGCGCCACTGAGACACAACCCCTGGTCAATACACAGAAGAGAGTTGTACGGACCTGCTGGAAAAAACTGATCACACTAACGATCAATTTGTTTAATTTAAAATGTTAAAATTCGAGGATATTAACACTTACTGCTGTGGTCTATTAGTTTATAAATCTGTTAACTATTTAATTGAGAATAATTATTTCCAGTTCCGGAATAATCAGAGATACAACCTAAGGCACCCAGAGTTACTAAGACCACCCCCCATGCGCTCCTCTCAGCCCCAGACCTCCATAAAATATCACAGTGTGAAGGTGTGGAACAACTTACCCCCACCCATCCCAGCAAAGACTACCCTCCCTTCCTTTAAATCATCTCTTAAAAAATATCTATTATCTAAGTATTAATATTTTTGTAACACATATTTTAAACGAATAACCTTACAGTACCATTGGAAACCATTATATTATATAGTTTTAATAATTATATATTTTGCCGTCATAACATTGTCTGCCCCCCGGTCCCCCCCCCCCCCCCACACGGCCCAGGTTGTGTCGCTTCCGTTCACGTATCGCTGTTTACTATAATGATAAATAAATAAATTATATATAAAAACCTCCCCCCCCCCCCCCCCATGATGATGACGGTGAACCTAGTTGGCACCCTCACTATGATCAGTGCCAGGGAGGTAAGGAGGAGGTGGGGGGAGGGGGGGGGGTTAAGGTGCTCCTCCAGCCAAGAAACATCTCTCCCTCTCTTCCTCCAGGACTCTCACCTGTTGGCACTCACCCCCATCCCCCTTCCCCCAGGAGCGTGGTGGCCCTAGTTGGCACCTTCACTAGGAATACATGCAGTGCCAAAGACCAGCGCGGCCAGGTCCATTGAGGGTGTTGGCGGAGGGGAGCGACAGACAAGGCAGACCTCCGCCAGACGTGACTTGGCTGAGTTGGACACGGATTCCTTGGAACACGTGGAGGGGGGGTAGGGGGAGGGAGGGGGTAGGGGAGAAGGAGGGAGAGAAGAGGGGGTAGGGGAGAGGGAGGGAGGAGGGTTTGTTTACATCAGGGAGATAGAGGGCCGGAGGGGGAGGGGAGGGAGGTTTAGGAGGGGGAGGAGGGGAGGGAGGGTTAGGAGGGGAGGGAAGGAGGGTGGGGGGGTCTGTTTATACCCGGGGGATAGAGGCAAGTAGGGGGAGGGATGAGGGGAGGGGGAGGGATGAGGGGAGGGAGGGAGGGAGGGAGGGGAACGAAGTGAATGAAAGGGAGGGAAGATTTTGGAGGGAGGGTAGGGCTGGGAGGGGGAGAGAGGAAGGGAGGGAAGGAGGGTGGGAGGGAGGGAACGTTAAAGAGAAGGAATTAATGGAGAGAAGAGGAATAAGTAAAGAATAACTGATAATCTCTCTCTCTCTCTCTCTCTCTCTCTCTCTCTCTCTCTCTCTCTATCCAGACACATCTGTACCCATACCGGAACACTCAGCATGTAAACTTTGTGATAAACCTTTAAAGCATACACTTGAACACTATATATGTGACTTCAGGCCACCTGGCTTATTGTATCACGAACTTTGTAATTACTACATTGAATCAGGAATGCTTGGGGACATTCTTGTTGTTTATCCCAAATTTGCTGCTAGCCCACACTGATTAGTCTTCAATTAGAATATGACGTCCAATGTGTATGAACCTCTGTCCTGTGTGGCAGTGAACAGTGATACCACCCTCAGTGTCAAGACCTGACTGAATTACTCACAATAGGCAAACTGTACAACAAGCAAAAAAACTAACTATCTATCTATTTATCTATCCACCCACCCAACCCATCCATCTACCCATCCCAAACTATATCAAACACCATCCTATAAGTCTCGTCTCCTATAACCATATATAATAACATAATGACTATGGCCGCCCCTATAGCCACGAGTATCCTATATTATTGATCATTATTAGGACCCTCCCCCCCCCCCCCCACAAAAAAAATAATAATGATAAAAAAATACTTATTATGTAATATAGAGGGGGGTGGAGGAGGGGGGGTGGGGGTGGAGGAGGGGGGTGGGGGGGTGGAGTGGTGAAGGAGGAGGAGGTGGTGGTGGAGGGAGGAGGAGGAGGAGGTTAATTTCCCTCCCTATCTCTCTTTCTCTCTTTATTCCTCTCTTCTGTTCCCTCTCTCTCAATTCCTCCCTTCCTGTCTCTGTTCCTCCCTTCTCTCTCTCTCTCTTCCTCTCCCTTCTTCTATTTTTCTCCTTATTCCTTCGATTTCTCTCTTCTGTTCTCTCCCTTCCTCCCTCTATTCTCCCTCTTCCTAAATTCCTCTTCTACTCCTCTTCCTCCACCTCTCTTAACTACCCTCTCCCACTTAAGGGATGGTTAGGAGAGAGAGAGAGAGAGAGAGAGAGAGAGAGAGAGAGAGAGAGAGAGAGAGAGAGAGAGAGAGAGTAGAGAAATGGGGAAGAGGGAGAAAAAAGGGAGGAATGATGGAGGAGGGAAGGTAGGGAGAGAGGGAGAGAGGGAGAGAGGGGAGGGGAACAAGTGGGAGTGGCAGGGCGGCAACTCCCTAACTCCCTTACTGGGGCAAACCAGTAAGGGAGTGGGAGGGAGAGGGAGAGGTGAGAGGGTCAGTGGAAGAATAGAGAGAGGAGAAGGAGGAGGAGAAGAAGAGGAGGAGGAAGAGGTCACATGAAGGCGGTAAAGAGAATAAGGAGTTAAGGGGAGGAAGACGGGAGGAGAAGCAAAGGTAGGAAGACGGGAGGAGAAGCAAGGGGAGGAAGACGGGAGGAGAAGCAAGGGTAAAAATAAAACGAATAAAACAGAGAAAAAACGAGAGTAAACAAACACACCTAGTCGATCAACACACACACACACACACACACACACACACACACACACACACACACACCTAGTCGATCAACAAACACCAAACAAACACCAAATTCACATGTAAACAATTCCCAAACTCGGTAAAAAGTCTCCTAAATGTACAGGACAATAAATCACAAAAAGATCGTCAAAATACCACAAACTGTACACGTTGATTTTTACTCCCTAAGTAGATGTATATAACTTAAGATGAGTTTCAGTGTATTTTTGACGCCATTTTGAATGATATTTGTTGTATATTAGTTAAGAATAATCTATTAAGTCCATTCTGATATTTCCAGTTACGAGGAAAATAGAACTTACGAGTTTTTAAGAATCTGATGAAAATTTGGTCATAAAGTTACATCAAAATACAAAAAAACTGTGGTGGATGAGATCTTCCTTTATGATGTCATCACAGCCGAGTACACTGACCCGTTCCTATGACGTCATCACAGCCGCGTACACTGACCTGTTCCTATGACGTCATCACAGCCGAGTCCACTGACCTGTTCCTATGATGTCATCACCATCACCTAACAGTGTCCACCTACCTGAAAGAAAACAAACAATTATTAAATACAATTATAAACTGAATTCTTAGTTAAGACAGTAGTTGAGACAGTAGCTAAGATAGTAATTAAAGTTTAGACAGTAGTTATGATTAAGACAGTAGTTAAAGTTAAGACAGTAATCAAGACAGTAACTAAGACAGAGTAATTAAATCTGACGATGACTCCGCAAAACTACAGGAAGACCTAAACAAATTTTTTGAATGGTCTGAAAACTGGCAGATGAAATTAAATGTGGACAAATGTAAAGTACTCAGTATAGGAGATGTAAACAGGGAAACCAGATACCAGATGAACAACGATGGTATAGAGAAATCCGACTGCGAGAAAGATTTAGGGGTAATAAGTAGGAATCTTAAGCCAAGCAAACAATGTGTATTTGCTCGAAACAAGGCTAATAAAGTACTTGGGTTCACACAAAGGAGTGTTAGTTACAAGACATAAGAACATAAGAAAATAAGGAGTCTGCAATAGGCCGGTTGGCCTGTGCATGGCAGCTCCTGTCGAGAGTTACTACCACTCTCTATCATCCATGAATCTATCCAGCCTCCTTTTGAAACTTTCCAGAGTTCCCGCACTTACAACAAAGTTGCTAAGCTTGTTCCACTCGTCCACCACCCTATTTGTGAACCAGTTCCTTCCTATCTCCCTCCTAAACCTAAACTTATCCAACTTGAATCCGTTGCTCCGAGTCCTATCCTGCTCGGATATTATAAGAACTTTATCTATATCCCCTTTATTGATTCCTTTCACCCACTTAAATACTTCTATCATATCTCCCCGCACTCTTCGTCTTTCTAGGGAATGCAAGTTAAGTTTCTTTAACCTATCCTGATATGGAAGGTTTCTAAGTCCCGGAATCATTTTTGTGATTCTTCGCTGCACCGACTCTAGTGAATTTATATCCATTCTATAATAGGGGCACCAGAACTGAACCGCATAATCGAGGTGCGGCCTAACTAGCGCAAGATATAGTTGCAATAAGACCTCTGCACTCTTGTTACTTACACTTCTTGATATAAAACCCAATACTCTGTTTGCCTTATTTCGAACATTAAAGCACTGTTTTCTAGGCCGTAGGTCCGGGCTTACATGTACCCCTAGGTCTCTTTCACAGGTCGACTTCTCTAGGTTGATGTTGTTAAGGCTGTATACATTATAAGTATTTGTTCTTCCAATATTAAGTACGCTGCACTTGCTGGTATTGAATTTCATTTGCCATTTTTCAGACAACCCCTGAAGTTTATTTAGATCCTCCTGTAATGCATTTGCATCCTGCCCTGAATTAATTTGCCGCCCCATTTTGGTGTCATCCGCAAACTTGCTTATGTTACTGCTGATCCCAGTATCTAGATCGTTTATGTAGATTATGAACAAGAGTGGGCCTACTACTGACCCCTGGGGAACCCCACTGGTTACACGGCCCCACTCAGATTTAACACCATCTACGCTGACCCTCTGCGTTCTATCGCTTGTTACACCTCACTTGGATTACGCAGTTCAATTCTGGTCACCGTATTACAAAATGGATATAAAATCCCTAAAAAGAATTCAGAGAATGAAGAGACTAATCCCGGGCATTAGGAACCTTGAGTACAGAGACAGGTTAAAGCATCTTAATCTACACTCCCTCGAGAGACGTAGAGTGAGGGGCGACCTGATAGAGGTGTATAAATGGAAGTCAGGGCTAAACAAAGGGGACATAACAAAGGTACTCAAACTATCCAACCAGGAGCGAACTCGTAACAATGGTTTTAAATTAGACAAATTTAGATTTAAGCGCGAAATAGGTAAACACTGGTTTGGAAATAGAGTAGTGGAAGAATGGAACAAGTTACCAAACATCATCATTAACTCGACTACGCTGGATAGCTTCAAACATAGGTTGGACGGATATATAAACACTAGGGGTTGGGTGTAAACGGGACTGCCCAGTATGGACCAATAGACCCGCTGCAGTTTCCTCCATTCTTATGTTCTTATGACAGTAGGCAAGGCAGTGATAGATCATGTCAGGGTAGGTCATGTCAGGTCAGGGCGGATCATATCAGGCCAGGTCAGGTCGGCTCATGTCAGGTCAGGGTAGGTCAGGTCAGGTCGGCTCATGTCAGGTCAGGGTAGGTCAGGTCAGGTCGGCTCATGTCAGGTCAGGTCGTCGCCAGCAGGAGCCATCAATATAGGTCATTAGTGAGGCAGATGAAGAGGTTATAAATCTGTGAGCTGATCTTAGCTGGAACTCCATAATGACGCTGCTCGTAAACATTGGTTAAATTAGCTATAAATTAGTCCATAAGTCATCAGTGGCTGGAGGAGGAGGAGGAATGATGATGTGGGGTGATGGTGTGAGGGAGGGGGGTGGTTGGGTGTGTGGAGTGTAGGACAAAACCCCCTGCAGGACAAAAAAAAATAAGAGAAAATCCCCAAGGACAAAACCCCTTTGGATAAAACCCCTTCAGGTAAAGTGCAAAATAAGACAAAACCCCATTGGACAAAACCACCTTGGACAAAATCCCTTTGGACAAAACCCCCTTGGACAAAACCCCCTTGGACAAAACCCCCTTGAACAAAACCCCCTTGGACAAAATCCCCTTGAACAAAACCCCCTTGGACAAAATCCTCTTGGACAAATCATAATAAGAAAATGTTAAATCATAATTGTTCATCTATTACTTATAGTTCATGAACACTTCTCTAACATGTTAAATATTACATTCATTATATCATAAGACTAAGGAAGACATTATAACTATTATACCCATCAACACTTACATTATTAATTATAACTCATTGTTTTACAGGAACACAAAATTATTTACACATTCATAAAAAATAAACATTATAAAAGTAACATCATATCGCATCAAGACCAGACAAATAAAGAACATTATTGAACATTTAATTAAGTGATTAAGGTTCATTTAAAGTTTATTATACTTTCACCTGAGGTTGTGATATAAGAACATAAGAATGGAGGAAACTGCAGCGGGTCTATTGGTCCATACTGGGCAGTCCCGTTTACACCCAACCCCTAGTGTTCGTATATCCGTCCAACCTGTGTTTGAAGCTATCCGTCGTATTCGAGTTAATGATGATGTTTGGTAACTTGTTCCATTCATCCACTACTCTATTTCCAAACCAGTGTTTACATATTTCGCGCCTAAATCTAAATTTGTCTAATTTAAAACCATTGTTACGAGTTCGCTCCTGGTTGGATAGTTTGAGTACCTTTGTTATGTCCCCTTTGTTTAGCCCTGATTTCCATTTATACACCTCTATCATGTCGCCCCTCACTCTACGTCTCTCGAGGGAGTGTAGATTAAGATGCTTTAACCTGTCTCTGTACTCAAGGTTCCTAATGCCCGGGATTAGTCTTGTCATTCTCCTCTGAATTCTTTCTCAGGATTCTACATCCATTCTGTAATACGGTGACCAGAAGTGAACGGCGCCATTCAGAAACTCCTCCAAGGTCTTCCTCTCATTCACATGGTTTAATCTGAAGCATCATTAGGGTGTCTATTACGTGGCCTAAACTGTCTGCTGGGAATATATTGTTTTAGTTAACTTTGTAGTGTTTTAAATATTAGTTATTCTCTCTGAGTGACCCGAGAAATGAGTCTTTCTTCACCCACCATAAAATGTTCAATAATGTTCTTTATTTGTCTGGTCTTGATGCGATATGATGTTACTTTTATAATGTTTATTTTTTATGAATGTGTAAATAATTTTGTGTTCCTGTAAAACAATGAGTTATAATTGATAATGTAAGTGTTGATGGGTATAATACATATAATGTCTTCCTTAGTCTTATGATATAATGAATGTAATATTTAACATGTTAGAGAAGTATTCATGAACTATAAGTAATAGATGAACAATTATAATTTAACATTTTCTTATTATGATTTGTCCAAGGGGGTTTTGTCCAAGGGGGTTTTGTCCAAGGGGGTTTTGTCCAAGGGGATTGTGTCCAAGGGAGTTTTGTCCAAGGGGGTTTTGTCCAAGGGGGTTTTGTCCGGACCCCGTGTGTGTGTGTGTGTGTGTGTGTGTGTGTGTGTAGAGGGGTTGGGTGGTGAGGGGGGTGTTGTGTTAGTGGTGTTGTGTTAGTGGTGATGGTGGTAGTGGTGGTGATGGTAGTGGTGGTGGTGATGGTAGTGGTGGTGATGGTAGTGGTGGTGATGGTAGTGATGGTAGTGGTAGTGATGGTGGTGATGGTCGTGGTAGTGATGGTAGTGGTGGTGGTGATGGTAGTGGTGGTAATGGTAGTGGTGGTGGTGATGGTAGTGGTGGTGATGGTAGTGGTGGTAATGGTAGTGGTGGTGATGGTAGTGGTAGTGGTGATGGCAGTGGTGGTGGTGATGGTAGTGGTGGTGGTGATGGTATTGGTGGTGGTAGTGGTGGTGGTAATGGTAGTGGTGGTGGTGATGGTAGTGGTGGTGGTGATGGTAGTGGTGGTGGTGATGATAGTGGTGGTGATGGTAGTGGTGGTGGTGATGGTAGTGGTGGTGATGGTAATGGTGGTGGTGATGGTAGTGGTGGTGGTGATGGTAGTGGTGGCGATGGTACTGGTGGTGGTGATGGTATTGGTGGTGGTAGTGGTGGTGGTGATGGTAGTGGTGGTGGTGATGGTAGTGGTGGTGGTGATGGTAGTGGTGGTGATGGTAGTGGTGGTGGTAGTGGTGGTGATGGTAGTGGTGGTGGTGGTGATGGTAGTGGTGGTGGTGATGGTAGTGGTGGCGATGGTAGTGGTGGTGATGGTAGTGGTGGTGGTGATGGTAGTGGTGGTGGTGATGGTAGTGGTGGTGATGGTAGTGGTGGTGGTGATGGTAGTGGTGGTGGTGATGGTAGTGGTGGTGATGGTAGTGGTGGTGGTGATGGTAGTGGTGGTGGTGATGGTGGTGGTGGTGATGGTAATGATGGTGATGGTAGTGGTGGTGATGGTTAGTGGTGGTGGTGATGGTGGTGATGGTGATGGTAGTGGTGGTGGTGATGGTAGTGGTGGTGGTGGTGGTGATGGTAGTGATGGTGATGGTAGTGGTGGTGATGGTAGTGGTGGTAGTAATGGTAATAATATGACAAAAGTAATATAAAAGAAATAGTTCACATACACAATGGCGACCATAACCTAACCCAGGGGTCACCAAACTTTTTTCACAGTGGGCCGGATAACTGAAAGAATGACGAGCGCGGGCCGCATAATCATTCTGTTCAATACTTGCAACCCAGAACGAAAGCTCTGGTAACGTCAGAGCGTAGGCGGAGCTACCACGAGCCGGGGAAGGACTTGGGATCCGGCCCGCGGGCCGTAGTTTGGTGACCCCTGACCTAACCTAACCATAACCTAACCTAACCTAACCATAACCAAACCTAACCATAACCTAACCATAACCAAACCTAACCATAACCAAACCTAACCATAACCTAACCTAACCATAACCTAACCATAACCTAACCATAACCAAACCTAACCATAACCAAACCATAACCAAACCATAACCATAACCAAACCATAACCTAACCAAAACCTAACCATAACCAAACCTAACCATAACCTAACCATAACCTAACCATAACCAAACCTAACCATAACCAAACCTAACCTAACCATAACCTAACCAAACCTAACCATAACCAAACCATAACCATAACCAAACCGAACCATAACCTAACCATAACCAAACCATAACCATAACTTAACCGAACCATAACCTAACCATAACTTAACCTAGCCATAACCAAACCATAACCATAACCTAACCATAACCTAACCTAGCCATAACCTAACCATAACCATAACCTAACCATAACCAAACCGAACCATAACCTAACCATAACCAAACCATAACCATAACCATAACTTAACCGAACCATAACCTAACCATAATCAAACCATAACCATAACCATAACTTAACCGAACCATAACCTAACCATAACTTAACCTAGCCATAACCAAACCATAACCTAACCTAACCATAACCTAACCATAACATAACCTAACCATAACCAAACCATAATCATAACCAAACCGAACCATAACCTAACCATAACCAAACCATAACCTAACCATAACCAAACCATAACCTAACCATAACCAAACCAAACCATAACCTAACCATAACCTAACCATAACCTAACCATAACCATAACCATAACCTAACCATAACCTAACCTAACCATAACCTAACCATAACCTAACCTAACCATAACCTAACCATAACCAAACCTAACCATAACCAAACCTAACCATAACCTAACCATAACCTAACCTAACCATAACCTAACCTAACCATAACCTAACCATAACCAAACCTAACCATAACCTAACCTAACCATAACCTAACCATAACATAACCAAACCATAACCAAACCGAACCTAACCAAACCATAACCTAACCATAACCAAACCATAACCAAACCACAACCTAACCATAACCAAACCGAACCATAACCTAACCTAACCATAACCTAACCATAACCTAACCATAACCTAACCTAACCATAACCATAACCAAACCATAACCTAACCATAACCTAACCATAACCTAACCTAACCATAACCTAACCATAACCTAACCTAACCATAACCTAACCATAACCAAACCTAACCATAACCAAACCTAACCATAACCTAACCATAACCTAACCTAACCATAACCTAACCTAACCATAACCTAACCATAACCAAACCTAACCATAACCTAACCTAACCATAACCTAACCTAACCATAACCTAACCTAACCATAACCTAACCATAACCAAACCTAACCATAACCAAACCTAACCATAACCTAACCTAACCATAACCTAACCATAACCAAACCTAACCATAACCTAACCATAACCTAACCATAACCAAACCGAACCATAACCTAACCTAACCTAACCATAACCATAACCAAACCGAACCATAACCTAACCATAACCTAACCATAACTTAACCTAACCATAACCAAACCGAACCATAACCTAACCAAAACCTAACCTAACCATAACCTAACCATAACCAAACCTAACCATAACCAAACCTAACCATAACCAAACCGAACCATAACCTAACCATAACCTAACCATAACTTAACCTAACCATAACCAAACCGAACCATAACCTAACCAAAACCTAACCTAACCATAACCTAACCTAACCTAACCTAACCATAACCAAACCTAACCATAACCTAACCATAACCATAACCAAACCGAACCAAACCTAACCTAACCTAACCATAACCATAACCAAACCGAACCAAACCTAACCTAACCTAACCTAACCTAACCATAACCAAACCTAACCATAACCTAACCAAACCGAACCAAACCTAACCATAACCAAACCTAACCATAACCTAACCTAACCAGCTGTACCCTAAACGCCGCCATATTGGACTGTCATCTAAAGAAGAACATGAGTTAAGGAGCACGACACATCCCAGCCCTCCTACAAGACACATCCCAGCCCTCCTACAAGACACATCCCAGCCCTCCTACAAGACACATCCCAGCCCTCCTACAAGACACATCCCAGGCCTCATACAAGACACACCCCAGCCCTCCAACATGAACTAAGGAACACATCCCAGCCCTCCTACAAGACACATCCCAGCCCTCCTACAAGACACATCCCAGCCCTCCTACAAGACACATCTCAGCCCTCCTACAAGACACATCCCAGCCCTCCTACAAGACACATCCCAGCCCTCCTACAAGACACATCCCAGCCCTCCTACAAGACACATCCCAGGCCTCATACAAGACACACCCCAGCCCTCCAACATGAACTAAGGAACACATCCCAGCCCTCCTACAAGACACATCCCAGCCCTCCTACAAGACACATCCCAGCCCTCCTACAAGACACATCTCAGCCCTCCTACAAGACACATCCCAGCCCTCCTACAAGACACATCCCAGCCCTCCTACAAGACACATCCCAGCCCTCCTACAAGACACATCCCAGCCCTCCTACAAGACACATCCCAGCCCTCCTACAAGACACATCCCAGCCCTCCTACAAGACACATCCCAGCCCTCCTACAAGACACATCCCAGCCCTCCTACAAGACACATCCCAGCCCTCCTACAAGACACATCCCAGCCCTCTTACAAGACACATCCCAGCCCTCCTACAAGACACATCCCAGCCCTCCTACAAGACACATCCCAGCCCTCCTACAAGACACATCCCAGCCCTCCTACAAGACACATCTCAGCCCTCCTACAAGACACATCCCAGCCCTCCTACAAGACACATCCCAGCCCTCCTACAAGACACATCCCAGCCCTCCTACAAGACACATCCCAGGCCTCCTACAAGACACATCCCAGCCATCCTACAAGACACATCTCAGCCCTCCTACAAGACACATCCCAGCCCTCCTACAAGACACATCCCAGCCCTCCTACAAGACACATCCCAGCCCTCCTACAAGACACATCCCAGCCCTCCTACAAGACACATCCCAGCCCTCCTACAAGACACATCCCAGGCCTCATACAAGACACATCCCAGCCCTCCAACAAGACACATCCCAGCCATCCTACAAGACACATCCCAGCCCTCCTACAAGACACATCTCAGCCCTCCTACAAGACACATCCCAGGGCTCCTACAAGACACATCCCAGCCCTCCTACAAGACACATCCCAGGCCTCCTACAAGACACATCCCAGCCCTCCTACAAGACACATCCCAGCCCTCCTACAAGACACATCCCAGGCCTCCTACAAGACACATCCCAGCCCTCCTACAAGACACATCCCAGCCCTCCTACAAGAACTAAGGAACACATCCCAGCCCTCCTACAAGACACATCCCAGCCCTCCTACAAGACACATCCCAGGCCTCCTACAAGACACATCCCAGCCCTCCTACAAGACACATCCCAGCCCTCCTACAAGACACATCCCAGGCCTCATACAAGACACACCCCAGCCCTCCAACATGAACTAAGGAACACATCCCAGCCCTCCTACAAGACACATCCCAGCCCTCTTACAAGACACATCTCACCCCTCCTACAAGAACTAAGGAACACATCCCAGCAGCCACCGTGTCCCCGTCTGATTTATACGTCACCGTCACTGAACACGGGGACGGAGGCGGAAGGTGCAGTGGCGGGCAGAATCACTTACCATGAGGTGCTCCCGGAGATAAACTATAGACCAGCCCCGCCTCAGTGTACCCCCAGCCAGCCAAGGGACAACACACATGTCCGTCATCACGCCAACACGATATGTCCAGTCGGATTTATAACTGTCTTCTCTGATTTCTTTCCTATACCGTGGACTGTAATTTATATAATGCTCTTCCGTGGATTGTAATTTATATAATGCTCTTCCGTGGAGTGTAATTTATATAATGCTCTTCCGTGGAGTGTAATTTATATAATGCTCTTGCATGGATTGTAATCTAATATACTATAGGACTAGGCGTGTGTGTGTGTGTCTGTTCTGGGCAGCCGAAACGGCACAATCGTTTTTCATCAAACTTGGTGGAAAAATCGCAAAAAATTCGTAGAGCGGAACAAACCTGGTCCCATGTCGATAGTTTCGTTAGGAAGGCATTAATTAATAATTTTATTTACGATGGAAAACGATGCAAGTCTACGGACTTGGCACACCCTCATTCGCTGTACGCTGTCACGAGCGTTCAAACTCTCACAAGGGCACGAAGGGCCCGCGAGCACTTGTGTACGTATATATAAAGTTGAATTTATTTCCTATAGCGTAGACTGTGAAGTATAATATAGGCTGCAATTTGATGGTTTTCTACTTAATTACTTAAAACTGAGATATTTAAGTATACTACAGTTGCATCACACTTATAAACTGTACTTATATATATATATATATATATATATATATATATATATATATATATATATATATATATATATATATATATACTTAAGACGGACACTTACAGAACGAATATTAACACTTACTTTACAGAGATAATTTTAAGTACACTACAACTCCTATTAAGTAAAAATACGACGATAATGACCACACAATTTACATGCTTAACCCCTTGAGTATGATGACTTAACCCCTTAAGTATGATGACTTAACCCCTTGAGTATGATGACTTAACCCCTTAAGTATGATGACTTAACCCCTTGAGTATGATGACTTAACCCCTTGAGTATGATGACTTAACCCCTTGAGTATGATGACTTAACCCCTTGAGTATGATGTCTTAACCCCTTGAGTATGATGACTTAACCCCTTGAGTACGATGACTTAACCCCTTGAGTATGATGACTTAACCCCTTAAGTATGATGTCTTAACCCCTTGAGTACGATGTCATAACCCCTTGAGTATGATGACTTAACCCCTTGAGTATGATGACTTAACCCCTTGAGTATGATGACTTAACCCCTTGAGTATAATGACTTAACCCCTTGAGTATGATGACTTAACCCCTTGAGTATGATGACTTAACCCCTTGAGCATGATGACTTAACCCCTTGAGTATGATGACTTAACCCCTTGAGTACGATGACTTAACCCCTTGAGTATGATGACTTAACCCCTTGAGTATGATGACTTAACACCCTTGAGTATGATGACTTAACCCCTTGAGTATGATGACTTAACCCCTTGAGTATGATGACTTAACCCCTTGAGTACAATGACTGAACCCCTTAAACTTTAATCATTGTATTTAAACTGTAACTGGCTCCCTAGACTGTTAACTGGCGCACTAGACCGTTAACCGGCGCTGTAGACTGTTAACTGGCGCACTTGACCGTTAACCGGCGCTATAGACTGTTAACTGGCGCTGTAGACTGTTAACTGGCGCTGTAGACTGTTAACCGGCGCTGTAGACTGTTAACTGGCACCCTAGACTGTTAAATGGCGCTGTAGACTGTTAACTGACGCCCTAGACTGTCAACTGGCAACCCTAGACTGTTATCTGGCGCTGTAGACTGTTAACCGGCGCTGTAGACTGTTAACTGGCGCTCTAGACTGTTAACTGGCGCTGTAGACTGTTAATTGGCGCTGTAGACTGTTAACCGGCGCTGTAGACTGTTAACTGGCGCTCTACATCCTTAACTGGGGCTGTAGACTGTTAACTGGCGCTGTAGACTGTTAACCGGCGCTGTAGACTGTTAACTGGCGCCCTAGACTGCTAACCGGCGCTGTAGACTATTAACCGGCGCCCTAGACTGTTAACTGGCACCCTATACTGTTAACTGGCGCCCTAGACTGTTAAATGGCACTGTAAACTGTTAACCGGCGCTGTAGACTGTTAACTGGCGCCCTAGACTGTTAACTGGCGCCCTAGACTGTTAATTGGCACCCTATACTGTTAACTGGCGCTGTAGACTGTCAACCGGCGCTGGAGACTGTTAATCGGCGCTGTAGACTGTTAACTGGCGCTCTACACCCTTAACTGGGGCTGTAGACTGTTAACTGGCGCCCTAGACTGTTAACTGGCGCCCTAGACTGTTAATTGGCACTCTATACTGTTAACTGGCGCTGTAGACTGTTAACCGGCGCTGGAGACTGTTAATCGGCGCTGTGGACTGTTAACTGGCGCTCTACACCCTTAACTGGCGCCCTAGACTGTTAACTGGCGCCCTAGACTGTTAACTGGCACCCTATACTGTTAACTGGCGTTGTAGACTGTTAAGTGGCGCTGTAGACTGTTAACTGGCGCTCTACACCCTTAACTGTCGCTGTAGACTGTTAACCGGCGCTGTAGACTGTTAACTGGCGCCCTAGACTGTTAACTGGCACCCTATACTGTTAACTGGCGCCCTAGACTGTTAACTGGCACCCTATACTGTTAACTGGCGCTGTAGACTGTTAAGTGGCGATGTAGACTGTTAACTGGCGCTCTACACCCTTAACTGGGGCTGTAGACTGCTAAGTGGCGCTGTAGACTGTTAACTGGCGCTCCAGATTGTTAACTGGCGCTCCAGACTGTTAGCTGGCGTCCTAGACTATTAACTGGCGTTCTAGACTGCTAACTGGTCCGTTAGACTGTTAACTGGCGCCCTAGGCTGTTAACTGGCGCTCTAGACTGTTAACTGGCGCTCAATGTTAACTGACGCCCTAGACTGTTAACTGGCGCCCTAGACTGTTAACTGGCGCCCTAGACTGTTAACTGGCGACCTAGACTGTTAACTGGCGCTGTAGACTGTTAACTGGCGTCCTAGACTGTTAACTGGCGTCCTAGACTGTTAACTGGCGCTCTAGACTGTTAACTGGCGCTCTAGATTGTTGAGTGGCGCTGCAGACTGTTAAATGGCGCTCTATATTGTTAACTGGCGCCCTAGACCGTTAACAGGCGCTGTAGACTGTTAAATGGCTCTGTAGACTGTTAACTGACGCCCTAGACTGTTAACTGGCACCCTAGACTGTTAACTGGAGCTGTAGACTGCTAACCGGCGCTGTAGACTGTTAACCGGCGCCTTAGACTGTTAACTGGCGCCCTAGACTGTTAACTGGCGCCCTAGACTGTTAACTGGCACCCTATACTGTTATCTGGCGCTGTAGACTGTTAACTGGCGCTCTATACCCTTAACTGGGGCTGTAGACTGGTAACTGGCGCTCTACACTGTTAACTGGCCCCCTAGATTGTTAACTGGCGCTCCAGACTTTTAACTGGCGCCCTAGACTGTTAACTGGCGCTCTAGACTTAACTGGTCCGTTAGACTGTTAACTGGCGCCCTAGACTGTTAACTGGCGTCCTAGACTGTTAACTGGCGCCCTAGACTGTTAACTGCCACTCTAGACTGTTAACTGGCGCTCTAAATTGTTAACTGGCCCCCTAGACTGTTAACTGGCGCCCTAGACTGTTAACTGGCGCTCTAAATTGTTAACTGGACCCCTAGACTGTTAACTGGCGCTCTAGACTGTTAACTGGGCTCAGACAGTCCATCATTCAACAGAGTGATGGACTGTCTGGTGTTTCCTGGAAAGTTTGTCAGTGTGTGTGTGTGTGTGTGTGTGTTCCCTTCTCGTTTATATATGATTGACTCACTCTTATATATCTGACTTATATACGTGACTTACTGTATATATATATCTACCTGAGTATCTTATATCCATACGTGAATTATAAAAAAAAATACAGTACTGTAGCCAAATTTCAAGAGAGAATTACAGGATTATTGAAATATCTAGGTACAGGATTAATTAAAAATACCATAGATTACAAAATTACAAAACAATGTATTATGGTTGTATATATAAATTGTCTCACTAGTGTTGGGTTGGGTTAGGTTAGGTTGGGTTAGGTTAGGTTGGGTTAGGTTAGGTTACACAGCTTGCTAGTGGTGGGAGGCGGGCAAGCTAGAGGAGGTAACGTCAGTGATCATGGGCAAGCTAGAGGAGGTAACGTCAGTGATCATGGGCAAGCTAGAGGAGGTAACGTCAGTGATCATTGGCAAGCTAGAGGAGGTAACGTCAGTGATTATGGGCAAGCTAGAGGAGGTAACGTCAGTGATCATGGGCAAGCTAGAGGAGGTAACGTCAGTGATCATGGGCAAGCTAGAGGAGGTAACGTCAGTGATCATGGGCAAGCTAGAGGAGGTAACGTCAGTGATCATTGGCAAGCTAGAGGAGGTAACGTCAGTGATCATGGGCAAGCTAGAGGAGGTAACGTCAGTGATCATGGGCAAGCTAGAGGAGGTAACGTCAGTGATCATGGGCAAGCTAGAGGAGGTAACGTCAGTGATCATGGGCAAGCTAGAGGAGGTAACGTCAGTGATCATGGGCAAGCTAGAGGAGGTAACGTCAGTGATCATGGGCTAGCTAGAGGAGGTAACGTCAGTGGTCATGGGCAAGCTAGAGGAGGTAACGTCAGTGATCATGGGCAAGCTAGAGGAGGTAACGTCAGTGATCATTGGCAAGCTAGAGGAGGTAACGTCAGTGATCATGGGCAAGCTAGAGGAGGTAACGTCAGTGATCATGGGCAAGCTAGAGGAGGTAACGTCAGTGATCATGGGCAAGCTAGAGGAGGTAACGTCAGTGATCATGGGCAAGCTAGAGGAGGTAACGTCAGTGATCATGGGCAAGCTAGAGGAGGTAACGTCAGTGATCATGGGCAAGCTAGAGGAGGTAACGTCAGTGATCATGGGCAAGCTAGAGGAGGTAACGTCAGTGATCATGGGCAAGCTAGAGGAGGTAACGTCAGTGATCAATAGTTACGGATAAGATCGTTCACCCGTCTTCCAGCCATGACTGTCAGGGCGGCACGCGGGGGTTTATCCCTTCTCAAGATCTAGTTTTTTCCTTTTCGTCACAAAACAATTCTGGGAAGACTCTTAAGACTTAAAATATCGTGATAAACTTTACTAGAACTGAAGACTAATGTATGTGATGTTGAATAAGAGTATAAGGATGGAGGATAAATTAATGTGAAGGAAGAAATTTTAATATATAGAGGAAAATGTTGGCGCTTAACACATCGTCCTCCCCATTACCAAAATCGGGAAGCAAAATTCCATATACCCACTCATAACTAAACACTATAACCCCAATTTATCATAACATAAACCATATACTTTCTAAAAATAAACATAAATTAATAATAAATCTTTCTTCAGATGGGTTAGTTAAGGTAAAAAGTAAAAAAAAACTCAAATTTCCCACCAGTTTTCAGGTATCGTCCGGACCCAACCAAGCCGTAGCTAGGTGGCCTGGGATGGGCGGAGCTTAGAGCCGACCTTGACAAATATGAAGCCTTCTCACACCTGATCTCCACATGTAAACACAATAATTCCCCCCATTCCGTCTTCAGGATGTAACCAAACCAATTATCCTACCGCATCTCTATTAATCTCCATATATTAATATCCTTCTCCATCCAAAAGACGGGATAATAGGAGACTGCAAATGAATAAGAACGAAGAATATACAAAAAGAAACGGATTAATAGTAAAAAAAAAAATAAATAAAAAAGACGAATTCTGTGACGGACACGAACCAGCACGACACACTGAACACAACAAAAATGATCAGGGGGGACTCCTCGCGCTAATTCTTACTTAACCCACCTCATCTGGCCTTAGGGGGTTCATTATCAGGGGGAGGGGGGGGGGGTGGTTCGTATCTTAGCTCATCTGGCCATAAGGGTTCATATCAGGGGTTCGTATCTTAGATCATCTGGCTATAAGGGTTCATATCAGGGGTTCGTATCTTAGATCATTTTGCTTAAGGGTTCGTATCTTAGCTCATCTGGCCATAAGGGTTCATATCAGGGGTTCGTACCTTAGCTCATCTGGCCATAAGGGTTCATATCAGGGGTTCGTATCTTAGATCATTTTGCTTAAGGGTTCGTATCTTATAGCTCATCTGGCTATAAGGGTTCATATCAGGGGTTCGTATCTTAGATTATTTTGCTTAAGGGTTCGTATCTTAGCTCATCTGGCCATAAGGGTTCATATCAGGGGTTCGTATCTTAGATCATTTTGCTTAAGGGTTCGTATCTTAGCTCATCTGGCCAGAAGGGTTCATATCAGGGGTTCGTACCTTAGCTCATCTGGCCATAAGGGTTCATATCAGGGGTTCGTATCTTAGATCATTTTGCTTAAGGGTTCGTATCTTATAGCTCATCTGGCCATAAGGGTTCATATCAGGTGTTCGTATCTTAGATCATTTTGCTTAAGGGTTCGTATCTTAGCTCACCTGGCCATAAGGGTTCATATCAGGGGTTCGTATCGGGAGTTTCACAGATGGCACCGTACTTTTCCTAGAACCTCTGTGTGTGTGTGTGTGTGTGTGTGTGTTGTAATGCTAATTTTAAATACATACATGATGATGGTGGTGGTGGTGAAGACGATAATAATGATGGTAAAAATGATAATAATGACGATGACGGTGATAATGGTCTTGATTATGAAGAAAATTATAATGATGACGATACAACAGCGGTCACTATCATACACCCCGTTAATAGATAAACGATAGCTGATAAAACAATGACAAAGAACTAGTTATCTTGGCTATTGTTGCTGCCTTACAACTACGTATATTAACAACATATCAGAGACAGATAATAATAATAATAATAATAATAAGAGAAAAAATATTAATAATAATAATAATAATAATAATAATAATAATAATAATAATCCATTGACCTGATGATTAATCTATTCAATCCTAACCTAACGCTAACCTAACGTTAACCTAAGCTAACCTAACGTTAACCTAAGCTAACCTAACCTAACGCTAACCTAACCTAACCCAACCTAACCTAACCTAACGCTAACGCTAACCTAACCCTAATGCTAACGCTAACCTAACCTAACGCCGACCTACCTAACTTTAACTTAACCAAAATCATAAGTGTCTGCCAATATATGCTTGTGCAGGCAGAGGTCGAGTGAACGTGAGTCTGGCGTTAGTTATGTGCGTTATTGTTTCAGTCTGCTCGCGTCATAACATATTGCCACAGTAGTCAAGCGAAGGTTCGTCTGGCGTCCAATAATTCAATCCTTTCCTAGTTAAATTCTTCCTCTCTCTCTCTCTCTCTCTCTCTCTCTCTCTCTCTCTCCCTCTCTCTCCCCTCCCTCTCTCTCTCTCCCTCCCTCCCTCCCTCCTCTGTTCCCTCCCCTCCTCTGTTCCCTCCCTCCCTCCCTCATGTCCCCCCCCCCACAGGTAAGAGCCCCCACCCACGCTGGCGACCTTAAACCTGCCCGACCCGGGTCACTGTACTCTCAAGGTGCTGCCCTCCCTCCCTCCCTCACCTCCCTCCAGCATTCCATTCCCCTCCCTCCCTCCCTCCCTCATTCCATTACCCTCCCTCCGTCATTCCCCTCCCTTCCTCCCTCCATCATTGCCCTCCCTTCCTCCCTCCATCATTTCCCTCCCTTCCTCCCTCCATCATTGCCCTCCCTTCCTCCCTCCACCATTCCCCTCTCTCCCTCCCTCCATCATTCCACTGACCCTTCCTCCCTCCATCATTCCACTGACCCTTCCTCCCTCCATCATTCCACTGACCCTCCCTCCCTCCATCATTCCACTGACCCTTCCTCCCTCCCTTCCTCCCTCCATCATTCCACTGACCCTTCCTCCCTCCATCATTCCACTGACCCTTCCTCCCTCCCTCCATCATTCCACTGACCCTTCCTTCCTCCCTCCATCATTTCCCTCCCTCCCTCCATCATTCCCCTACCTCCCTCCCTCCCTCCATCATTCCCCTACCTCCCTCCCTCCATCATTCCCCTCTCTCCATCATTCCCCTTTCTCCCTCCCTCCATCATTCCACTGACCCTTCCTCCCTCCCTCCATCATTCCCCTCTCTCCCTCCCTCCATCATTCCACTGACCCTTCCTTCCTCCCTCCCTTCCTCCATCATTCCCCTACCTCCCTCCCTCCATCATTCCTCTCCCTTCCTCCCACCATCATTCCCCTCTCTCCCTCCCTCCATCATTCCCCTCTCTCCCTCCCTCCATCATTCCACTGACCCCTCCTTTCTCCCTCCCTCCCTCCATCATTCCCCTACCTCCCTCCCTCCATCATTCCCCTCTCTCCATCACTCCCCTTTCTCCCTCCCTCCATCATTCCCCTCTCTCCCTTCCTCCATCATTCCACTGACCCTTCCTTCCTCCCTCCCTTCCTCCATCATTCCCCTACCTCCCTCCCTCCATCATTCCCCTCCCTTCCTCCCAGCATCATTCCCCTCCCTTCCTACCTCCATCATTCCCCTCTCTCCCTCCCTCCATCATTCCACTGACCCTTCCTCCCTCCATCATTCTACTGACCCTCCCTCCCTCCATCATTCCCCTCTCTCCCTCTCTCCATCATTCCCCTCTCTCCCTCATTCCCCTCTCTCCCTCCCTCCCTCCATCATTCCACTGACCCTTCCTTCCTCCCTCCATCATTCCCCTCTCTCCCTCTCACCATCATTCCCCTCTCTCCCTCCCTCCATCATTCCACTGACCCTTCCTCCCTCCATCATTCCACTGACCCTTCCTTCCTCCCTCCCTCCATCATTCCCCTCTCTCCCTCCCTCCATCATTCACCTCTCTCTCTCCCTCCATCATTCCCCTCTCTCCCACCCTCCATCATTCCACTGACCCTTCCTCCCTCCATCATTCCACTAACCCTTCCTCCCTCCCTCCATCATTCCACTGACCCTTCCTTCCTCCCTCCCTCCATCATTCCCCTACCTTCCTCCCTCAATCATTCCCCTCCCATCCTCCCTCCATCATTCCCATACCTCCCTCCCTCCATCATTCCCCTACCTCCCTCCCTCCATCATTCCCCACCCTTCCTCCCACCATCATTCCCTTCCCTTCCTCCCTCCATCATTCCCCTCCCTTCCTCCCTCCATCATTCCCCTACCTCCCTCCGTCCATCATTCCTCTCCCTCCTCCCTCCATCATTCCCCTCCCTCCCTCCCTCCATCATTCCCCTCCCTTCCTCCCTCCATCATTCCTTCCCTTCCTCCCTCCATCATTCCCCTCCCTCCACCAATCCATTTTTCCCTCCATCTTTGTACCCACCCTCCCACATTCTCCGCACCCTCCCTCCCTCCCTCCATCCTACACTCCCACATTCTCCGTACCCTCCTTCCTACCCTCCCTCCCTCCACCCCCTCCATCCTTCCCTTACTCTCTTTCATCCTTTACTCTTTATATATCTATCTATCATCGTCTTCCTCGTCTTGGTCTTTCTTAACTATTTCTTCCCCCGAGAGAGAGAGAGAGAGAGAGAGAGAGAGAGAGAGAGAGAGAGAGAGAGAGAGAGAGAGAGAGAGAGAGAGAGAGAGAGAGAGGCATACCGTACTGGACCCCCCGCAGGTAGCAAGCGACCCTCCCACCTCACCTCACCTCACCTCCTCTTTTCTAACCCCACCCCACCGCCCCCCACCGCCGCCCCCCCCTCCCTCCTCATAATAAACCCGAGGTTGTGCTGGTACCTACACGAGGCGGTCATCTTGGTACCTCACGCTTTCCACCAGGTACCACACACACACTACCAAGTACAGGTACCACACACACTACCAAGTACAGGTACCACACACACACTACCAAGTACAGGTACCACACGCACTACCAAGTACAGGTACCACACACACACACTACCAAGTACAGGTACCACACACACTACCAAGTACAGGTACCACACGCACTACCAAGTACAGGTACCACACACACACACTACCAAGTACAGGTACCCCACACACACACTACCAAGTACAGGTACCACACACACTACCAAGTACAGGTACCACACACACACACTACCAAGTACAGGTACCACACACACACACACTACCAAGTACAGGTACCACACACACACTACCACGTACAGGTACCACACACACTACCAAGTACAGGTACCACACACACACACTACCAAGTACAGGTACCACACACACACACTACCACGTACAGGTACAATACAAGCGTGCACACAAACGTAAATGTGTACATAAAAGAGTACACACAGGGAGGCTTGTGTACACATGGAGGAAATTGAGTTTACAGAGTCAGTTGTACAAGGTGATGAACGATACCAGATACCAGATGGATGACCAGTACCAGGTAATGTGTTAGTACCGGTATAGATAGGTTAATGTGTTGGTACCTATGACTGTGTTTGTTGTACCGGGGATCAGTACCAAGGTGTAGAAAGGGTTAGGTTGTACCAGGTAATAGGTGGTACCGGATACAGTGATACCAGTACCATCACCCGGAACAGAGAGGGAGAAAGTCGACCTTGTATGTGATGTGGTCAAGTTCACGGCCGGTGTGACCTCTCTCTCTCTCTCTCTCTCTCTCTCTCTCTCTCTCTCTCTCTCTCTCTCTTTAGGAATCTCAATATCTATCTTTCTCTTTCTCTCATTCTGAATATCTCTCGACCTCTCTCTTTTCTTTCTGTGAATCGTTCTCTCGCTCTCTTTAACCCCTCTCTCTCTCTCTCTCTCTCTCTCTCTCTCTCTCACCAGGTAGCCACAAGAGGTAACCAAGAGAGCTAACTTTCACATCCGCGTGAGCAAAAGTGAGAGTATGGACACAACTGGTCACCTGTTTGCATCCGTCAGCTGTTTTTTGTTTACATCAATCAGCTGTTCTGTTTACATCAATCAGCTGTTCTGTTTACATCAATCGGCTGTTCTGTTTACATCAATCAGCTGTTGTTTACATCGGGCACTCTGACATTTGGATTACGTAAATAAGTTGATAATGCATACACACATACATACATACACACACACATACATACATACACACATACATACATACATACATAAATAAATATAATAATAATGGTTGCCCTTCATGTAACGAGGACGACCGGCCCAAGGGCCTCCTGGGCGTGAATTTGTTTAAGGTGTAGAAGTTGTCGCCAACACAACAACCACACCCTGAGTTAACGAGCTGCATGACCCAGTGTTTAAGGTGTAGAAGCTGTCGCCAACACAACATCCACACCCTGAGTTAACGAGCTGCATGACCCAGTGTTTAAGGTGTAGAAGCTGTCGCCAACACAACATCCACGCCCTGAGTTAACGAGCTGCATGACCCAGTGTTTAAGGTGTAGAAGCTGTCGCCAACACAACAACCACACCCGGAGTTAACGAGCTGCATGACCCAGTGTTTAAGGTGTAGAAGCTGTCGCCAACACAACAACCACACCCTGAGTTAACGAGCTGCATGACCCAGTGTTTAAGGTGTAGAAGCTGTCGCCAACACAACATCCACGCCCTGAGTTAACGAGCTGCATGACCCAGTGTTTAAGGTGTAGAAGCTGTCGCCAACACAACAACCACACCCTGAGTTAACGAGCTGCATGACCCAGTGTTTAAGGTGTAGAAGCTGTCGCCAACACAACAACCACACCCTGAGTTAACGAGCTGCATGACCCAATGTCAAGAAATAGTCCAAGAAAACCGGACAACTCGCCAACTGCACTGGCTAACCATTACCCAAGAACACGATCCACAAATCGATTAACATCCAGGTCCCCAATTACTGCTGGGTAGACAGAGGCAAATGGCGTAAAGAAACTTGCCCATAGTTTCACACCTACAAGTAACACTATGCACCATACATATAGTTAGTTATACACCACAACAATAACAACATACACCATACATAACAACTATACACCATACAGCATCATACAACCTTTCCATACACGAGGGTCCGGTCCTGTTAATGCAGCCACGACAAGAAATAACCCGAAAAAAACATTAACTGGTAACTGTATCTTGCTTTCTGAGGGGAGAGAGGGGAGGGGGGTGGAGAGGGGAGAGAGGGGGGATGGAGAGGGGAGAGAAGGGGGGGAGAGAAGGAGATACGGGGAAGAGAGAAGAGAAGGGAAAGATGTTGGAGAGAAAGTGAGGGAGGGAGGAAGGGAGACTAGATGAGGGAGGGAGGGAGGGAGACTAGATGAGGGAGAGAGGGAGGGAGGGAGACTAGATGAGGGAGGGAGGGAGGAGGGAGGGAGGGAGGGAGGGAGACTAGATGAGGGAGAGAGGGAGGGAGGAAGACTAGATGAGGGAGAGAGGGAGGGAGGGAGGGAGAGAGGGAGGGAGACGAGAGGTACCAGGATCCTTATGCTTGACTCTTAATTACAAAATCAATTATGATGCACCACCCCTTTCCCTGCTCCCCCTTGCCCCTCCTCCCCCTCCTTACCCCCCTTGCCCCTCCTCCCCCTCCCTACCCCCCCCACCCGCTCCCTCCCTGCAACCCCACTCCTTCCCCCTCCATGCTCTCCCCGGCCCCCCCCCACTGTCTCATCTCCCTGCCCCTCACCCAACCTCCCCTTGCCCTCACCTTCAACTCTTGCCCGACCTCCTGCCCCGCCCCCCCCCCCCACTGTCTCATCTCCCTGCCCCTCACCCAACCTCCCCTTGCCCTCACCTTCAACTCTTGCCCGACCTCCTGCCCCACCCCACCCCACCCCCCCACCCCCCACACCCACCCCTGCTTTATAACACACATGGTGGACACAACTGAGGAGAGAGAGAGAGAGAGAGAGAGAGAGAGAGAGAGAGAGAGAGAGAGAGAGAGAGAGAGAGAGAGAGAGAGAGAGATATCCCACCATTTTACCATTATTCTCTCTTATCTAATTCTCGTATCTTATCTTCTATCCCCCGTGTTTATTCACCCTATCCTATACCCTCACTTCCTTAGTACTATTAACAACAACAACAACAACAACAACAATAACAACAATAACAATAATAATAATAATAATAATAATGATTGTTATGCAAATTAGCTTCAGTAAATTCTATGTGTGTATTTCTGGTTACGGTCATGCTGTGTGTGTGTTTATGACCCAGTATATCCACACACACACACACACACACACACACACAACATTGTGACGTCATTTACCAAACTTTCCAACATTTATTACCACCGAACAACTACTATCACCACCACTAACCACCATTCCTACCACCACTAACCACTATTCCTACCACCACTACCACCATTCCTACCACCACTACCACCATTCCTACCACCACTAACCACCATTCCTACCACCACTAACCACCATTCCTACCACCACTAACCACCATTCCTACCACCACTAACCACCATTACTACTACCACCATCATCACGACCATCACCAACTATCATTACTACCACCACAACAACCACCATTCCTACCACCACTAACCACCATTCCTACCACCACTACCACCATTCCTACCACCACTACCACCATTCCTACCACCCCAACCACCATTCCTACCACCACTACCACCATTCCTACCACCACCACCAACCACCATTCCTACCACCACTACCACCATTCCTACCACCACCACCAACAACCATTCCTACCACCACTAACCACCATTCCTACCACCCCAACCACCATTCCTACCACCACTACCACCATTCCTACCACCACAACCACCATTCCTACCACACTACCACCATCCTACCACACCACCAACCACCATTCTACCACCACTACCACCATTCCTACCACACCACCAAACCATTCCTACCACCACTACCACCATTCCTACCACCACCACCAACCACCATTCCTACCACCACTACCGCCATTCCTACCACCCCAACCACCATTCCTACCACCACTACCACCATTCCTACCACCACTACCACCACCGCCACAATATTTACAGCCCCTTAACTCGGTAAACTTAGTTCAGATTCCCTAGTTCCTCCTCGACTACTGAAGGAGGTTGGCCCCTACCTTAACTCAGCCCCCTACACCATGCCCCTACCTTAACTCAGCCCCCTACACCAGGCCCCTACCTTAACTCAGCCCCCTACACCAGGCCCCTACCTTAACTCAGCCCCCTACACCAGGCCCCTACCTTAACTCAGCCCCCTACCTTAACTCAGCCCCCTACCGTACCTCAGCCCCTACCTTACCACAGTCCCCTACCTTACCTCAGTCCCCTACACCAGCCCCCTACCTTACCTCAGCCCCCTACCTTACCTCAGTCCCCTACACCAGCCCCCTACCTTACCTCAGTCCCCTACACCAGCCCCCGCCAGCCTGGAATAGTCCCCCCCATCTACATATTTACATTTTCTAATTATTTGAGTTTTGTAATGACCC